>CM053265.1:82599124-82956624 GCA_028583415.1 Protea cynaroides | reverse complement strand
TTTTGTTTTTTTTTTTTTTTTATAATTTCTATTTTCTTTTACCCAAGTTCTTTTTTACTAATCTTTGCTTCTTATGTACACCACTCTTTATCAATCTTTGCCATCTCCATTTTTGTTTGCAAATGATTATGAATACAAACTTCTATAGGAAAAAAGGCCAAACACCAAAGTATAATCCCCAAAACCTATTTTAAAGCTTTTCATTTAAACAAATAAAAAACATGATATTTTTCTTTTTAAATGTTGATTGATTTGTGTTTTATAATGCTCGTGAATCATGAGAAACCAGTTTTATAGAGGTTTAATGGAAGTTATACATCGTTACATTTCTTGCAAAATATTCTATTTATTTCCAATTGATTAAGACTTGGACAGTAAATTATAAACCATGAAGTGATAAACAAGACTTGAACAATGAAGTGAGTTCATTGGACTTGCATTTGTTGTTTATTCACACCATTGGAATACATTTTATTTAAATTGTTCACACACACACACACACACACACACACACACACACACACACACACACTAATGCCTTGCATGCTTTGCAATGATATTTAATTGTTTGCAATATTGCAATGGAGATTAGTAGTGAAAGTATCTTAGATAATAATTATTCAATGGATGAAGAATGTAACGTTGTTGATTCTACATCTGTAAATGGAGAACCATTAATTGTTCCTGTTAAGGAGAGAATCTGTCACCGGTTACAAAGATTCAAATTCAAATTTTGAATTAAAAAATTAAAGACAAAATCTCTCACTGGTTACAGTTTGAATTCTCACTGGACAAAGATTCAAATTCAATTTTTGAATTACAAAATTAAAGAGAGAATCTCTCACTGGTTACAAATATTCAAATTCAAAATTTGTAACTTACAAAAACAATAACTGGATTTGATATCTAGCTCTTAATTCCTCTCATCGGTTACAAAGATTCAAATTCAAAATTTACAATTCAAATACACAATGTAAACAACTCCAGCATATTATAAATATACATGTACCCAATGTATTTGGGCAAGGCTTTGAATCAATTCAAAATTTCATATTTTACATGGTACGTATCAGAAGACCGGGTATTCTCCATGGCTTCCGCTTCAGCTTTTGTTTCTACGCTTGATTCGTCAATCTCTTCCTCTCTTAATGTTCACCATCATCTTTCCGTCAAACTACAGTATGATAATTATCTTCTATGGACTACTCAACTCCTCCCTCTTCTTAAGAGATATGATTTGATTGGCTTTGTTGATGGCACTAGGCCAAGTCCACCCCCGACAATCACCACCACCACCGCCACTCCTACTTCTCATTCAGGTATTCTGCTCCACCTACCATCACCATTTTTCCTAATCCTAGCTATGAAGACTGGATCAGTAAGGAACAAATGGTCCTAAGCTAGTTGATTTCCTCTCTTAGCCCGGAAGTCCTTCCATATGTAGTTGGCTTGAACTTGGCTGCAGCAGTATGGTCGGCTTTACGTTCTGCTTTTGGCACCTTATCTCACACCAGTATTCTACAACTACACATGCAACTCCAAGGTTTGGTAAAAGGTAACAAAACTGTTTCTGAATACCTCCGTGAGGTTAAATATATTTCGGACCAGCAGACAGCATCCAATAAACCACTTTCTGTAGAGGAGCTTAATGCCATTGTTTTTTGTAATCTTGGAGCTTATTACAATGACATAATTGCTGCACTAGCTACAAAGTCTGAGGCCCTTTCCTTCCATGATCTTCATCGCCTTTTATTGAGTCATGAAATGCGACTCAACAATGCCCAATCGGTTATCACTGTTAACCTAAGCACTATGAAACGCTCACCGAATGCTCCTACGCATTCCTATTTGCCTTCACAAGGACCTATGCAAACCCTCCACAAGGCTCTCCCCATTCTCAACCACCCTCCAACTATGGTCAAAACAGAAAACATGGACACCGACATGGTAAGAGAGAAAGGTGTCAAATTTACAATCGTTCCAATCACTTGACATCCAAATGCTATTTTCGATACACTGGTGGTGCAGCACCTACCTCCACCAATAATCCAACTACAAACATGGCAGGACTACTTCCTACTCCACCAACATTTTCACATGAATGGTATCCTGATACAGCGGCTACTCATCATGTGAGACCCGACCTCAGCAATTTACATGTCTCCAAAAGATATAATGGTAAGGAATCATTATGGGTTGGTAATGGAGTTGATCTTAATATTAGTCATATCGGTTCCTCTTCTATTTCTCTATCACCAAACTCCTCTTTTTAATTTTCTAATATTCTCCATGTTCCACACATTCAAAAGAACCTATTATCAGTTCACCAATTCAAAAAGGATAACCAATGTTATTTTGAATTTCACCCCTATTATTTTCTTGTGAAAGATCAAGTGACAAACATGGTACTGTTGAAAGGTCGACTTGACGATGGACTATACAAGTTACCGACTAGTCTTCCTTCCCATAAACCTTTCGCTCACCATGTTCACTCCACAGTACCTATCAATGCAGATGATTGACATGCACGGTTGGGTCATCCTCATTCCCAAACTATCAAGCACCTAATCTCCTCACATTCTCTACCTACTTCATCATCTATTATTAATAAATGTACTGTTTGTTTTATGGGCAAGACTCACCGGTTCTCATTACCATTAACAGGGTCTGTTAGTAATGCACCTTTGGATTTGATTTTTAGTGATGTATGGGGACCTGCTCCACATGTTTCCTCTACTAATAATCTCTACTTTTTTACTTTTTATTGATGATTATTCCAAATACACATGGTATTATCCTATATTGAAACGAACCTCTGTTCCTGCAATTTTTTATCAATTTCAAGTAATAGTTGAAAATCAGTTTTTCACAAAAATCAAATATTTTCAATCTGATTAGGGAGGGGAATACTAAAAGGTGAATACTTCATTTCAAAAAATTGAAATTATTCATAGAGTTGCATGTCCCATACGCATGAACAAAATGGAACTGCAGAATGGAAAATTTGACACATTATCGATACAGATCTTACTCTGTTGGCACATGCTTCATTACCTATGACATTTTGGGACTATGCATTCCAAAGGACTGCTTTTCTCATAAATCGGTTATCCACACCGATTTTACAAAATAAATCTCTATTTGAAGTTTTATTCAAAAAGACACCTAATTACACATTCCTTAAAGTATTTGGGTGTACTGTCTTCCCCCTCCTTCGACCTTACAATTCTACAAAATTCAGTATACGCTCAATACCATGTGTTTTCCTTGGTTATAGTCCCTTTTATATGGGATACCGATGCCTAGATTACAGAACAAATCGAATGTACATTGCACGACATGTGCAATTTATTGAGAATTATTTCCCATATGCATCGGTATACCCATCATCCCCTAGTCCTCCCCCACCCACATCAGTCCCATGGCTGTCGATTTTGGCTCCTAATGGACACCCATCATTACCTCGGGCTCCACTAGATCCTCCATGTCTCCAGGTGTCTTCTCCATCCTCCCCTCCTATCATATCCCCTTCATTGACCGATGCTAATATTATTTCCAATCTCCCCAATCCCTTGATTTCTACTAATGCTTTTATTGAAGAAGTTGCAAATTTACCTACCATTGTAGATTCACCATAGGACCTCAGTCGTCCACAAGCCCAAGATTCACTAGCACCTCCCCATTTGCTCCTCAACGCACTCATCACATACAGCGGCGTCCCAATCCAAAACCTTCATCGAAGTACCATATTCCTTCGGCTCATATGGCCACCTACAACAGTGAAGTGGAGCCAAACAATTTTACAGAGGCTCAAAAACATCCTCAATGGAGAGTTGCTATGATGATCGAATTCAATGCTTTGTTTAAGAATGGAACTTGGAGCTTAGTTCCTCCTTCCCCTTCCTTTAATGTGGTCGGTTCAAAATGGGTATTTCGCATTAAAAGAAAGTCCGATGGTAGCATTGAACGCTACAAAGCAAGACTCGTTGCCAAAGGATACAATCAACAAGAGGCCCTAGACTATGGAGAAGCATTCAGCCCAGTGGTTAAACCAACTACAGTACGCACTGTCTTGACTATTGCAACTACCCATCGTTGGTGCATTTGCCAGCTTGACATGAGCAATGCTTTTCTCCATGGCACGCTAACAGAAGAGGTTTATATGTCACAGCCAATAAGCTTCATTGATGAATCCCGACCTCATCACATTTGCAAGTTTCATAAGTCTCTGTATGGTTTAAAACATGCCCCCCCGTACATGGTTTCATCGGTTGAGCACATTCTTGACTTCAATCAGTTTTGAGGGCTCCAAAACCAACACCTCTCTCTTCATCTTTAATGATGGTAGTCGATGTATGTATATCTTGATCTATGTTGATGATATTGTCTTAACAGGATTTGAATCAACCTTCATCACATCGGTAATAGTCTCTCTCAGCAAAGAATTTGCAGTTCGGGATTTGGGCTCCCTCCATTACTTCCTTGGCATTGAAGTAATTCCAACTCACAATGGTATTATACTTTCACAACAGAAGTACATTTTGGATCTACTTCAAAAAACTGCAATGGCTGAGACGAAGCCCGTTACTACACCCATGGCCACCACTACTCGGCTCTCTAAACACAGTGGTACTCCTTTGGCCGATGCTACAGTCTATAGGAGTACAATTGGCGCATTGCAATATGCCACACTGACTCGACCTGATATCTCTTATTCGGTCAATAAGGTTTGTCAATTTCTGAAGGCTCCAATCGATGAACATTGGCAAGCCGTCAAACGCATACTGCATTATCTCAATCACACCTACACTCATGGCTTGTCTATATCAAGGGGACCTTGCGACCAACTCTTTGCGTACAGTGATTGGGCCGCTGTGTAGACGATCGTCGTTCAACTGGCGATTTTGCAGTATTTTTAGGTCCTAATTTAATCTCTTGGTCAGCTAAGAAATAGCACACCATTGCCAGATCATCTACCGAGGCAGAATATCGCTCCCTAGCAGATACTACTGCCGAATTACAGTGGCTCCACTCTCTCTTACATGAACTCGGTGTTAAGCTTCCTCAGTCTCCAATTTATGATGTGACAATCTCGGTGCAACATACCTCACTGCTAATCCAATTTTTCATGCACGGACAAAGCATATCGAGATTGACTACCACTATGTTCGACGTTTGGTTGCTCAACGTCTTCTCGATGTTCGCTTCATCTCAACTCATGACCAATTGGCTGACATTTTCACCAAACCACTGTCCTCCATTCGGTTCAATCATCTCCGGTGCAAGTTGAAGATTGATCAACGACCCTCTCCAACTTGAGGGGGGATGTTAAGGAGAGAATCTCTCACTAGTTACAAAGATTCAAATTCAAATTTTGAATTAGAAAATTAAAGACAGAATCTCTCACCGGTTACAATTTGAATTCTCACTGGTGTGAATGGGTTCCGACATTCTTGGGTGAGCAGACAGAGCTACTGGTAGCAGGAAAAAGACGACGACGATGATTTGGAGGGATCAATTAGGGAAGGTTAAAAATGTCATTTCATATTACTCATGACGGTATTTTAGACCAATGGAATTTAGTATTGTGCTGACATCAGTAATTAACGGAAAAAAGGTAACAGAATGGGTCTCTATGTAACTACGTTTAGGGGTGGTACGTGTAGTTGTTGTCAACTTTAGGGTGATGTTTGTATTTGACCAATAGGTCAGGGGTGGTATGAGTAGTTTTTCCTATTTTTTAAGTATTAAGTATCGTATTGGTATCATATCGTTTTGTTACTGACTAATACCTCTGATATGTATCTAATACTGATATGATACTTTAGAACTTATTGATAAATTTTTATGACATGCATATAATTTGTTAAAAACACTTGTTTTTTTATTTTATTTTATTTTAAGTGCTATATCACATCTTTTTGGAAGGTCAACTTGGGCTTAAGGTAAGTGTTTTCTTGAGCCCAGCTGTATCCTATTGAATTACTAAGGCATTTGTAATGCCTTGGAATTTTTTTCCTGAACTCTTCTTCTTTTGCTCTCTCTACAATGTTTTTCCCATTCAAGAAGGGCCTTTTCCTTTCCAACTCTGCTTGGTAGGGTGTACCCAGTGTGGGAATCTTCTGCCACCATAGGGTTTGGGGAGGAGTTAATGTACGGAGCCTTACCCCTGATTTAAAGAGAGGCTGTTTCCAAATTCAAACCCATGACCACTAGGTCACAATAGAGCAACTTTACCGTCGCGCCAAGGCCCACTCTCATTGGATTTTTCCTCTGCCTGATAGTCACATGACTCGCACCAAATAATTGGGAAGAATATGATAGCTGGAACTGCTTGAGACTGTGTTTTTTAGGATGCATGGAGGCTTGGAGCAGTAGCCAGATCTTCTTTGAGAAACTAATATAAGCAATTGGTTACAAAGATAATTAATCTTTATATTTTTAAGGTTTTTACTCAATCAAACTAACTCCCTTAATGACTCTTAGACTTCTTGAGGATTTTACCTAAGTAAACAGCAGAGTTGAGAGTTGAAATTGAGTCTTCATTTCTTCCTTTCTTGGTAAACTTTTATTGTTTTGGTAAGTTTATTTATTTATTTTTACTTATACACACCATAATGATGCATAAGATTATGGATATAAAGGAGAACCATCAATTCTTTTAATAGCTGACACACTAGTGAGGTTTGCCAGAATTTTGCATTAGATTTCTGGGGAAAATTCAAAGATCCTCTCAAAAGTGTTCAAGGGATGTGGATGACTATGCCACTTTCAAAAGTCTACCAATTGCATGCTCCATAGGCCCGTGTTATTTTTATTTGACAAGAGTTGTTGATTTAAAAAATTAATTACGATACATGGTTGATTAGACAAGGCTATGCAAAACCAATGTGCCAAGAAGAAAGCTTCACAACATGCCTTGTTCATTTATGGGTTGTTTACTGGAATTGTTCCTAGGTCAAAGTATATGCCCCTGGCCTAAGGCATGTGTTGCAAAACAGATTGAGAAAAAAAAAATAACAAAGAGGGGAGAGAGAGAGCGAGAGATCGCAGAAGCTAGAAGTAACGCCTCTTTCCCCCTGTCTTCTATATATATTAATTCAGAAAAAGAAAACATAGCAGAACTAGGACTCTATAAGTCAGAGTCCTAGTTAACAATAAAAGAAGAGTCCTACTATGAAAGGAAACTAAAGACAAAAAAAGAATCCTAAACTAACTGCTTCTACAGCAGTGTACAAATATAAAACTGACTAGTTAGACTAAGATAAGGACTCTAAGTCGACACTAGCTTGTTGCGTCCAAGGTTTAAAATCTCATGTTTCGGAGGAGTTTTGGCCTCCTCCGAAACTGAGATCTTGCCGAGACACTGCATTTAGTCTGAGACAGCTTTTTAAGCTGTCTTGGTGAAAAGGCTGTCTCGGTGGCCAAAATTCATTTTTTAGGTCTTAAACTTCAAGGGAACCTCATTTTTACATACATGAACACGTTTAGAGCCTAAAATTGTAAAAATAATGATCCTTTGTGGTTGTTTGGGTTTACACCTATGATTTGGCAGTCAATGCTAAAGTCTGTTGTAAACTTAGGCTAATATTGGTTATTATATTCAATCAAATATGACAAATGAGACAATAACATAATGCACTAGGGGAATGAGAAACAAAATAACACTTCATTATAAATCATTACATCATAGTTCAAATGTTCAAATCATTACTTCATTATAAATCATTACATCATAGCTTACATATCTAACATATAAAAATTTCATCACATTCTACAAACTTTTGCTTTCTTCTCTCTCATAGCCTCATGTAAAAATCTCATTTTTTGGCAAGAAACTTACCTTCAACGGTTGATACGAAGCTCCTACAACAATCTCCGCACTTTGAAGCACCACCGGCAGCAAATTAAAAGACCAAACCAAGAAAAAATGAGGAAGAAATCATGTTTTCTTCAAAAAAGCAGAGAAAACACCAACTTACCTGTTATCGGTTAAGTTCTCTACCGAGAATAGGTAAGTGGCCTATTTTATTACCTTTAGAAAAAGTGAAAAAGCAATATCTCTCTGAAATATCGTGAGAAATTGGCGAAACCTGTTGAAAACACCGAGATGAGTTATCAACTTACATTTCGTCTTGATTCATGTCGAGATGAGTGAGATTAGCGAGATCTCAGCGAGATTTCAAACAGTGGTTGTGTCAACACTCCCCCTGGAGATCGGAAAATGTAAGAGTTTCAACTTGAAACAATGTAGCAACGGAAGCAGCACCAACAGAGAGCTTCATTATGTAAACCAAGTAGCAATAGTATCAGTAGCGGTAGGAGCAACAATAGTGGTGGCTCCCAACACCCGCAAAAAATAATAGGTTGCATCACGTGCAACAAGTAATAGTCTCTCTTTAATAAGCAAACTTGAATAAAAAAATTGTATTTTGTGCAATTGATAATAATCTTTCGTCAATGAGTAGACCTAAATAAATGTTACATTTTGTGCATCTGAACATAAGGTTGCATCTTGTGCAACTGATAATAGTCCCTCGCCAATGAGTAAATCTGAATAAAGGTTGCATCTTGTGCAACTGAACAAAAGGTTGTATCTTGTGCAACTGATTATAGTGTCTCGCCAATGAGTAGACCTGAATAAAGGTTGCATCTTGTGCAACTGAACGAAAGGTTGCATCTTGTGCAACTGAACAAAGGGTTGCATCTTGTGCAATTGATAATAGTCCTTCGCCAATGAGTAGACATGAATAAAGGTTGCATCTTGTGCAACTGAATAAAGGGTTGCACCATGTGCAACTGTAGTAAGCTCCCTTCAATGAACTTGAGCAGATATAGGTATAATCTCCCCCTCACTTGGAACATTCCACGTGGACAAATTACTATGAGAGACGTCTAATTGTAGGATATAGATGCGGTAGTAACAACAAGCAGCATCTCGAAGGATAAACAGCACCAGAAATCCCATAAGCAGAAGCAGCCGCAAATAATAATCAAATTTGAAGTTGATCCGTTGATTGGATTAAGAGATACAAACAAGTCCTTGCAACATTAGGGCTTTGGAAGATGGGCCTCTTTTTTTTACATATAATCGAAAAACCATAGCTGTGACGTGGCAAGATAGATCAGCAAAGTTCAATGTGTCATGATAGGACCGGATAACATCATATCAGAATGTGAACTTGACCCAATAGTGGATATGAAAGTTATTAAGAAGTCCTAATTGAAGTGAACTTCCTTAAAACCCGAAAACAGCACATCAGGGATTGATCCAATCGGAAACATACATCAGAATTGACAAGAAGTTGATAGGGAGTATCAGATTTTGATGGCATGTTATTAGGACTGGGTCGACAACAGTAAATAATATGTGAAAAAGCAGGTTAAAATATGGGAGTCTTTAATGGTAAAGAAGAAATCCGTGGACAGTATCTTAATAATAGATCGGTGGGGTAATTCGAGGGAATAACAAGAAGAGACAATTTAGATTTGACAGCTGATTGACGGGATTGGATCTCATCTGAAAAACAATTCTCTTCCACTATAGCCAAGAGTAACATATTAATAAACAAGAGAAAACTCAAATTTGACAAATGGTTGATAAGATTAGATATTATCTGTGCACCAAATCTCATCTACCGTGAGTAACATATTGAAAAAGAAGAGACAACCAGCTCTTGAAACTGGGATCAGATTTAATAAACAACTGATTTAGGATAATATCCTAGAAATCAGGATAAGTTGTAACTGAACCTATCAATAATTAAAGAAAAGAAGCAATATCAATGAGCTACCCCACAGCCGTAAGTGATTGTGCTAAAGCAAAACAACCCAGATTTTATATCTGGTTTTGCAGTAACTGGTTAGGTGGTCGACAGCAACAATAAGAATCAGAATAACCTTGTTTCAATGGAGGATAAAAGAAAGATTTGAAACTGCAGAGAATGGTTCCTAGATCTGTAGAGACAACTTACCAAAGTTTGCAAAGAACGGGAAACTAAAGCAGAACCAGCTTAGCAGCTGGTGGCTGCACCCCTAACGGAGAACCTTAAACGATTCTCAAAACGGTAGATCAGATCAACCGCTCTGATACCATGTTGCAAAAAAGATTAAGAAAAGAAAATAACAAGGAGAGGAGAGAGAGAGAGATCGCAGAAGCCAGAAGTAACGCCTCTCTCCCCCTGTCTTCTAAATATATTAATTCAGAAAAAGAAAACATATCAGAACTAGCACTCTATAAATCAGAATCCTAGTTAACAATAAAAGAAGAATCCTTCTATGAAAGGAAACTCAAGACAAAAATGAATCCTAAACTAACTGCTTCTCTACCAGTCTACAAATATAAAACTGACTAGTTAGAGTAGGATAAGGACTCTAAGTCGACACCAGCTTGTTGCATTAACAACATGTTAAGGTCATGATTAAAGAAAAATAAACTGAAAGCTTTAGAATGCTGCTTACCGAAGGGGGAAGGGGGGTGGTGGTGGCAGAGGGTTGAAAGGAGCTGGAGATCATTAAAATTTTGGTCCTACCTTTGCCTAAGTTCTGTCTAAAAACACCTCTGTACCCTGAGAGAGACTTGACAGCGGTTGGACCCCAAACATCAGAATTGATCAAATCAAGAGGAAATATTCTTTCAAATCAAGTGGAAATATTCTTTCTTTCTTTCTTATTATGTTCCATGAAGGACTGTTCAACATGTTTGCCTTGTTGGCAGCTAGCTCTAGCAATAATTCCTTCAAAAATGAGGATTTCCATCTAAAAGGCAAGAGTTTATCAGCTCCCATAGATCAGTTTGCATGTCAAAATCTGTGGTGCCATAAGAATGCCGACAGTTTCTTTCCATTTTTCTGGCTTTAGCTGCTGCTAGAAGAGAGAGAGGGAGGGGGGGGTTTCGAGTGTTTATAGGAAATGTCATCTGTCATCTGATTGTTCAGCTAGTGCCATATTCCGAACAAATTGGCATTTGGGACTAGAATCCCTGGTATTCAAACTAATAATTAAGAACAAAGTCCTTTTTTCATGTTCCATTTGACTCCAATGAGCAAGATAAAAGGACCCAGGCCCATGGAGCGACCAATTTTCTGGTGGTATCAACTTACACATGAATTAGTAGGTCTGTGTCCTATATTGCCCAGGTTACACTTTGATGATGCTGCTCCTAAAATGAAGAAAATATGATAATTGATTCCCCATTTCTAAGACACAGCGCTATCGGGGAACATGACTTCTAGTGGTAATTTTATTTACTTAAAATAAATGCTTAAGAGGTCCACAATCTCTACTGCTTGAAAATATATCTTGGGCAGCTAAATAGCTCGGTCATCATGTTTTTGGTTAATTTGCTTCTCATTTTATTATATGACATGAATTTCCAGGAAACAAGTGATCCCAGAAGTGGTTTTGCTACTGTTGAGAAGGACTTTCTGGGGGGTTTGATACCCATGCTTGGAGATAGTAAGGTTAGTCATTCTCTTCTATGTGTTTTTTTTTTTTTTGGTTTTGTTATTGTAAATTAGAGATGGATAGATAGAGATATTATTGACTGGTCAATTGATACTACTGTAATGGTGACATGGTGCTGACGTAAAGGGTGGCAAGCCAAGATTGAGGGCTGGTGGAGAGTATATATAGGTGCTAGAGTCTCACTAGTAGATAACTTCGACAAACTAGAGTCCAACTAGTGCCCGCTGTAGGAGTCTCACTTGAGTCACATAAGCAAAAACAATATTCAGATAGAATATTCAAAATATTTTGCTGTAAAATTTGATGGATTGCTTTTGAAAACAGGCATGCTTGTATTTTTATAGAGATGGAAGTATTGAATACAGTAATAACATTAAAGACACTTATTGAATTCCAAAATCTTTTTGGAAGTTCTCATACATAGATAAGTAAAAATATTGAAGGGACTCTTAGAGTCCAAAACTCCTTTGTAATTCTCCATACATCAATAATAATTCCTAGACATAGAAAAACTATCCATAGACAGAGATAATAGTTCCTAGACATCGATAACAATTCCTAGACATAGAAACCTATCCCCTAGACATTGAAAACTACAAACAAGATATTGAGATTGAATATGGAAAGCACTTAATGCTCCTTGGATTGTGAAAATGCAAAAATAGTTTGCTGCAACCATAAGATGATCCTGTGGGACCCGTAGGTATTGTTCACGTGAACAATATTGGTTGGGCTGGAAAAGCCTGCTGGCCCAATGGACTTGTCTGCTACTGGCTGGACCATACTGCATTAATTACCCCCTACTTAAAAAAAAACTTGACCACGAGTTTAAATATAAAACAAAATAAGCATGTCCGGGTGAGTGCTTAGCTCCTTTGAAAAGTGAAGTCCAGCCACTTTGGAATCACTCTCTTCAAGGTATGGTGGAGGATTCACAAAGTCAATATGTTCGATTTCATGAAAGGAGTCAACTATGAATGTGGTGTCGGTAGAGATCACTGTATTTTGTATCTTCGTTCGTCTCCTCGTTTGCTAGAGTCTCATTGTCATTAGTGCTTTCATTGTTAGTCAATGGAGCCTTACAAGGAATACTAACCTCTCATGTCTTCTCCTCGTTGACTTCAATAAAATTATCCATCTTGTGACTGGTGTGGTCTTCGACTACCACCTCTTAAATGTAGACTGCTACGGTAGGTGCATCAAAGTATTTCGACGGGGGAGAGGTGTTCCAGAGTGAAGGGAATGTCTGAGGAAGTGTTTTAATGGAGGAGAGTGTTAGGTATGCCCCAACTTTGCTCAATTCGAGTCGGCTAAGTATGCAGCTGGTTCATCGACTTACATGCCGTTGCTCCATTGCCATTACTCAGTCAATCGAGGACTTCAATGAATCTGCAATATGTTGTAAAGTAATATATTTACTTCGTTGTGGTACAAAACTATTCTCGTTTCCAGTTATGGCTTTGATACTAATTTGGTGTCGACCTAAAGAACTAGTAAGCTAAGATTGAGGGTGGAATAGAATATAAATAGGTGCTAGAGTCCCACTAGTGCCCACTGTAGAAGTCTAATCTAAGCCCTTTTGAGTCGCACAAGCAAAAACAATATTTAGATTTAGTATTCAAAGGAGTTTGCAGTAAAATTTGATGGATTACTTTTGAAATCAGACATGCTTCCATTATATAGAGATGGAAATCTTGAATACTGTAAAAACATTAAAGACACTTTTAGATTCCAAAATCACTTTTAAAGGGCCTCTTAGGGGCTGTTTGGTAAAACTTCAACTCTGGGATTCTTACTTCTGGTTCAAATTTCTACTCCAACTTCAAAATGATTCAAGAGTATAAGGGAGTAGAAACATGTTTGTTAACCTAATTTAGTCATGGACTCTAGAGTAGTGGTGGGGGGTGACGGATGGTGGCACTAGTGGTGAGTGGTGATGGTTGGTGACGGTGGTGGTGGGTGGGAGGTGGTGGTGAAGGGTGGCGGTGGGTGGGTGGTGGTGGTGGAGGGTGGTGGCGGTGGTGGTGGGTGGTAGTGGATGGTGGTGGCGGTGGTGGTGGGTGATAGTTGGTGGTGGTGGTGGCGATGCTAGGTGGCGGTGGTGGTGGGTTGTGGGTGGTGGTGGTGGTGGTTGGTAGCTGGTGGTGGTGGCGATAGTAGGTGGCGGTGGCTGGTGATTGAGGATGGTGGTGGTGGCGGTGGCGGTGGGTGGTAGTGGATGGTGGTGGCAGTGGTGGGTGGTTGGTGGTGGTGGCAACGAGGGGTGGTGGTGGTGGCGGTGGTTGGTGGTCGGTGGTTGGTGGTGGTAGGTGGTGGTGATGGTGGCGTGGTGGTGGGTGGTGTGGTGGTGGTGGTGGTGGTGGTGGTGGTGGTGGTAGGTGGTGGTGGCGATGGTAGGTGGCGGTGGGTGGTGATTGAGGATGGTGGTGGTGGTGGTGGTGGGTAGTGGTGGCGGTGGGTGGTGGCGGTGTGGTGGTGGTGGTGGTGGTGGTGGCGGCAATGGGTGGTGGAGGGTGGTGGCGGTGGTGGGTGGTGGCTGGTGGGTTGTGGTGTTGATGGTGGTAGTTGGTGATAGTAGTGGTGTAGGATGATTTTTACTCTAAAATTGTGCTCCGAAGTCGAAAAACATCTATTTGATGTTCCAAAAAATTGGATTCTAGAGTTCATTTGGAGCTGGTTCACTCATGGATTCTCCAGAAGTTCGAACCGGGTTACCAAACAGGCTTCTACTCCGTTTATGCTCCAGAAGTCAGAATCCAACTTCTGGAATGTTACCAAACACTCCCTTAGAAATCCAAAACCCATTTGAAATTAGATAATAATTCCTCGACATAGATAACGATTTTCTAGACATAGAAACATACCCCTTAAACATTGAAAACCACAAACAAGATATTGAAAATTAAAAAATTGAAGGCACTTAATTCATTACCCTCACAACTAGTGTTTTCTATGCGAAGTAGCATGGAACCTGGCCTTTTTATAGAAGAGAAATAATGCTGAAAGCTGAATCAGATCGATCTAAAAGTTGGTCAATCACTGTTGTAGAGCCTTGATAATGTGATACGTACCTTCGTTTTGTGTCTTATTTTTTTTTTTTTTTTTTATAGGAACAGTTCAAAGTCAAACTTCTAACCCACCACAAGATATAGATCAACGGATATCCTCTGACTGTCCTTTTAATGAACAAAAAAAATTTAGTGTTTCCCTTTCTTATCTTTCAAGTCGAAGTCAATCTAACTATGTAATGCATCAAAATACATTACATAAAATAATGCAAAAACATGATATTTTAGACGATGGTTTACTGTTGAAATACGAGAAAAAAAAATATGCAGTATAATTATACACAACATATCATATGGAGAATAGTTTATCTGAATGTACTTGTATCCTCTTGGGGATCCATCACCGTCCAACCCCAAAATTGGGACCCACACCTCATCAACATTGTTGCGTAAGCTGGTTCCAACTCAAAGAAGCTGCTCTCCAGAGTTCCATAGCACCTTCCATACTGATTTCCATAGTACCATTTTTTGGATCTTTAATGTCATCTGGAAGCTGTGACATTATCACCTCTATCTGAACCGGAATGTCGGGCACGACGAAGGCCTCCATATTGGAAACAATGTTGGCAGGAAGTTTGTAGTGAGTCAAGTTATCTAAAGCACAGAGAGTAAAGACTGATGGAAGAAACGACAAAGAACCGTTTAGATCTGCTGCAGGTCAGTCACTTGGCAATAATAAGCATTTTACATGAGTGAACTTGTGTTACTCAAAAGGGGGAAAATTATGTTAGTAATTTATTCTGTAAAATATCTGTTTATCTCCGAGACTAGCCATTTCTCTGTGATATATCTGTCAATCCCTGTTATTTGTGTTCCTTTTTGTTATTAGAGGAACCAAAATAGGTGGGATATAGAGGTTAATTAAGTAGCTGCTGCTGCTTCTGTAATTGTTGCCTTTTTATTTTCTTCATTTTTCCTGGCAGGATTATGAATAGAGCTTTATTAATTAAAGGCAAAAGTTTTTCTGGTCTGCTAGCTAACGTTTGCCAACTCAAAAGCATACAAATCTCAACCCCATTGTACACGAATTCCTGTAATTGTCCTCCTCCCAACCTGCGCCTTAACGATTTCTCATGTCTTTGGATGAATCTATAAAAAATTAGGAATTTTGATATTTTTTTTAGGGAATCTAGGAAATTTCTTTTTTCTCCTTATGTGCTGATCTTGATCTACATTACAGAATTCAGTATCAAAGAAGCTCACTACATTTCAAGACCAGTAATTCTGAAACTATGCATTTAATCCATTTGCTATAGAGGATCATTCGTTTAATTTAATCTGCTTGAAAGGATAGCATACCATCAAATAACCATTTTCATACACTATATTATGGTACTATAACTACACTGGGGAAGAAAATTTCATTGTTGGGTCCATAAATCCAATTTCAGAATACTAACAATAATATGAAGTCTTCAACAGAAAGGTTATGAGGAGTCCACTTCTACAAAGTGGCTGGCCTGATGATGCAACCCTTCTTCATTCAATGACATTGAGTGTTTCTCTGGGCTATATACAACCTGAGGAAAGGAAAGTTAGAGACAGGCAATAATTCTCTGCATTCAAGCCATCCAACGAATCAACAAAATCATAGAGGGACTGTGCTGTGCTGCAAAACCAACATTCCTTGTGTTCTCCAGTGGGGAATTGTACCAAAATCAGTTCCCAAAAACACAGCAACTAAATTCCAAAATTAAAGGGGTTAGGTTCCATTTGTATACTTGGTGGAATCTGGCATATCCTAACCAAACCATTTGCATGGGTTCGCCGTGCACTTGTATGGTCTGGAGAGGCTTACTTGTCTTATAGTTTAGCTGCTTTATCTGTCTTTGGTTTCATCGCTTGTTGTTTTGTCTGATTCAATAATACCGTTTATCCTAGTGAGTTTTACGGCCCCACTGGGCCAGAAGCTTCCAAAAAACCAAACTATGCCTTACGTAAAGTTGTCAGAGTACGATTAACCTCTGGATTTGAAATCACTGCTTATATACCTGGGATTGACCATAATTCACAAGAACATTCTGTAGTCTTAGTAAGAGGAGGAAGGGTTAAGGATTTACTCGGTGTGAGATATCACATTGTTCGAGGAACCCTAGATGCTGTCGGAGTAAAGGATCGTCAACAAGGGCGTTCTAGTGCATTGTAGATTCTTATCCAAGACTTGTATCATTTGATAAGGAAGGGGGATCTTGTACCCAGATGCGAAGGGCTTGAACTAAGATTTCCGGATGGGTGGGGTGGGGTATTGGTATATCTGACAAATAATTTAAATGTGATAATCTGTCCTCTAAAAAAGAAACAGATTTGGAGGGGACCGAAAGCTACCTTTTCTTCTTAAGAGAACCATTTAAGCTGAATTTGTCAAAGTGGGCTGCTCCTGAACCTATTGTGGCTCAGTCTAAAACTCTAATCCAGCAGGAGATAAAATGCCAATCTCCATGAAATAACTTGAATAATTCCAAGACATGCATTAGAGCTTCTACCTGATGGAATCTCTTTCCAAACTGTACATTAAACATCATATACTAGGTCAATATACCCATATCAATCTTCATCAACCAATTTAGATCAGTTCTGTTTCTGTCCATTTGTCATATTGGTAGACAATTCTCGTTTTTGCTAACATTTTTGATGCTGTATAGAAACAAGAAAGAGGCACCAAGAGTCAGCGATAGAAGGAGAAGAAAAATCCAAACCAATCCCAAGTAAACAATATTCATGTAGAATGGTACACACAGAAAACTGCCGTGAAATACAACTTTCATCGCAAACTAGGTATAAGGCCAGTGCAAGGCCCATGACACATTAAACCATCAATAATTTTGAGACATCAAGCAAAAGATAATATAAGCAGTCTCCTATTCTCTTACATATTATAGACCTGTTAGCCAAATGAATCCAGACAAGCTTATCATGCAAACATAAGAAACCAAACAGGGACTCACCTCTTGAGGACTCAGGCTACCCATAAGAATATGGGTACAGTTCCATGGCCTTGGCTATGGACCCGGTATCTATTCTATCAGTTGTTGACTTTAGTTAGGTTTAAATTTCCTGGATTATGCCAACTAAGTTTTTGACACTTTTAACATGAAAATATCTGCCAATATGGAAGATTTTACCCATAAGAAATTAATATATTGGTAAGGACTTTTGTGTTCGAAAAATTCTTTGGAAAGGGGAAAGGGTGAGGTTTAAATGTAGTTACAAACGATATGGATTATAGACATTTGGTACAACAAAGAGACAGATCAACAGGGCCTGTAAACAAAACTTGGGCTGATGATCAATTTGGTCTAACAGATCAACCCAAAACCCAACACTAACCCAACAAACCTATGGGTCTGCCCAAGCATTCCAGAACTGGGCTGGATCAGGTAGGGTATTAATCATTGGATTAAGCATGAAAGAGAACAGGACTGAAGAAGTCGAAGAACAGATTGTATTCTGTATTTTCTATTCAATTAATGACTTACCGTTTACCCATTCCTCATATAGACTCATCTACTCTCTATTATAGGTAACTCTCTATATTACAGCAGGCATCTAAAGGTAACACTATTACATGGGCTGGGCTCATCTAGTTAACTCTCTTTGTACTCAACATATCCTTACTAATCTTCAGCGAGCCGATATTCTCACCAAAGCATTGGGTGTCCGGCAGTTAGATTTTCTCCATTCCAAGCTTGGCCTTCGTTTGCTCCTTTAGTCCGCTTGAGGGGGTGTGTTAAGATTAGAGACACGTATCTCCATCTTGTTAGTTGTAGAAACACTAAACTAGTTTTAACTTTATTTGTAAAGTCCATTAGTCCGGCTATATAAGTCTTTTTGTATTTCTTTTATTTCATTTTGAATAGAGAAAACACTTTCTCCCAATCTGTCTTGTTCTCCAATCTACTAGACCTTCTGCCTTCTAACAGCGCCTGATGAAGTTCAATCGTTAGTTAAATCACAACTAGACGAATTAGACAACATGAGATGATTTTTTCCCCCTTAAATTATCCTCTACACAGCATTATTTTTCCAATATTTAAGAGAGATGAAGATTGAAGCATTTGCAAGCAAAAGAGAGATAACAGGAGTATGGTAAGCACAAATAGTAGATGTCTTGCGATCCTATTTGTGACGATGGCATTGGCTAAAATCTTTTGTAAAGCTTCAAGAATGGCCATACCAGACCTCTCCTGGCCCCACTGTGGGAATTATTGCATACAAAAAAGGGATATAGACTGATTGCCCTTCCAAGAAAATGGCAAGTTTTCATTGGTAAGCATCTGGAACTGATTGTCATTCTAGAGCTTTTGCTAAGGCATTTCAGAATTCAGAGAAATAGAGCAGTACGTGCATGGTGTTAGTGAGACTTTCCACAAGCTCTTCCAGATTTTGATTAATTCAGGTTTTTATTTGCATTCTTTGGCTCAGGAGAGAGGATCCTAAAATGTCTCGGTAAGAGGTACTGGGACTTTTGATAATTGGTATGTCTGGTTGTAACCTAAGGTGAACAAAAGATTTTGGAAAAGTCCAATTGTGACCAAGTTGGTTCGGCCATGCATCCAATAAGAGTGTAATTTTGATATTTAAAGGGGACTAAGATGTAAGATCTAATGACATGCAAACCCTAATAATGCCTAGTTGTTGTCGAATTGGTTATAGCCAGAGAAAGCTTTTGATAAAAAGTGGGCAACAAGGTATAATTGCCCTACTTCCACCCTTTCGTGGGTCTGGCTTGTCTCAAGTTGACAGTCAATCAAGCGGTTGGAGTCATTCTACACGTATACCAATACATTGGTATGGGTGCGAAGTGAACTCTCGTCGCAAGTTCACTGGTATAGGGACTGCACAACTAGAGACGAACTCCTTCCCCCATCCTTGGAGTCTGAAGCCAAACACCATCGATGAAAATATATATATAATAAGGCTTTGATTGATTACAAGAGGAATTAAAGGAAACCTCCCTCATTTGAAGAATGAGATTACACTACTCTATTTGTTATGGAATGCTAGTTCGTCACTTGGATATATTAACTTAAATAGCCAAACTACCCCTAAGTGGTAGTGAAGTTCCAATTTTACCCCCCTAATCCCCTTTTTTTCCCCCTCCTTAGCTATTTCTTTTCCATCATGATTTCTTCTTGCAAATTCTTCTCCCCCACTCGTTGCCCCAATTTGCAACTCCATTCCCTCTGGTCGATTCTCCCTTCAGATTTTTTTACCGGCATCTCCTCGAATGCCCTGCGTGCGAGCTCCATGTCACCACACTTTGAGTAACAATCCAATAACGTGACTCTTCAAAGCAAGTGAAAGTCTGCAACTTTTTAAGAATGCAAGGTTCTGAAAACTCAACTAAATCAAATCTTATTCATTCAAAATTCAAAATCTATCTCCCATAAATATAAATATATATATATATATATATATATATAACCTAAATCTAGAGCATCTACCCTTAAAGATCCTCTCCTATGGCTGAGATTGAATCAAAATTGCATCTTAATACAAAAAGAAGGCCAGCTGAGGTACCCCAAATCAATGGCAGTGGTATTAACACATAATAATCCTAAAAAGAAAGGAAAATAAAATTCATAAGAAAGACAGTTTAGATCCCTATTGTCATCCAAGGTTAACAGCGAACACTGGCATTTTGGAAGCCAAATCGTCTTCATTTTCAAAGATCTTTATTTATTTTCAAACTTCTAAAATATAGATAATGACCAACCTTTCAATTCATAGTGGATTCTAAACTTTGTCCTCAACCCTTTCCAAATAGACGTGAGAGAGGATCTGGAAGATCACAATTTTTCAGTGTTAAGCGGTTAGAATATCGTTTGGATTTTGTTGTTCATGAGGTTGTGTGAGATGCTTCCCACAGATCTTGTTAGAAGTTTCAGTAGTTATGTCTGGATTAAAGTTCTTAATGGATCGTTATTGATGATAATGCTGAAGGTGGGAAGTCTACTCAAATGAGCTTCTAGCGTACTTTATATTTTATTTAAATATTAATGAATTACTAACTTTTAGCACCAAAAAAAAAAAAAAAAAAAGCACTTGGAAATTATTATTTACTTGAATATTTTAAAAAAAAAATTATAGGTATCTCTCATGTAATTTGCCCTTAAATTAAGTACACCAGAAACCTTTCAAACAATAACAAAGACACTAAATTAAATCAAAATAAATTACAGAAAAAGAAAAAAGAAAAAAACCATTCTATTGGTGAATCTCCATTAATTGACTATCAAAGGTAAAAGTTAAAATTTTAATACCCAAAATATCTAAATGATTAAGTTAACGGACCATTTTACCCCTTAAATTTTACCTAAAAAACTATTGTGTTAAGAAATTCTATCGTAGTTAATATTTAAGGGGTAAAATGGCCCGTTAACTACACTATTTGGGTATTTTAGGTATTAAAATTTTAACTTTGACTTTGGTCCTCAATTATCTGAAATTCACAATGGAAATGGATCTTTTCTTTAGTCATTTATTTTGATTTAAGGGGGTATCTTTGTAATTGTTTGAAAAATCCATGGTATACCTAATTTAAGGGCAAACTATAGGGAAGGTACCTATAATTTACTCAAAAAAAAAATTACAAAGAAACAAAATAGAGCCTTAAGTAATTGGCATCGTCTGTCGGACAGCACCCTTGTTCTAGAATAAAAACTTACCCCATAGTTTTTTTTTTTTTGGTAAGAAGGACTTCTATTCATTGAAATAACGAAAATCAAACTCAAACCTTTTGTTCGAAGTCTCAAATAAAAACACATCCTCTTCTCAAACAATACCATATTTGACTGATGAAAACACAAAGGTGAACGGGAACGCAAGAACCCGTGTTCTTTCTCCAAATCTCCTCCCCAACCTCTCTCCTGAATCCGCCGTCCATAGGAGAGTAATAGGCTTTACTTTTATATTTACAAATCAAGAAATGAATGTTCTACTAGCAACAAGCACTGGAAAAAAAATTGTGAACAACACTTCCATTTGTTCTGCTTCATCCACTCCAATTCCCTTGAAGTCTCCATCTTATCTGTGTTAATTTCCTCATCATTAATGACTTCTAGCACAGACATTTGTAGTTAGGAGCGTGGAGGAATGGAATAGGTGGATCTTGAGGTTTCTTGATCGGGTCCATCGGTCACCACCTTCAACTTTTGTTATAGGTATAATTACAAGTATCTTAATCTATCTCAATGGTTAACCTGATATAATTAAATGTGGTTTTGATCTATGTTTCCCAATCTATAAGAACTTTTATATGTCCTTAGGTTTTAATTTTCTTTTGGATGAGAGAATCTAATTTTGATGAGAAATAATTATTAACCTGTTCTTGAGGGAAGAAAATATTAATATGGGGCTGATTAGTAATGTACTTCTGTTGTTGTGTGGGCTTGAGAAACACATGATTAAGGTATAACCAGTCCATAAAATCCTTTTTGCATATGAGGAAGCCACTCCACCTTTTTTTCAACTCTATCCTTTGTTGAATTGTCTGAACCAAAAGGGTATTCACTGATCTAAAGAAATTGAAAAAATATATAATGCTAATTTAGTCCCTTGGTTTTTTGTCAGTTTTTCATTAAATGGCTTTCTTAATATTTTTTTAGGTAGTGTAGGCGATTATGAGTACATAAATATTATGATACCAGATGACAATGGAAGTAGCAGCGGACATGGTTCTTCCCAATTTAGCAAATCAACACCTCTGTAAAACCCTATAGAAGAGATTTAGGTATTGAGTTTGGCTTGTTTAGGCAATTCTCTAATTTGAGTATTAACTTCTGTTAGTTCTTAGCTTTAGCTGAGGGATCTGTATTTGAGGGATCTGTATTTCACTGACAAGGTATATAAGTATTAAGTTTTGGATTTTTTGAAGGCAAGGTGTTCATTTTTGTTAGTTTACCTTCTTTTTTTTTTAATTAATTACAATACCTTTATATCTCTTTTTGTGTCAATTAGGCATTGGCCAACCCATTATCACTTGGAACAGAATTACATTTATTTTACAATCTTTTGCTTTTTTCTTTCTTAACCAAAGAAATTGATTTCTTTAATACCATATAATATTTTATCCCCATATCATAAACTTTTTATGATAAAATTAAACTTAATATTCTTTTCACATTTTAATAATGTCTTCATCTTGAGTTTTGAACTCTAATTAGAGAAGAGATGGTGTACCCATCACTCCCAATGAGTTAAATTTTGGCTCTTGTAGAAATTATATGGACTTGTATCTAGATGCAATTGTAGATCTTTAGATGGTTTTTTTTTTTTTTTTTTTATCAATTAGTGAGGGTAAATTTTTGTCACGATTAGGAAATTTTTTGCATGTTGGACCCATTAGGCTCATTTGTGAGACTCCAACACTTAAAATTATCCTAATCACATAAATGAATAAAAGTTAAGATGGCAAAGAAAAAAAATAAACTTTTGCTATTTTGTTTTTTTAGTGCAACTTGAAAGAAATGGAGTTTAGATTCTATAGTTGGTGACTATTAAGCTTATAACAAAAATTCCTGCCAAGCATTCTCCACTTTTCTAATGACATCAATAGGAGTAGTGCTAACCTTATCAAAATAAAGTGCATTCCTAGCTTTCCATAAGTGCCAACACATAAAAGAAACAAATGAAAGAACCTTTGTGCATTGGAACTTGGAAAGAGTACCAGAAGTGGAGACTTTCAAAAGCCAATCATGCAATTGCAATTAAAGTACCCCCATTTGAGGAATAATAAAAATAATAGAAGAGCCTAACCATGTGGTCTGAGCAAAGAGGCAATGAAGTAGGACATACTGAATAGTTTCAAGAGCTAAACCATATATGCGGCTATGGTTGATCCATAGCAATATTTCTATGTGAAAGTGCTTCACAAACCCCAATACCACCAGCACAACACCTCCATAAGAATTCTTTTATCTTTGGCAAGGTTTTACAATGCCAAATAAGATTCCAAACATTCTTTTGTACCACTCGCCATACAGAAGTATGAGAGGATGATGGTTGAGCTATGGTGAAAAGCAATAAAGTCTTAGCTTCGATGTCCTTCGTGGCGAATAGCCCTTGATCGCTTTTGATCTCCGATCTCTTAATTTGGACTGCGCCTATGGATTCTGCAAGTTCGGGAGATTTTTCTCGAAACCCACCCAAGGCCCAATCTGATAGGTCCAAAATCCCAGACCTGGACTGGAATTCAAGTCTCTTGCATCGTTCCAAATACCCATGAAAGGTAAAATCGATATTTTCAATTTTCTGTTAGTCAAACTCAACAGTAGATGTGTGGGTGATATTATTGGTCAAGTTGAGGGTTGGGTGACCAAAGTCGAGGAGGGGGTGAGTGAAATTTTCCTATCAATTATAAATAAGTAACTATAGAATTTTAGCCCCTTTTTATTATATAATCAGGATTCAGGATTTTGACTGGATTTAAAAATAAATTAAATCTGAAATATTCTCATTCCGAAAATAATTCAAAATTCCGAGTCGGTCAATTATGGGCGGGAATTGGAAGGTAATAAATAAGGAAAATAAAACCAAATCTGATTATAACGGATACTTTCATAACGGAAACCACAAAGCTGAAGATTTTGTAAATGAAAATTAGGAGGAAATAAAGGAATCATATATAATGAATGATTCACCGGGATCAACTCCAAGTCCCCAACGGACGGGATTCAAATTTTGAAGAAAGAGAGGGAACCGTGAGAACTATATATTAGGATCATATAGCCCACAGCCCAAGAAGCAAACGATGAGCAGGAATATCAACCGCGAGAGATAAGAAGATTACCAACCGATCGCACTGCAACAGGACGTCAGATATCAACTTCGCCAACAAGGAGGGACCGGCGGAATATAGAGCGGTCAGTTTAGATGGAATGGAATTTCTTTCTCTGCAATATGAAAGAGGGGATGAGGTGGGTTTTGTCTAATCTGGCCGATGCCTTAGTTTTCTGCTCAAGAAAGTGGGGTTCTTCGTTTTTTCAAACTGAACAAGCTTACTTTCTTAGATTATTTGACGCCGAAGAAGGAGATCGGAGCTGATAGATTCTCCGAAGCTCATCCCTAGTACGACCCTAATACGATGGCGAAGCGTTATTATTGAAATTTTCGGTAACTTCTATTGCTTTGTGGGTTGATTTAGCGCTTTCTAATTGATTTTCAGCGGAGAAGAATGTCAAACTTCTAAAGCTTTGCCAAGTTCTCTGCAATTCTAGTTTCGGAGGATTTTTTGGTGTGTTATAATGTTTTCTTTCCTTTGTCACTCTGACAGAAGAGAAAGAATTGCCGGAGCAACATCTTTCAGACTTCTTCCAAATTTCCAACATGATTTCGAATTCTTCCTCAATCTCTCCATCTCCTTCCATGGCGCCGCCGCCGCCGCCAAAGATGTCAACAGTCTCTTTTCTATTGCTTGGCTCCCAAAGCTCCTGGACGTATTACTCCGATGTGAGATCGAATTCATGACCGTCCTCTTCCCCACTGCCGTAAGCTTTGAACTTCACGTTTTTACCGCATCAGTTTCCACTAAAATATACAATTGCTAGTGGACGGGAAAAATCAGGTGAAATTTGCGGATCGGTTCTCTAGAGTCTCGGTCGTGGTTTTCATATAATGGATGCTAACTTTAGGTCGATTTTGAGGAATTCAGGGATGGATGTCTGTATTTTCATAGAAACGGCAATGGACTATGGAAACGAATTGAAGGATCGAAGGGATGGAATCTTCGGTTTTCATACGTGTCTGTGTAGCAGCGTGGACAAGAGAATGGAGCGATGAACAGCGGCAACTTTGCCTCTGCAAGACGATTTTCCGAGCGGCGAACAGCAGGAGTAAACCAAATCAGGTTCTTCTTCTTCTCCATATCTTCTCAACCTCTCTGTCACCTTCTCCTTCTCTACAGGGTCGAAGTTAGATTGAACAGGGAGTCCCGTACCTTGGCAGCGATGACGATGCGGTTCTGTTCGACACCTGAAAAGCCAGTGGCTTCTTCGATGGAGGAAGGAGAGATGCATTCCTCAAAAAGGGAGGGCATTAGTGGGGCGTACTGAAACCAGAGGCCCAGGCGGTTCTGGAGGACCTCCAGACGGCCGTGAGTTCCGAGAGAGCGGAATTGTGAGGGAACAGAGGATGGAGGTGGGCGGAAGGGTTGGTAGACTTGGTTATTGGATCGTGTCTGCAGCCGCTGCGGCAATTGAGAGGGTGGTGGCTTTGAGGTTGCGTAGATGAAGCTGGCGAATTGGTGGTGGTTGTTGTTAGTTGTGTTTCAGGAATGGAGAACCGGACTGGAGTTGTGAATGGAAGAGGGAGAGTGGGTTTGCCGTCGGACAAGTTTGGTTTTCCGTTTTCTATTTTGTTCTCTTTCTCAGCTTAAACCGTTAGGGTATAATTGTCATTCAATTTTTTGGGTTTTTACCATCACTTGAATGGGAGCTGGTGTAATTGTCAGAAGCTACTAGGTGGTAGGTGATATTAGTCCAAACTACGGGGATAGTATGTGTAATTTACCCTTGTTTTTATATTTGTGTTTGGAGCTTATACCTTCCCCATCATTCTCATGAATTTATTTTCCTGTAGAAATCACACTCTATGATACAAAAAGAGAAGGTTGGGGGAATAGGTTCCCAAATTCCTATATTTTTCTTTTATTTGTTAATTATTACCGATTGTAAACAACTATAGTATCATACACAAGACTGTATGAAAAGGTAAATTTTGTTTTGTTTTTTTATTTTAATAGGTAGGCCCTATGGAGAGTTAGACTTATGCTTCATTGTGAACAGTTGGTTTTTGCCAACTTGAGTTGCCACTTAGAGCCTTAAAATTAATTTATATTTATGTTTCAATGGAGATGCAGGGGATCGAATTTAGTAGTAAGTTCCTCTAAATTTAATATAGTAACCCTTGTATTTATGATCACTTTTCATTTATTGTTTAATTTGAAAATAATTTTGTCCCAAGTTGTGAGATGATGATTTTGGAAACAAAGAGGCTTTTAATGCTTTAACCACTCTTCCCCAAAAAAGATGATTTTGGAAAATAGGGAGGCTTTTAAACTTTAAGGTTTTTCAAGGAAGCGATATAGAGGGAGTAATAAGTATAATGCCTCTTACTTGACATGATCTTGCTTTTTCATTGCCACCAAATGTGATTCCTGCAGCATGAAGTGAATAGATTGTTTGATGTTGCTAGTGGTTGTCACTTGTTATAATCACATGCATGGACAGGTGACCAACTGGGTTCAACAAGCACAAAATAGGAAGAGTCTACTCCAATGGTTCTGGAAGTGAATATGACCAAGAAGCTGACTTTCATTGGGATTCCTAAATCCAATTGTGGCTGTAGGTTTGGCCTTGTAGTAGTTAGTATTTCAGCCATGTAGTTATTATTGTCATTTTTAATTGCTTGAATCTTGATTATAGGCTAAAACATTGTTCATTCATGATTGTTTCCACTCATCTCAGTACTCATTTTATCCTGGTGACTTTTCAAATATTTCCAAACCAACCTTGGGAAGCTCCGATGAACAATCAACTATAGGCATTCAACATTTTTCTCATCCACTATTCAGGATGAGAATGTTTTGGTGAGTTTATTTTTAACTTGTGATATTCTTCTGCTACTATTCTAAGAATACTCTACTTTTGGATATGTAAGCATATTTTACTTCTTTACATCTCTCTCCCCATTAGGTTCATGCAGAGGTGATTTTATTTCAATATACTTGCACGCACTGTTATCTAAAATGGGCCTTGTGTTTAATTTGCTATGAGTGAGTTGTTTGCAGAAACATATAAAAGTGGAGGATGTCAACTTGAAAAGGACTCATGAAGACCTCCAAAGTAGAATTGATCTTCTTAAAAAACAAGCTGATATGAGTTGCAACTGTATTTTTATTTACTTTTAAAGGTTTCATGAATGTTTTCTGTAGATGAAATAATGGTGAGGTTTGGAGAGTGACTCTGGAGGATGACCAAATATGTGGGAAGCTGGCTGACTTTGTCCAAATTATAGGTACGAATGGTTTCCTATTGAATATATTTTTTTGTTGAAGAAGTCTACTTGGGAATGTTCGGTGCTTTGGTATTTTTGTAGCTTAGTTATTAATTTTGTCTTAGATTGTGAATTTTTTGCTAAAATATTCATTTCAGCCACATGACCGATATTTTTATGGGAGGTTCATCATTAAAAAAAAATAAAAAATTTTGGGTATGTTTTGAAGGTTTCTAAAAAAATTTCGGTATTTTTTTTTTTTTTTGCCAATAGTTGAATTTAGGTTGCATTGAGAATCCACCCAGATTTAGCCAATGGGTCATGGTATTTTGGGCCAGGTTGCGTTCTTAGCCCCCTTTCAAGTTTTCTCTAGACGAGGCCTAAGATTGATCCTGATATTAGAATTCAGCTAGGGGGGTGCGTGTATCTTGACTGTAAAGTTAGACTATAATTTTCAAACAAAATGGTTGATATATCTGCACATGTCATTTTGGTTAAGGGACCAAAATGACTACTGAATTGAAATTTATAGCTAAATTTGAAGTTTATATTATCGTATCACATAGATAGTTCATTGGATACTCATTTTGGTGCTGTAATTGTCCATTATTTAGATCATAAAACCATCAGACTTTTGGAAGATTGTTATTGCTAGTTTTAGAGGCATGGGAAAATGTTTTGATGGCTGATGCATGAAGCTTAAAAATTCTTAACGTCCAAAAGTTATGGACCCAATTGAGAGCAATGGGGTCAATAGGGTGTGCATCAACTACCGGTTTTAACCGTTGAGGCAATTGGCTGAGCAATAGCAAAATATATGCACAAGTTGAGGGCATGAATCTAGTAACAAGAATAGGAAAATAAACAATTTCACTGAAGGATGAATATTGAATAATGCTGAGATTCAGTTTAAAAACCTGAAGGATATTAAGCCACAAGTTCGATTTTAAGAAAGTTGTAAAACAGATCTTAAATTTGCTCACCATTAGATGGCAGAAGAATTAATTAGATGTATCTGAATCTGTGTAAGCATAAAAGGATGATAAACAGCAGTTCAGATTGGTATCACACTATGAGAAGTTCAGTAGAAAGTAGTTGCAGCAGCATCGATTGACTAAGCAGCAGAAAATAATGATATGTAGCTGTAGACAACAGCTTTACTTAGCTAAAATATTGTAACCCACCTATTAATAGAGGCTTATGTGCCACATTTATAGACATATCTTCAGAGTTCGGAGTCCAAATCCAACTAGGAAAGGAAAAGAACAACCAGTAGACTATTGAGTACAGATTGCTTTAATTGACCTTTTGTAAATTTGACTAGAATATTTTACACCGACTCAAGTCCTACTAGCACTAGGATTTTGACTTACGAAGCTATAAAATCTGTATGGAAATAACTTCTTTCCTGAATAAAATGAACATAACCTACCGGATCCAAAATGTACTTAAACTAACCCTCCTACTATGTTATATAACTATACAGTCTAGATCTCTTAAACTCTTTTAAAAAATTAGTAGAAATGAAGCCCTTATCTCTTGCAATTGCATTCCTACTTATCATTCTCTAATATCAAACATAGTATCAAATATAGTCCCTCATATAGAAGATTAAAACTTTTATAGTCCCTCATATAAAATATGCTGGAGATATAATCTCTCAATGATCGATGGCTTTGTAAAGGGTGGGGTGGAGAATAATCATAGTTGTCAAGGTGTAGCCTAGGCATCCAGGCTCCTTGGGCGTCCGTTAGCCCTCCAGTGCCTTGGAACGCCTTGTCAATGTGACAACCTTGAGAATAATACCTTTTGATCGGGGGTGCCATTATCATTGTTGTATGATTTTTCAACATAAATATACGGGAAAAGGAGGTTCAGATTATTGTTTTGATGAAAAAGGCAAGGCTGATATATCTTAGAAACTATTCTGATACGTGGTAGCTTTAGTTTGCAGCTCAAAAGTGGATAGGTTTTCCTTAATCGATCTTTCTTCATGTATGTAGAAAGTATCAGCCTCAAGTCCATCTGCAATGTGAAAAACCAAAGCTCCTTCCCGGCTTTCCCAAGAAAATAAACACCAAGGGGGATGGATGGGAGATGCACAAAAAAAGTGCGCCACTTCGTCAAAAATGACAAAATAGAGAATGTAGACACCTTTTCACCCATGTAAGTTTAAACCCACTTGTCATCATTTTATCTGGTAAGGATTCAAAAGAAAAGGAAAAAACTTTGTCAACAACTTATAGAACTTATTGTCTTCTTGGGCAATCCCTAGCAAAATTATGAGGAATAGATCAACAGAAGAGTTCTCCGGTTTGCGTATATTTATGCTCTATTGAGTTGCCTGATCCGCCTCGGGTATGACATACCCATTGTATCATCTTCTATTATATTGGTTGCGATTAGGGTAGTTTTCCAGTTTACCTATATAAACATCTTTATTATATATGCTGAGAAACAAAACATGGTATGACTTTTCCTTTTTTATGATTTGTCTGCACATGTTGTTGTTCTCATATCTCTAATTGTATTTGATTTTATAAAGCGTTGCTGACATGTTGTTCTTTAATTTTGGATATCTAATATGATCTTGCCTAGCACAATGTAGAGAATGAAGATGAGGAGCCAATAACTACGGTCTTGGACCTCTTGGTTAAGAGTGCTTAAATTGATTATCAATCTCTTTGATTTGAAATTCCTTTGTACACTAGAAATCAACCCCAAAAAAAGGAGACCAGCTATTGTTCACCACAATTCATTCACAACCATGTTTAGAAACCTTGGAAAATAATTGAATATTTTTTCACTATGGTGATTTAGTTTCCTATGTCTTGGTTTAAATAATTATGACAATTATAGAACTTGGGATCAGTGAACCTCTGTATGTTTCTCCTTTGTTCTTCTCAATCATTATTTGAAAAAAGAAACCAATTTTTCGGTTTGAAGAACTATTCTGGAGGAACAGATTTGCCATCTTCCTTTTTTTTTTTTTTCATATTGGTGATTTGTCTTTTGGTCATATTTCTATTTAAGAATTTTTAGTGATGGATCTCCTTCAAGTGTCAAAGTTTAATTTCTGTTGGATTGGGTTCTAGAGTAAAACATGAAACCCATTTAAATTCACAATTGGGTCTTTCATTTATGTACTTTTGTCTTTAATTGCTTTGATAGGTGGACTTATTAGCGTCCCTGGATCTATGAAATCATGGGCAAATGAAGAGACCCTTTGTTTTTAGAGGAATCTTTGAGATAATCAGCAAGGTAAGGGACGAGATCTGAAGGAAGTTGCAGACAGGTAATAAGTTTTGGGTTAAATTTCTTCTATTTATCATTTTTATTTTTTTCTCCTAGTTTGATTTATTAGGAATATTGCTCATGGGATCCAAAAAAAATGCTTTTGGGTTTGAGGACTCTTCTATTTAGGAGGGTCTATCTTCCTATCTGGTTTTCAAGGTTTGTTGATTCTCTCTAAGCCTTCTTATTTGTTTTTTGTTGTGTTAATTTGTGTTCTGCTTTTATTTTGATGAGTCATGAGCTAAATGATTATTGAGAGTTGATTATGGGGACTATGGTCATAGTAGTGTTTTCTGAATCTTCCACATGGTATCCCTTCATTGGACTTAAACAGAACAAGAATATTTTCTTCTATCACAAGTTTTAGAGCAATGTCCTCTATCTTTGTTTATTTGCAGCTATCTTATATTAGGATCATGCTGTAGATTCGTTTGTCAACCAGTTGTACCTGTTAATGAGTTTTGCATCATTTATGCATCTGATTTCCTCTATTCAATTATTATATGTTGCTGTGTTCACGGGAATTATTTTCTCCCATGCTGTTTTAGCCTTATAGGTATGTATTGCTTCTGTGTCCAAGTTTCATCTTGTCCTTGACAATTTCAGATAAGTATGGGAAATTATTGAAAGAAAAATGAAGAAAATCATGAACTCAGATGTTAAAGATTCTGCAAAGTGGTGTGGGTTTCACCATTTGGCACATTCACCATATGTATAGTTTCAGGGATTGTGGATGCCTGTTGCAGTATATGACATTGACCTTAGCGTTGTTTTGGGCAGGGATTGCACTTTGGGGCTGGGGTAGGCGGAATGCTACTACAATAACTGATCCTTTTAAAATATCAGTCAGCCCTAGTCTGCTTGCATTTTGAAACATGTGTGGCACTGTGGCCTCACTTGACTTTTTTTATGCAATTAGGGGAGCGCCCAAGGCTTTTGAAAAATACCAGATCCGGCCTATGCCAAAGGGTCTTATGTCTTAACAGACCCTTACCATTTGGGGTGGGGCCCCAGTTTCAGCAGTCCTGTTGATTTCTCTAGTCTTGTACTTCTATACTCTTTAATTGCCTCACTTTTTCTCTGTTTCTAATGTAAACCAGATTGCATCAAGAAGCTTATGTTGTTTAAATGGTTTCAAGCAGTAGTAGAGATTTCGATGGAAATCCATTGCAGGACAAAAACCTGTAAAATCGTGGAGATTTATGGGTTATTAATTGAAAAAGTCAATAAAGATTTCTGCGATATTAGTGGGAGATCTAAGCCAAAAAAAATAAAAATCGCTGGCAAGAAATAGAAGTTCACTTTTCTTTTGTGTTAACTTTTGCATGGTCAAAAACTTTTTTTTTTGCTTGATTTTGGTCAATTTATTTCACGAGAGCAAGATCTCACAATTTTGAGCTGTATCAAGGAAGTTAAAGGGGTGTTAGTCTTTGATGGGATTGTTTTTTGGACTGTTTAGTTATTTTTAGCAAGGTTGTTTGTCTTTATTTTATTTATTCTAGGGACCATTGTTAGCCATTAGATTACACTAGAATATAGGGTCAAGATTAGTCTTTAGTCTATTTTTTTGCTACATAAGCATTGTAATGGTGAAAAACCTAGACAGGTTTTGTCATTTTTCTTGAATATTGCAGAGATTTTTTTTCTTTTGTTTCCTACCCATTGAGTATGGTTAAGTGGATGCTAGTTTGTTGATTTGATTCCAAATTATTTTTAGTTTGCTTGGTTCCCTTGTCGATTCTGCTTCCTATGCTATCCATCTTGCATTTTTTCCCTCTTTTATCTTTTCTGCAAAATTGTCTAGCTGATCATTAATATTACTTTCAATAACTATTGTTTAGTATTTCTTGTTAATGATTATTTCTTTTGCAGATCCCATATTACTTATTGCTTTTCCATTAATCTCTTGTTTAGTGATAAATAATTTTATTTTAGAGCTTCCCTGGTTGTAAATCCTTCATGGAAGTGGCATGTTTATTGCAAGCTGTTTTATTAGCTCTTCAAACACTTTGACTTCTAATTTGAAGGAGTGTGTTTTTACTTCAATCGATCATCTTGGACTTCCCCATCCATCTAAAGTTTTTGGTAGGACAATATACCTGCTTATAAAAATGTTTTGATAGCAATTGTTGATGTTGTAAAGCATGTCAATGAATTTGATCAGGTTGTGGATGTTGTTATCATGCACCTTCTTAGTTATCTATCTTTATGAAATAAATTGTCCTATCTTATTTTTTAAAATTTGTTCATATTTGTAATTTGTCTTTTGGTCATATTTCTATCCATGGATATTTTGAAGAACTGTTATGGAGGAGTAAATTTTCCATCTTCCAAAGTTTTTTCATATTTGTAATTTGTCTTTTGGTCATATTTCTATCTTTGGATATGGTGGAGTGGATTTGTCTTTTGGTCATATTTTTTTTTGTTGAAAAAACCATGTCTTGTGAACCTAAAAATGACATTGTTATTGTGCCATTAGGCTTACTAGTCTTTAGTATAGGTATCAATTGCAATTTGCTTTTGAATATTTGTTCGTCTTTTTTTCCATTTCTTTTATCGGTTAATTGTTTCTTCATATTTCTATCACTTATTGTATTTGTTAATTGGACCTATTTTCTTTCAGCTATCCTATGTGTTGATATACTGTTTTGAGATCTTTGAAGGATTGTCTGATGATGATTTGCGGGAGACAGTCTATGAGATATTTGTTAGCTTTTCTTGTCTTCTCTGGGTAATTCTCTCTTTCTTTATGTCTTCCTTCTAGTAATCATGAATTTAAACATTCAATGGTTTTTTTTATTGTGCTTCATCACACTCTTATTTGGACTACTAGGATTCATGTGTATTCTTGAGGACAAGAGGGAAAATAAATCTATAGAAGAGATAAAGTAAGTTCACAACCCAAATCTATAAATGGCCATTTTAACTGCTTGTCATCATTCGTGTTTAAATGCAAGCAAGCCATGATACACATTTTGGTTTGTTGTGTCAGCAGTAATTATTCTCTTTAAATTTAATATTCTATAACTTTGAGAAATTTTTGGTTCGCTCTCTAGCCCAAAATTGGTGAGCAGATTTTCATTCCAGAAGAGTACGAGATCCTTGGTGCAATTACCTTGTGATGAATGATACTTGTGTCTTTGTAAAATCCATTAAATTTTCTTTCCTTGGGCTTCTAGATTAGCACAGAGGAAGCCATCTTGCAAAGTAGGGTGATGGGATCACCGCAGTGTATAACTGGGGATTCTATCTTGCTGGAATGAGTATACCTTTCTATATTGCCATTCTTCTTGAGTAGTTCTTGTTTGTTGGATAATGGGACAGTCCTTTGGTTTATGATAAAGCATACATTCTTTGTGTGGATACAGATCCGGTTGCATGACATTTGATTGATGCTCGTGTGAGAATGGCTGAGGGGTCTTCTTAGGGACATGGAACTTATCACTTCTTTGAATAATTGAATAGGTTTGGTTTAGATAATGAATTTTATCTTTAAGTCCGTTTTGAACAATTAGATATATTTCCTCTTCAAGTTAGGTATCCTGAACATCTATTGTTGTATTGCACCTAAAAAACTTTGACATTCAGATGTTACGTTTCAGAATTGTGCTAGAATTTGAAAAGGTTGGCTTCCTTGAGTTCTGATAGTGTGTATTTTTCCTTTGATATTCTTTTAATCTTTTTTATGTTATTGAACAACTTTCTGATATGAGGACTTTCTTGTGATACTCCAGATTAATCTGTGGATATCCCCCCCCGCCTCCTTTGTAATTTGTTAAGGACTTGGCTAGTTATTGGATCAAGTGAGATATGGCTTCTTTCTAGGGGGTTTCATTTTCTGTAAAATTATGTAGCAAGGGTTTTGTGTTCCAAGTTGCAATGCCGAAATTACACTTGGTTTGTGTTTGAAGAGCTTGGTGAAAGGGATTTATGTGATCTTTGACTTTATGATCTCTAAATGGATTTTATTTTCAGACTTGTTCAATTTTATCAGTTTTATGGTTCCGAATTTACTTCTTTTAAGGGACAATTGAGAATCCAGGATTTAGTTATGTGTGGATTTAAGTTGCTTAGTCTGAGTTTTATATGGTTTGATTGGTTGCTTTTTTTTACCTAAGTACGGGATAGAGGCCTGATTATTGTGTTTTTGGCGTTCAATACATCATGGTGTTTATGGAGATCTGGTGCATGAAACTTGATCATGATCACGTGGTTAATTAGAATTGACAAATGGAGCTTCTTCAGGGTTTTGAACTTATTTCCTATTTTTTACTTGTTGCATGTCCCAATATTTTTCTTTATCATATTGATGTCCTTTTGCAAAGTTACCTTAAATTCAGTAGTGCCCTGTCTTTTGAGTAAGCATGAGATTTTGTTGGTTTTGGATTTTGGGAAACCGTTGATTTAATTTTTAAAGACGATGTTGATGTTGGCTTTGATTGAGATTTTCATGCTAGTTATTCTTTTTATGTTGATGTGGAGGATATGATAGGATGTGATCGATGTCTAGAACACAGGTTGTCAAGGCGCCAAGGCAAACCAAGGCGTTGGAGGCCTGACGGGGCGCCTAGGAGACCAAGGCTTCCGCCTAGCGGCCTAGGCGACCAAGTAGCCTGATTTTTTAAGGCGTCACAAGGGCGCCTTAGCCTTAGCATGGCCTTTTGTGTTTGGAATGAATTTTTGATGCTCGGATTAGGATGTGCCTATTGAAAAGGGGTTTTTGATGACATGCTCATGGACTTATCTTCGATTTTGTTTGTTTTGGATTTTGAGAAACTGTTGATTTAATTTTTAAAGACGATGTTGATGTTGGCTTTGATTAAGATTTTTTCATGCTTAGTTATTCTTTTTTATGTTGATGTGCCAGATATGGTAGGATGTGATCGATGTCTAGAAAAAATTGTATTGCATGACCTTTTGTGTTTGGGATGAGATTTTTGATGCTCGGATTAGAAAGTGCCTAGTGAAAAGGGGTTTTTGATGACATGCTCGTGGACTTATCTTTGATTTAATGATCTTTATATCAGGTCTGAGATTTCTTTTTCTAGTTTAATGGTCTTTTAAATCCGTGTTAAACATTAAATTTACGTCTTCTTCAGGATCCATTGTGATTCTAGGACTTGGTTTTTGAGTGAATATTTGCTGGGCAGAATTGAGTATCCTTTTTGTACCATTGTTCTTACCTAATATGTGCATATAAATTGTTGGTATCCTTGTTTGTATGTGTGGTTTTGACTTTTGAAATGTGAAGACGTCATTACTTTGTGGTATATGAGACCTGATTGTTTAGCGTATGATACACAAAATGTACATTATGATGCGTATACACTATATACAGATCTGATGTATGGCATCCGGTTGATACTGCATGGTACTCAATTGATGATTGTGTGGCCACTAGTGCCTAAGGGGGTCTTTGGACATTGGATGTTGAACTTATTTGTTTTTTGACATTTAAATAGGTTGAGGGATTGAGTTGAGATTCTTGTTTGGTCTTGTGATAAAGTTACTCACTTTTTATTGGCACAATGAATTTGTTTAGTTTTTAGGTTGATTTTGGAATCCCTATTTTTGGAATCTGCAACAAGAATGAGTTTTCTTTGGACAGATTTGTGCTTCAAAATTGTTTTAGGGGTTCTTAATGACATTGAACTTATTTATTTTTAGACATATTTAAATTGGTTTGAGTTGAGATTTCTGTTTGATTTTCTGATATTAAAGTTGCTAACTTGCCATTGAAACATTGACTTTGTTTCCTCTTTAGATTGGGATTGGAATCCCTATTTTTGGAGTTTGTTAAAAGAATGAGTTTTTGTCACACATGTAGATGTTCGGCTTCGAAATTGTTCCAGAGTTGAAAGGGGGGTGGTGTTCCCTTTAAGTTTTGGTTGGGTTTTTTCCTTGACTAATTATTATGGTGGTTTCTTGAAGCATTTATAGTTGTTTGCTAATGCTACAAAGGATGAGTGGGTGGGTGACCATTTCCCTTTTTTTCCCTTCTCCTTTTCTCTTCTCCAGTCCCTTTATTTTGATGAGTGTGGAAACCTGATGAGTGATGATTACGTGGTTAATGAGATTGGCTGAGGGGGTACAGTGTTCTCAAATATTTAAATTGGTTTATGGGTTGAGTTAAGATTTCTGTTCGATCTTGTGATATTAAAGTTGGTATTGACTATTGAATATATTTCCTTTACAGGTTGGGTCTCGGATATAGGAATGCTTCTTGTTGGGTTTCTACGAGGATTAGTTTTGTCGGACATGTAGATGTCATGCTTCAAAATTATCTTAGAGTTCAAAAAAAGGGGGTTTCCTTGAAATTTTTGTTCTTTATATTTTGCTTTAATTGTTTTTACACCAGGCTGTTGAAGACTTGAAGTTTTGAATTTGATGTTATGTTTCCTTGAATGGTTGGATTTCGGGATAACATTTGCATTGTTTGCTAATGTGCATTGAATTTGCTGTTTTGTTTGGATTTCGGAATGGCATTAGTAGTTGTTTGCTATTGCTACAAAGGACAATTGACCTTTTTCCCCTTCTTTCCTTCAACCCATCCCTTAATGTTAATTCTTGACTTCGAAATGGTTTTGCATACTAATAATGCTTGTGCGATTTGATTTTTCTTTTGTATTTGTCCAATTTTTTATTTTAAATTGTTCTTCAATTTTTTTCTTACATTGCTGTATATGCTTCTTCTACAGGGATTTAATGGTGTCCTTAATAGAAGAAATGGGTGTATACAAGGAAGAACCTGTGTGCCACTTTGTTTGTCTCCGTAGTTCTTTCCTTCCTTTCCTATCTCATTTGTGTTTTGTTTGGCTAAAAAGGTATTGAGAGTGAGTATACCACCCTCTTAGTGGTTTACAAATCATTGGAACGTTGAATTTTCTTTTCTGTTGGTTATGGGTGTACTTAAGCGGTACATAGTGAAGATACCTTTCCATAGATCCATCTTGCTACCCTAATTTGATACTTAATTTTTGCAATGCAAGATGTCATTGCTTTGCTGGCTAAGATGCCTATTTTTTTGATCTTGGAAACACATTTTTGGAGTGATTTCCATATTGAAAGTGGGGGTTTCTTTGAAATTTTTGATTGGCTCTACTGTTATTCTTATTTCAATCAGTTTAAACATTGAATTTGTTTTTCAGTTTCTTTAGGTATGGATGGATTCAGGAACGACATTAGCAATTGTTTGCTTATGCTACAAAAGACAAGTGACCTTTTTCTCGCTACCTTTTTCCCCTTTCTTTTCTTCAAGGTAATTCTTGACTTCAAAATGGTTTTACAGACTAATAATTGGCGATTTGGTTTTTCTACCTTTTTAATCCAATTTTTATTTTAAATTGTTTTTCAGTTCTTTTTTTACGTTATTGTGTTTGATTCTTCTACAAGGATTTGATGATAATGATGTGGGTGTATACTAGTCTGTTGAGGCATTGAATTTGCTAGTTATGTTCCCTTGGGAATTGATGGATAACGGGCTAGTTGCACAATGTTAGCAGTTGTTTGCTAATGCTACAATGGATGACTGACCATCTCCTGTTACTCTTTTTATTCTTTTCCACCTTCCTATCTTTCCTTCACCCCATGCCCATTAATTTTGTTTTTTGATTTTGAAATTGTTTTGCAAACTAATGCTTGAGATTGTGGCCTGAGGCACATATGCAGTTTTTCTTTCTTCTTATTTATCCATTTTTTTTTGTTTTGATATCTAGGTCTAGTGGTTTTTAACTTCTTTATTACGTTTTGTATGTGCCTCTTCTACAGGGATTTGCTAGTGTCCCTAACAAAAGAAGAGGGTATATTTTGTCTGATTAGTTCTTCTTCTTCTTGTCCTAGTTCATCGTTGTCTTGTTGGGGTAAAACAGTTTTTAGAATGAATATATCTCTTTTTAGTGGTCTTTAAATCAGCATTAAATAGTTGGACTGTGTTGGATTTACTTTTTCTTCAGGGCCAGTTATGAGTGTAGGACATGGTTATGGGTGTACTCAAGCTGCGCTGAATGAGGATTCCTGTCTATAGTACTATTCATCTTCACCCATATGTGAATTAGTTTGTTCGTGCTCTGATTAGTTGCTTCATTTTTTGTAAGCAAGATGCCATAGCTTTGCTGGATAAGAGGTCTAATTCTTTAATTTATGATTCATTGTGCTTACATAGTGATGCACACAGAAACAGAACAGCTTACTGTGATGCGCATATAAACGTACTCTAAAATGAGGATACATGGTTAATGAGATTAGCTGAGGGGGTCTTTTTGAGGACACCTAGCTCAATGCTTGTTTCCATATTTTTTAAAATAGCTTTTGGAGTTCGAGTTATGATTTCTTCTTGATATAGTAATCTTGAAGTTGGTGTTGAACCATTGATATGTTTTCTTTTCAGGTGGGATTTGGAATTTTGAATGTATAAAGTTGGACTATCCTACACGACCGAACGTTTCTTGGATATGGGATGTAGTGTTTCAAAGTTTGAAAGAGGGGTTTGTTTGGAATTTTGATTGAATGTACCTTTTCCTTAATAACTACAGATTTCTTATGGGAGATCCATTTCTGATTCTATTTTTTGTTGACTCTTATTGGTGCAGTTTCAATTTTCTGCTCTTTTAGCAACGAATGAAATTGAGAACAACAATAATGGTTGTTGGTTTATGCTACAAAGAATTGGTGACCTTTCTCTTGTTATCTTTTTTTTTTAAAAATTTTTAAACCTCATTTTCGTATCTTTGTCTCTTCTTCTACCGTCCAATTTTGTTTTATGACTTCATGTTTAGCAGATTTAATGCTTGTGATATGGCATGTGGTTGCTATTCGATAATCCTTTACTAAAGTGGATTTATACCATAAAGAATGTGATTTTTTTTTTCATGTTAACTTAGGGTTTTTTTATTTTTATTATATTTAATGTTACGATTCTCATTCCTTTCCTATTTGATTACTAGATTGGTAAATATTAAATGGAACATGGATTCAGGCTTTCGAAGAATGATTTGAACTTCGCACAACCACAAGAAAAGCAAATTTTGGACAACATTAGCATGTGTTTGCTAATGTTATAAAGGACGACCCCGTCTCGGTGATGTTCGAGTTGTCCGAGTTTTTGATATTTCGACTTTCGAGAAAGGCGAGATTTTCGAGGTCATGTCAGATTTATGCTCCTAGTACCTTTTTCCCCTTTGTTTCCTTCAATCTGTCCCTTAATGTTGATTCTTGACTTCGAATTTGTTCTTTTCAGGTCGGGTTTAAATCCTTCTTGTTGGGTTCTCTTATAAGAATGAGTTTTCATTGAACATGTGGATGTCATGCTTTAAAATTATATTCTAGAGTTTAGAAACGAGGGTTCCCTTCAAAATAATTTTGGGTTTTTTTTTGCCTTGAACATAGTTATTTTGGAATCTTGAAGCATTGAATTTCCCATTCCTACGAATGGATTGAAATTAGGACAATGTTGATAGCTATGGTGCTAAGTTGCATTGGAGGGAAGTTTCATAGGTAACTCCACTATCCCCTAACTCTTTCATTCATTGTCTTAAAGTTGTATGGAGTGATGGAACTATAGGGATGCAGCTTCATATGAGATGTTTTTCCTCTTGTCGTAGATATGAGGATCCCTTAGACAACGGCTTGCGTAACTTCTTTCAGTGATTGTTGGAGAGATTTAGTCTTGGACATCTACTCTTTTGTCGACATTTGGTGTTCTTGAGACATTGTTGCTATTGTTATAATTTGTTTGGGGGTCCTTTGGCTTCTAAACTACCTTGCTATTGTTATCATTTCTTTTCTGGTCGCTTGGTTAATCATTGGCAAGGTGGGGGAAGTCATGGATTTTCTGGCTTGAAGATTTGATTCTTCAATTATGCTCTTAGATTATTGATTTTGTTTGTTTGAAGAGCCTAGGTTCTAAGTATCATATAGTATTGGCCGATACATACAGGTATCGACATGGGCCGATACAATACCCCCATACATCTCTCTTGTTAAAAAAAAATGTGGTAACAACTTGTATCAAACTTGTACGAGTTGATACAATACCATATATATAAAGCGTTGCAATTCTTCGTGAGAAATATTTAAAAAAAAAAATTTGTTCGTATTAACCAATATCGAAGTGGTATTGATTTTTGGTACTGGTTGATACACCTTATCAAATGCCATTCTATCATAGCACCAAGCAGAAGAGGCTTCTCTTGGATTTGAAATTGACTCCAAAACTCAAGGCTTTGACACCAATCGATTTGGGGCTATGCTTTACTAGCCAAAAATGACTTGCAACAGCCAACAGACTTCAAGAAGATCAACAAGCTTCTTGGAAAATATATGTGAAGAAAACTTGCACTAATGAGGTTTGAACCTGCAACTTTTTTTTTCTCCAAAAGTTGCTTTGAAACTCTGTTTTTGGCATGAATCATTCCATCAAACCCTTTTTTTTTTTTGTAGAATTGCAGTATAAAGATCAGGTTTTTTTGGTTGGAACCGAAAATGGAAAAACAAAATCTGGTTTTTCTACCTAAAACCTTTACCTGGCCATTTGATGGAAATATATGTGATAGCTAAGGTGATGATCTACCATTTCCCAACTTGCAAGTATTTTCTGAAAATTGGGACTATAATTTTAAAAAAAAATTTCTATTTTCTGGAAACAATAAAAATTTCTTGAAATATGTCTCTTCTTCTACCGTCCAATTTTGTTTTGTGACTTCATGTTTAGCAGATTTAATGCTTGTGATATGGCATGTGGTTGCTATTCGATGATCTTTTACTAAAGTGGATTTATACCATAAAGAATGTGATTTTTTTTTCATGTTAACTTAGGGTTTTTTTATTTTTATTATATTTAATGTTACGATTCTCATTCCTTTCCTATTTGATTACTAGATTGGTAATATTAAATGGAACATGGATTCAGGCTTTCGAAGAATGATTTGAACTTCGCACAACCACAAGAAAAGCAAATTTTGGACAACATTAGCATGTGTTTGCTAATGTTATAAAGGACGACCCCGTCTTGTTGATGTTCAAGTTTTCCGAGATTTTGATATTTCGACTTTCGAGAAAGGCGAGATTTTTGAGGTCTTGTCGAGATTTATACTCCTAGCACCTTTTTCCCCTTTGTTTCCTTCAATCCGTCCCTTAATGTTGATTCTTGACTTCGAATTTGTTCTTTTCAGGTTGGGTTTAAAATCCTTCTTGTTGGGTTCTCTTACAAGAATGAGTTTTCATTGAACATGTGGATGTCATGCTTTAAAATTATATTCTAGAGTTTAGAAACGAGGGTTCCCTTCAAAAAAAATTTGGGTTTTTTTTTGCCTTGAATATAGTTATTTTGGAATCTTGAAGCATTGAATTTCCCATTCCTACGAATGGATTGAAATTAGGACAATGTTGATAGCTATGGTGCTAAGTTGCATTGGAGGGAAGTTTCATAGGCAACTCCACTATCCCCCAACTCTTTCATTCATTGTCTTAAAGTTGTATGGAGTGATGGAACTATAGGGATGCAGCTTCATATGAGATATTTTTTCTCTTATCGTAGATATGAGGATCCCTTAGACAACGGCTTGGGTAACTTCTTTCAGTGATTGTTGGAGAGATTTAGTCTTGGACATCTACTCTTTTGTCGACATTTGGTGTTCTTGGGACATTGTTGCTATAGTTATAATTTGTTTGGGTGTCCTTTGACTTCTAAACTACCTTGCTATTATTATCATTTCTTTTCTGGTCGCTTGGTTAATCATTGGCAAGGTGGGGTAAGTCATGGATTTTCTGGCTTGAAGGTTTGATACTTCAATTATGCTCTTAGATTATTGATTTTGTTTGTTTGAGAGCCTAGGTTCTAAGTAACATATAGTATTGGCCGATACATACCAGTATCGACATGGGCCGATACAATACCCCCATACATCTCTCTTGTTTAAAAAAATGTGGTAACAACTTGTATCAAACTTGTACGGGTTGATACAATACCATATATATATAGCATTGCAATTCTTCGTGAAAAATATTTAAAAAGAAATTTGGTTCGTATTAACCAATATCGAAGTGGTATTGGTTTTCGGTACTGGTTGATACACCCTATCAAATGCCATTCTATCATAGCACCAAGCGGAAGAGGCTTCTCTTGGATTTGAAATTGACTCCAAAACTCAAGGCTTTGAGACCAATCGATTTGGGGCTATGCTTTACTAGCAAAAAATGACTTGCAACAGCCAACAGACTTCAAGAAGATCAACAAGCTTCTTGGAAAATATATGTGAAGAAAAACTTGCACTAATGAGGTGTGAACCTGCAACTTTTTTTTTCTCCAGAAATTGCTTTGAAACTCTGTTTTTTGGCATGAATCATTCCATCTAACCCCTTTTTTTTTTTTTTGTAGAATTGCAGTATAGAGATCAGGTTTTTTTGGTTGGAACCGAAAATGGAAAAACAAAATCTGGTTTTTCTACCTAAAACCTTTTCCTGGCCATTTGATGGAAATATATGTGATAGCTATGGTGATGATCTACCATTTCCCAACTTGCAAGTATAATCTGAAAATTGGGACTATAATTTTAATTTTTTTTTCTATTTTCTGGAAACAATAAAAATTACTTGAAAAATCAATGGAAATAGGATGCAATTGGACCTTTTATGTTATGCTGATTTCCTACTTGTGCTAAAAAACTTATGGATGTTTGTTGATCATGAAATTTTAGAATTTTAATGGTTTTTGTTTATCTTTTTCATTTCTGAAAATAAAAAAAAATGTAGAAAACTGAAAAAAATGTGATTAATTGCATGTTATGTGATTAATTGCATGTTAATGTGCGAACTTTCTGTTTACATGAAGATCACAGTGGAGAAGTGTTGCATGTTTATTTAATTTTTCTGTAATTTTTTTTATTTTCAAGTTTTAGAAATCCAAAAATTACTTTCACAATTGGAAATTTTAAGTTTTACCTGGAACTACAATACTTAAATGCATGAAAACTTATGGATATGTGTTCATCATGATTCACATATACCTTTCTTGCATTTCCTTGCATTTTTTTTTAATTTCTGCAAATAAAAAATTATGTATAAATTGAAAAATTATACATCTGAGTTTGAACCTACCCAAATCTCGGCATCCTATTTAACTTCATTGTTTTGTTGGGGTAAAACAGTTTTGAGAATTAGTATACCTCTTTTTAGTGGTCTTTAAATCAGCATTAAATAGTTGGACTGTGTTGGATGTACTTTTCTTCAGGGCCAGTTATGAGTGCAGGTCAGTCATGGTTATGGGTGCACAACTCAAGCTGCGCAGAATGAGGATACCTTTCTAGTTTCTATAGCACCATTCATCTTGACCCATATGTGAATCTAGTTTGTTCGTGCCCTGATTGGTTGCTTCGTTTTTTGTAAGCAAGATGCCATAGCTTTGTTGGATAAGAGGCCTAATTCTTTGATTTATGATTCATTGTGCTTACATAATGATGCACATAGAAACATAACAGTTTACCATGATGCGCATATAAATGTACTCTAAAATGAGGATTACATGGTTAATGAGACTAGTTGAGGGGGTCTTCTTGAGGACATTGTGCTCAATGCTTGTTTCCACATTTTTTTAGTAGCTTTTGGAGTTCGAGTTATGATTTCTTCTTGATATAGTAATCTTAAAGTTGGTGTTGAACCATTGATATGTTTCTTTTCATGTGGGATCTGAAATCTTGAATGTATAAAGTTGGACCATCCTACATGACTACGTTTCTTGGACATAGGATGTAGTGCTTCAAAGTTTGAAAGAGGAATTTGTTTGGAATTTTGATTGAATGTACCTCTGCCTTGATAACTACAGATTTCTTGTGGGATTGATCTATTTCTGATTCTATATTTTGTTGACTCTTATTAGTGCAATTTGAATTTGCTGCTCTCCTTTAGCAATGAATGGAATTGAGAACAATAATAATGATTGTTGGCTTATGCTACAAAGAATGGGTGACTTTTCACTTGTTATCTTTTTTTTATTTTTTAGGTCTCATTTTCGTATCTTTGTCCCTTCTCTACTGTCCAATTTTTTTTTATGACTATATGTTTAGCAGATTTAATGATCCTTTACTAAAGTGGATTTATACCATAAAGAATATGACTTTTTTTTTTCATGTTGGCTAAGTTATTTATTTATTTATTTATTTTTATGTTTTAATTCTCATTCCTTTCCTATTTGATTACAAGATTGGTAAATATTAAATGGAATATGGATTCAGGCTTTCGAAGGATGGTTTGAACATCGCACAACTACAAGTTAAAGCAAATTCCGAACAACGCTAGCATGTGTTTGCTAATGGTACAAAGGACAAGTGACCATCTCGACCTCCAAGACTACATTTTTTGAACAAATAAAGGTCGAGTTTTCTGAGATTTCCTAGATTTTGAGATCCCGAGAAGGGCGAGAATTCTAAGACTTTGCCGAGATCTTGCTGAGATTTAGAAGTATGCTCCTACTACCTTTTTCACCCATTCTTTTCGTCAATCCATTCCTTAATGTTGATTCTTGACATGGGCCGATACAATACCCCCATATAGCTCTCTTGTTTTTAAAAAATGTGGTTTCAAGTTGTATCAGATTGATGCGGGTTGATACAATACCATATATATAATGCGTTGCAATTGTTCGCGAGAAATATTAAAAAAAAATGGTTTGTATTAACCAATATCGAACTGGTGTTGATTCGGTACTGGTCGATACAAAGTTACGATACACCCTGTCAAATGCCATTCTATCATAGCACCAAGGGGAACAGGCTTCTCTTGGATTTGAAATCGACTCCAAAACTCATGGCTCTGAGAGCAAACAACTTGGTGCTATACTTTACTATCCAAAAATGACTTGAAAGCAGCCAATAGACTTCAAGAAAGATCAACAAGCTTCTTGGAAATATCTGTGACGAAAAATTCGCACTAACAAGGTAAGAACTTGCAACTTGTTTTTGTCTCCAAAAATTTCTTTGAAACTCTTTTTTTTTTTTTTCTTTCTTGTTGAATTGCATTGTAGAGATCAGGGTTTTTGGATGGAGCCAAAAATGGAAAAACAAAACCTGGTTTTTCTACCTAAAACCTTTACCTGGCCATTTGATGGAAATATATGTTGATACTAAGTTGATGATCTACCATTTCCCAACTTGCAAGTATTTTCTGAAAATTGAGACTTCTTTTTTTTTTTTCTTCCTGAAACAAAAAAAAATTACTTGAAAAATCATGGAAAATAGCATGCAATTGGACAAATTATGGTATGTTGATTTCCTACTTGTGCTAAAAAACTTATGGATGTTTGTTGATCATGAATTTTTTTGATTTTAATGGTGATTACATGGAGATCACAGTGGAGAAGTGTTGCATGTCTATTTAATTTTTCTGTAATTTTTTTTATTTCCAGTTTCAGAAAATTCAAAAATTACTCACTAAATTGGAAAATTTTATTTTTTACCTGGAATGGTTCTACAATACGTAAATGCATGAAAACTTATGGATGTGTGTTCATCATGATTCACATATACTCTACTTGCACCTTGCATTTTTTTTAAATTTCTGCTTGCTAATTTTAGGAATTATAGTTGTTTGGATATCTTATCTTGTCGATATTTGTTTTTATTTTACTTCTAAATTCTGTTTTGACTTTGTTAACAAGTTTAGAGGACTTCTAATATTAGCATACTTTTAGTGTCAGTTTATATGTTTTCCTATTTGAGTTCTATTTTCTATATTAGTTGCTTGCCCTTGCTTTGTGTGGCGTCTGGTTCTGTCCTTTGGACACCCAACTGTTGTTAATATATTTATTTATTCATGCAAAAAATATAGTCTATTTCGATTAGGATTTTAATAGTCAGCTTCTATTTAAACGTTGTAAAGGCTATGTGCGATCCACACCTTGATTATTGAATAAAAACTGATCGCTTTTGCTATTACCTATGAGAGGTAGTATGAGTGAATAGCCCTGACCTGAGAGAGTTCGATTATCCTTTTTTTTCCATAACTTTTCTTCCATTGGTATCTTGTTTATTCTATCATCTTATTCCTACTTTATTCCAGCAATTCCCTAATTCATCAAGGAAGTTCTGCTGCTGGCCTGCTGCTGAGATCATCATGTATGTGTATCATTGCCAGATATCTACTGTTGAGATTCTGATCAAAGAACCAGAACCATAATCTGCGATCTGACTTCTAGTGGAATATTTCTGCAAGCGGTTAAGGATTTGACCTTCAACTGTGGATCTGTTTTTGCTGGGTTCTAAGAATCACTCCTGCACATCAATCTACTGTCTATTTGGTATTATTTCTTATCAAGAACTGGTATGTTAGAATCTGTAACTTTCTTGAGCAAGAACTTCTCAGGCCCATATTGTTGAAATTTTATTTTTCTGATACTGTTTCTTTCTACTGTTAGCATCTGGTATCGATTAGGTAATGTTTACATCTCTACACTATTCTTGGATTGTTTATTGTTATCAACTGGAGCTGTCCTCCATTGAGAATTATTGTAAGGTTACGTTTGGTTTTGCATTTGATACTTTCTAGTTTCTAACTCCAATAGTCAGAATATTTATGCGAAATTCTTCATTTGGTGGTGATTGGATTTGTTACTAATATTATCCCACTTTTTAACAGCCCAACAATATTCCTCCTGACCAAGATATATCAACAAGTTGCATATTTGGATATTTTCCTATTCCATTCTTTCATAATAACTTAACAGAATGCAAAAGGGTACCTCAACGAATTTTACTCTTAACACCTTACATTTTTTTCCTATGATGAGAATACTTCCTCCCCGTCTTATGAAACTCAATTGTCCAAGGAGGCATAATCTCATCCATTAGAGGTGGTTTGTACAGGTCTCTTGGTTTTGCCAAGAGAAAATGGAAGTTTCCCAACCAACCTTGAGGAGTTTCCAAACAATCAATTCTAGGTGTTAACATTCTTTTCATCCACTCATTGATTCAAAATGCGAAAGTTTTGGTGGGTGTTTTTTTTTGGGAAAAATTTCAGCTACCACCCAAAAAGAATTGGTCTAATCACCTACTACCCAAGTTGTTTAAAAAAATCACCTACCACCCAAGTTAGACAAACGTTTCAAAAAGATCCAAAAGCAACTAACAGAGCTGTTAGTTGTTGATGTCAGCCGTTAAAAAAAAAACTTGACTGACAATAATACCCTTTTAGTAAGGGAAAAAAAACTCCTTTTTTTTCACAGGAATTGGTTCGGTCCCCAATGCCTCCGCTTCCTTCTCTTCTTCTCTTTCCTCTCTCACTTTTGCAATCTACTTAAAAGAAATCTCTAGTTTTTTTTCATTTTAAAAACAACTTTTCTGGGAAAAATGTTTACCTCAAGGGGATTTCCTTAACACCTGATGGCTGGCATAACCTTGAGTATTTTGTATGGCGGGTACTGGCGGCGGAATGCCGTCGGGTTTGGGAGATAAAGCCTTGGGCGGTGGGAAAGGCTATGGTAGGGGCTCTGGTGGGGGTATTAGTTGGTCATTAGGTTTGACGCCAGCGGGCGATGGTGGAGATACTTATTGTTTTTCTACAGGGAGGGTTCATACCAGGAACTCTGATGATGTGGCTAATTGGTTGAGTCAGCGAGACATGGTGGAGTTACCATTCGTGGTAGCTCAGTTTGAGGGGAGATTCATTAACGAATTTGGAGGCGGTGTTCCCAATGGCTCGTGGAATGACAATGATCGGTGTAAATCTGGTTCTAGGGATTCTGGAGCGTCTGCTTTCAGAGGTGGTAGAGTTCAACCGGGTAATCCTTTTCTGGGAAATGGTGGTAACCTCGATCAAAGTCTTATGCCTCAAAGTCATCAAGTGGGGATGGCGATGGGGAGTTATACTCAGGCAGTGATGTTGACGGTTGCGGCGGTGGCCTCGCGTTCTGGTAACAATGACCCTGGTAGGCGATCTATAATTGCAATTTGCTTTTGAATATTTGTACATCTTTTTTTCCGTTTCTTTTATTGAGTAATTGTTCCTATTTCCTTTCAGTTTTCTTGTGTGTTGATATATTGTTTAAAGATCTCTGAAGGATTGTCTAATGATGATTTGCAGGAGACGGTCTATGAGATATTTGTTGCTTCTTGTCTTCTTTGGGTAATTCTCCCTTTCTTTCTCTGTCTTCCTTCTAGTAGTCATGAATTTAAACATTCAATGGTTTTCTTATTGTGTTTCATCACACTTCCTTTTATTTGGATTACTAGGATTGATGTGTATTCTTTAGAGACAAGAGGGAAAAGAAGTCTATAGAAGAGATAAAGTAAGTTCACTACCCAAGTCAATAAATGGCCATTCTGAGCTACTTGACATCATTCGTGTTCAAATATAGGCAAGCCATGATACACATTTTTTTTTTCCTTATGCCATTAGTGATTATTCTCTTTAAACTTGTTATTCTATAACTTTGAGAAATTTTTTGTTTGCTCTCTAGCCCAAAACTGGTGAGTAGATTTTCATTCCAGAAGAGTACGGGATCCATGGTGCAATAACCGTGTGATTGCCATTCTTGACTAGTTCTTGTTTGTTGGATAATGGGACAGTTGTTTGGTCTATGATAAAGCATACATTCTTTGTATGGATATAGATCTGGTTGCATGACAATCAATTAATGCTCGTGTGAGAATGGCTTAGGGGTCTTCTTGGGGACATGGAACTTATCACTTCTTTGTATAATTAAATAGGTTTTGGATTTGGATAATGAATTTTATGATCCATTGTTCTTTAAGTTTGTTTTGGACCATTGGATATGTTTCCTCTTCAGGTTAGGTATCTTGAACATCTATCATAGTGTTTGCACCTGGAAAATTTTGACATTCAGATGTAATGTTTCAGATTTTGTGCTAGAATTTGAAAAGGTTGGCTTCTTTGAGTTTTGATTGTGTGTATTTTTCATTTGATATTCTTCTTATCTTTCTTATGTTATTGAATGAACTTCTGATATAAGGACTTTCTTGTGATACCCCAAAATATGTAGATATATACGAATTTTTTTTTGTACCTTTGTTATTATGTTTCCCTAGTTTTCCTTCTCCTCTCCCCCCCCCTGTTAAAGACTTGGCTAGTTATTGGATCAAGTGAGAATATGGCTTCTCTCTAGAGGGTTTCATTTTTTGTAGAATTATGTAACAAGGGTTTTTGTGTTCCTAGTTGCAATGCATACTTGGTTTGTTTTTGAAGAGCTTGGTGAAAGGGATTTATGTGATCTCTGACTTTATGATCTCTAAATGGAATTTATTTTCGGACTTGTTCCATTTTATCGGTATTATGGTTCTGATTTTACTTCTTTTAAGTGACAATTGAGAATCCAGGATATGGTTATGTGTGGATATAAGTTGCTCAGTCTGAGTTTTGTATGGTTTGATTGGTTACCATTTTTACCTTAGTATGGGATGGAGGCCTAATTATTGTGTTTTTGACGTATAATACATCATGATGTTTATGAAGATCTGGTGCATGAAACTTGATCATGATCACGTGGTTAATTAGAATTGGCAAATTGAGCTTCTTCAGGGCATTGAACTTACTTCTTAGTTAATCCATGTCCCAAGATTTTTCTTTATCATATTGATCTCCTTTTGCGAACTTACCTTAAATTCAGCATTGTCCTGTCTTTTGAGTAAGCATAAGATTTTGTTGGTTTTGGATTTTTAGAAACAGTTGATTTAATTTTTAAAGACGATGTTGGTATTGGCTTTGATTAAGATTTTCATGCATATTTATTCTTTTTATGTTGATGTGCATGATATGGTAGGATGTGATCGATGTCTAGAAAGAATTGTATAGCATGACCTTTTGTGTTTGGGATGAGATTTTGATGCTCGGATTAGGAAGTGCCTAGTGAAAAGAAGTTTTTGATGACATGCTCATGGATTTATCTTCGATTTTGTTGGTTTTGGATTTTGAGAAACAGTTGATTCAATTTTTTTGAAGACGATGTTGATGTTTGCTTTGATTAAAATTTTGTCAGTGTTTAGTTCGGTTAAAAAGGTATTGAGAGTGAGTGTGTGTACATATATATATATATATATATATATATATATATATATATATATATGGAATTTTTATACGTGCAATAATGCAGTAGTATATACAGTACATAGAGATGATTGTGATGTATGACTTATGAAATATTGTATAGTGACAAGTGATCGCTAAATAGTACATAAAGCAGTAATTCAAGCCTTTCAAGTGACAATGATTTATAGCATGTTGGTAGTGATGTTTTATGTTTCATGAGCAAGTGCAAGTAAAGAGTATAAGTAAACAGTTTGTTTTGTCAAGATCATGGAGTGCATTAGCCTGGTTTATGAACAAGCAATCAAGCAAGGTTTTTAGCCAAGTATGGACCAAGTGTAAGTCAGCTTTAAAGCAAGCTAAAAATAGCCTAGACATGAATATGTGCAAGGCAAAGTACGATGGTGAGATACGGTAACCCAAAAGGAGGTGATATCCGGTGAGTCAAGGAATAAAGACAAGATATGGTAGCCCATGCAGGGGTGACACCCGTTGAGTCTAAGCTCCAAGAACTTAAGTGGCATGGAGAAGATACCTTTCCATAGATCTTTTCAACTAACCTGATTTGTTACTTCGTTTTTGTGTGCAAGATGCCATTGCTTTGCTGGGTAGGATATACGGTGTTTGCATAGTGATGTCCTATTGAAAGTGGGTGTTTCTTGTAAATTTTGATCTAATGTACTGCTATTCTTACACTAGTCTGTTTAAGCATTGAATTTGCTATTTTGTTCCTTAGGAATGGAACGACTTTAGGTGCTGTTTGCTAATGCTATAAATGACAAGTGATCTTTCTCCCGGTACCTCTTTCCCTCCTTTCCTTCAGCACGACCCTTAATGATGATTCTTGGTTTCAAAATGGTTTTACAGACTAATGCTTGAGTGGTTTGGTTTTTCTTTATTATTTATCCAATTTTAATTTTAAATTATTTTTCAACTTATTTCTTACGTTATTGTGTGTGCTTCTTCTATAGTGATTTAATGGTGTCCCTAGCAAAATACTGGATATATACCAGAAAGAATGAGTTCTTCTTATCAGGGTCTTGTTCCGCTAAAAAGGATGAGAGTGAGTGTACCTCTTAGTGGTCATCCAATTAGCTAAACGTTGAATTCTTATTTTTCTGTTGTGCCAATTGTGACTCCAGGACATGGTTATGGGTGTATTTAAGTGGCACTGAATGAGGATACCTTTTCGTAGATGTGTCCATCTGCCCTGATTTGACTTCATTTTTTATAAGGTAAGATGTCATTACTTTACCGGTTAAGAGGCCTAGTTATTTGATTTTGGATGCATGGTGTTTGCATAGTGATGTTCATATTAAAGAGGAGGTTTCTTTGAAATTTAAATTGGATGTACTGATGTTCTTACATCATTTTGTTTATGCATTGAATTTGATTTTTAGTTTCCTTAGGAATGGTTGGATTTTAGAACGACATTAGCAATTGTTTGCTAATGCTACAAAGGACAAGTGACCATTCTCCCACTACCTCTGCAACCACTTATTTCCTTCAACCCATCCCTTAACCTTGATTCATGTCTTCAAAATGGTTTTGCAGACTAATGTTTGAGCGATTTGGTTTTTTCTATCTCATTTATCCAATTTTTCATTTAAAATTATTTTTCAACTTCTTTCTTACGTCATTGTGTTGCTTCTTCTTTGTTGGTATCCCTAACAAGAGTAGGTATACACCAGAAAGAATGAGTATGCCACTTTTTTTTTTTTTTTTTTTTTTTGTCTCCGTAGTTCTTCTCCTTCCCTTTCTATGTCATCAATGTCTTGTTCGGCTAAAAATGTGTTGAGAGAGTGTTTACCCTCTTCGAGTCCTTCAAATCAATGTTAAAACGTTGAATTTCCTTTTCTTGTTGGGCCAGTTGTGAGTTCAGGACATGGTTATAGGTGAACTTGTGTCACAGAATGAGAATACCTTTGCTTAGTTCTGTCCATCTGCCCAGATTTGATATGTCATTTTTGCAATGCAAGATCTCACTGCTTTGCTGGATAAGAGATCTAATTGTTAGATTTTGGATACATGGTTTTTACATAGTGATGTCCATATTGCAAGTTGAGGGTTCCTTCGAAATTTAATTGGATGTACTACTGTTCTTATACCAATCTGTTGAACTATTAAATTTGCTGTTATGTTTCCTTGGGAATGGATGAATATCGGAACAACATTAGCTGTTGTTTTCTTCTGATTCAAAGGACAAGTGGCCTTTCTCTCATACTTTTTTCTCTCTTTGTTTCTTCAACCCTTCCGTTAATGTTGATTCTTGACTTCGAAATGGTTTTGCAAACTATTTTTTTTTTGACTTCTTTCTTACATTATTGTGTGCTTCTTTCTTCTACAAAAATTTGTTGGTTTCCTTAACAAAAGAAGTGAAACATACCAAAAAGAATGAGTATGCCGTTTTTTTTGTATCTTTGTTCTTGTCCTTCCTTTTCTATATCATCAATATTTTGTTCCACTGAAAAAGGGTTTGAGATTTCAAGTCAAGTTGTAGGTGGATCCAAAGTATCAGTATGACACTTTTTCTTCCACTCTGGTGTTTGATGTAAAGACAGAGGTTTAGTCTAAAGCCGATCGAGGGGCCTCTTTTGGGACTCCTGATAGAATTAAATATGTATGGATTTTTCCAAATATACTTGATTGGAATATTAATTAGACCTTTGGACAATGATTCAAAATGCATTCCTGGGCGCAGCTCCCAGAATGGTAAGTACCACTGTACCACTGTACCAGTGGCATGGGCTTTATTGAATCGATGGACGTGGAATATTAGGAAGAAAAAAAGATAGTTATTTGATTGAATGTATGAGTTAATAGTTTTTTTTTTTCTCTGAGCTCTTTTAAATTTTCATTCCTTTTCCCCTGTGTTTCCTACTTATCTTCCCCTTACTCCTGTTTAAATTGTAATAGTTCTTTTTTTTTATTTTTATGCTTTGTAATAGTTCTTTTTGTACCTTATAACAATTTCTGAGGTTACAGAGCTTGTGTAAGATTGTTGTGTACCATTCTGGTAAATATCTATTTTATCTATTTTTCTAGTATTTCTCTTCTGCAAATTTGAGGTCCCAATCCATTTGTTACCTAAACCCCTCCCAAATTCATTCGCTTCTCTCCCCTCTATCATATCTCCTTTCCCTCTCTAATCCATCACTATCTGCTGACTCTAGAATACCCTGTAAATACATCTTGAACAAGAGAAACTAATCAGGGATATGGAAACTCAAAGAGATATCATAGATACATGGCCCACTGAAGAAATTGATCCAATTTGTAGTCCAAATCCAAAGTTAACAATCATCAATCGAAAAGACAAGCAAATCAAGTAGAAAACCGAGAGATGTGAAGGAAAGAACGCAGAAAAAAAAAAGAACCAAACAAAGAGAGGGAGCTAAGAGACAAATGGGAAAGGCACATTCATTGACATATGTAGAAGGGCAACAGAGGTAATGAAAAGAGAAGAAAGAATCGATTTTATATTTCCAGATTTTTTTATAGGTATTATATAAGTCTGCATAACATATTCAGGATTTATTGATAAAAGGACCAGAGATCGATTTATTACAAAGATCAGACCATATGTTGGCCAACACACTCATCTGGGGAAAGCACATAACACTGAAACAGAGGAAACGGGAGGGGGACATGAATCAGGCTAGGGACGGGGTGAGGAGATGGAGAGGATGGGACCATGGTTTTAAGTATGAATCGGTTGGATGGGTCTGTTTGTATCTATATTTTGGATCTGATGGATCCCTGTTGTAATATTTTTTTAATATTATTATATATAGTATTGGTCACATGTTATTTTCCTATTGGATCCGTGCATCAATCTGGATCGGATACGTATTGGACATAACTGATACTTGGATTTTGAATCTTAGGTAAGAGTGTAATTCTTCTTCATAGTATGGGCCTTTTTAGTTTTGAATCAATTTCCTTTCTGTTGGTACATCGGTGAAAGCTCTGCGAACTAAATCAACTTTCTTTGACGTAAAGGCCTCCATACTCATAGACTCACTACCACAAACATGCGAAACTTTCTCTTTTTCCTCTGCAAAACTACACTTCCTCACCTATGCAAAGTGCGATATGTTGAGAGTAGGGGGTGAGTAGTTAGTGTTAGAATATTTTTTTGGGTTTGATTAATTACTGGGCCTATTGATCAATGGGAGTCTGTGTCACTAGGTTAGACCGGTTCGATCTGGTTTATCATAAGATAAAGAGATAGACAATCCTTTTTACAATATAGGATTGATTAGGGTTTTGTGATAGTATTATATATACTAGGTCATGAGACCTCGCAACCATAGTTGTTTTCTTCTCTCTGTACCCACGAGCAGTGTAGAAGATGTGGAACCTCTACAGGTTGTGGAAGACTGTGATCAAAGCTTCCACACCATTCTTGGTGATTAACGGTGGAAATCAATCGTCTACTCTCAGGTATGTCTCTACCATTGTTGATTACATTGAATATCATTGTATTCTAGATCTCTCTATGTATATAGGGTTTGGGATAAAACTCTATGAACAGTAAGACTCCAATTACTTTTGGTCCAGATTGGTTTTAGGTTAATTTGAGCAATCTAGACTACCGGTTTGATCTCAAAATTGATACCCCTACCAATTCCCCCTTTTTATTTGTGTTTAGTTTTTACTTTTCATTAGTCTTGTGGCAATATTCCCTTATTAGGGTTGTCTTTAGCATGATTCCAATATATGTCATATTTATTCAAAATTGGGCTTGACATCTTCCTGGTTTCAGATACCAACTCTATTAATACGTCGTAACTTGACTGAAAATGAGATGGATATGAAACATGGTAATCTTAAGCTGGACTCATTTCATATTGATTCGAAGCTTAGTTCCATAACTATATGACAATTGCCAACTTCGGTGGGATTTGTAGGAAGGAAGTATCTTATGCATGGTTCAAGGTATTGGTATATCGGTCGATTCGTATTGATTTTGGATTTATCTAGTCTTTGGTTGGATTTCGTATAAAGATCGGATCGATTTTGAACATGTCCAATATTGTATTGAATACCTGGATTTGAAGAAAGAAATAAATATCATTAATATACTTTCCCACTTTCGTGAAGTCAAGCAGTCCAACTATGTCTCTTGGTGTTCTAACCAAAGAAACAAAGAAACCCATTCTAAGCAAAAGTGAGTTTCTTACATATCACGTTTATTTATATTCAAAAACCCAAATAACACCAAAGCAAGTTTCTTCTTTAAGGATCCACATCGTCTCCCGCTTGGGTTTGGGCGGGAGACTGGGTGGCCCGGTTGGATGGCCGCCATGTGGCACTCGGAGGGATCCGAGCCGACCCCCCAGTCGGCTCAGCTTGTTGACTGGGCGGTCGGCTCGGATGGAGGGCTCGGATCCATCCGAGTGCCACATGGCGGCCATCCATCCGGGCCGCCGAGTCTCCCGCCCAAACCCAGGCGGGAGACGATTTTTGTTCCTTCTTTAAAGGGATTTTTTTTTTTGTGGCTAAAGGTATGCAAATTTGTATTAATAATGAATAAGATAAAGAATACGGTATCAATGATAGTAAAAACTCCATCTTCGGCATTGCCATCAGCAAAGTTCTATCATTGATATAATATTACACAGCTAACAGAAACGAAATAAATCTCTCCCTGATGCTTCCCATACCACATTCCTTGCAATGAAATTATAGGGCATGTCCAATTTTAAAGTTTCACTAATTATAGAATCTCAAACCTCAACCATTTCTATTTCCATTTCCAGTATTTGTCATCAGTCTGAACCTAAGAAAACCTGGTTTTTTAATTAAGATTAGGTCTCTGTTCCTGTTCCTAAAACCCTGTATATTCATATCCAATTTTGAATAGAGCTGGTGGGTTGTCAAGTGTCAATTGATCAGCCTTCGTTGGTTTTGGTCATGCGTAATTGGTCTCATCACTTTAATACCCAAAAGTGTAACCGTACCATTTAACTAGTTCATCCTTATAGGTCCGACATTGACTTATTTATACTCGATCGGTCAGTTACCGATTTATAATAAGGCTCATACCAAAGTAAGGTACAAGAAGTGTAATTGGGTTCATACCAATTGGTCTATAATTGAGTGCATGCCAATTGGTTTGGTTTTGAGTGATTAAACCGTCTACTTTCAACTAATAACTTCACAATCCAATTACCCTTATTTATAGATTTTTGTGTTTTCTAACATTTAGTCTCTAGTCATTTCTAGTCATTGTGGGATTAAAGTTGTGGCCACTACATAAGATGGGAGTGTGATAAATTTAACCCCATATCAATTAGGGAGAGAAACATTAGAGACTCTCTCCTTCAGTAGGACATTTGCAACCGAATTAGCCTACTAGGCTGGAGAAAGGAAATGTTAGAAAGACAAGTCATAAAATGAAATGCGACATTTAAGAGAAGCACAAGGCCACTTAACCAACCCCTTAATCGGTTTTTACTAGATTGATCTAGGTTATTTTTGTTTGTACCATGTCAGTTTTATAGTCAACAATATGAACAAATGTTAATATATCATCAACTTTAACATATATATATATATATATATATATATATATATATATATATATATATATATATATGGGTAAAAGACTTACCTCCCCTGTAATTTACCTTATTGACCGTTGACCCCCAAAGATTACAAAAAAGATAGTTACCTCCCCTAAATAACTATTAAAATCTAAATAGCCCCAATTTTTAACGGTGTTAAAGTTAAATTTTTTATGGACAACTTTACCCTCAATCTTTTATCCATACTTTAAATCTTATTATTGTTAAAAGACCAATATGATCCTTTTATATTCAACTAAAATAAACCCTAATCTCATCTTCTTCTCATTCTCCCTCACGTTTTTTTGGCGGAGATGATATGATGGACTCAGATGCAAGCGGAATGATTACAGACGACCAGTGAGGCAAAACTCCTTGATTAAGCACTAGTTTTGATTTCCATGAGTTGGTATTCTGATTTGTGTTTATTCATGTTAGATTCTCATTCTTAATATGAAATTCATATTTTGGTTCTCCTTCGCTCTTCCTTGTTAATAGCTCTCCTGATTCCTTTGGATATATATAATGGGTGAGTTAATTAAAGTACTTGTCGAATCAAGAGAGAAGAGTAAGGTGTGAGAGAAAATGGCGAAGGAAAAAAAAAGGGGTTGGGGATCTCCAAATTTTGGTGAGGAGAAAACCTGTGAGAAATTAGTTGCAGCCGAAAAAGAAGGGAAAGAATAGGGCTTTGAAGAGAGAGAGTTAGGAAAGGGAGGAGAAATGGCATGGTTTTTCATTTCGACATTGAGGGAAGAGCAGAATCTGTCAGGAGAGGAAGTAGGAGAAGAAACCGAAGAAGAATAGGAGATAAAATGGCCGTGGACTAAGAGTGATTGGATTGGGAGAAAGATGAGGGAAGATAGGAGTGAAAATAGGGATTGAAAATCTGAAGAGATTTTAGGAGAGAAGAAACCGAAGAAGAATATGAGACGATTGGAATGGGAGAAAGATGAGATAAGATATGAGTGAAAATAGGGATTGAAAATCTGGATAGATTTTAGGAGAGAATAAACCAAAGAAGAATAGGAGAGAAAATGACCGTCAACTAAAGGCGACTGGAATGGGAGAAAAATGAGGGAAGATAGGAGTGAAAATAGGGATTGAAAATCTGGAGAGATTTTAGGAGAAATTGCTTCAATATTCAAGGATTTGCAGCGGCGTAGAGCTCCGAAGAAGAAAGTGATTCAAGGGTTTGAAAACCGAAAAAAATGTAAGAGAGCATATGGGGAAGTAGTAACCATATTAAATAGTAAGGGTAAAATAAGTAGTTCATCTCTCTAAAAGGGTAATTTGGTCTTTAAAAAAATATTAGAATCCCACCGTTGCCATCTAATGGAATATTCTTAACACGTGAGACTATTTGGATTTTAATAGTTATTTAGAGGAGGTAACTGTCTTTTTTTTAAATCTTAGGGGATCAACGATCAATAAGATAAATTACAGGAGAGGTAAGTGTCTTTTATAGGATATAGGGTAAACAAAATTGATTTAACTGATGTGGTCTTAGTTTTTGACTGTTTTAGACTTGAATTTCATGGGTGAGGCTGTGGATTAAGATCCTCTCCAACGCATTGGGATGCCCAGTCCCAACCGTTGGATTTAAAAGTCAAAATATTTCTATTTCTATCTCTCACTCTCGATCCACCATTGAGTTTCTTTGTCATATTTTACACATGTGCTCTCAGACCTAACGTACCCTTTACGAATACAATAAAAAAAGAAGAATAAAACCGTTGATGGCAATGTTGTCATTTTAACGAGCCTTATTGACAATCAATTACAAAATATGTATCGGCTGCACTTACCTTTCATGTTTAATTTCTTTGAGAAAATATATTTTAGATTAGAGAGTGATCCTTTCATTTTTAGAATTGAAAATTTTTGTGGTCTAAATTGAATCCTAAGGTCCTTTTTTTTTTTTTTTTTTTTAAGTTTTATTTATTTTTAATAGATCACACTTGAATTGTCAGGAGTGAAGTTGGTTCTTGCTTATGCATTGATAAGTTTCCCAATGGCATGTAACTAATTAGGGATCCACATCCTTTGCTCCCAGTGGTTCTGGGAGGAAGGGTATGCCCCCGTTGGATGGTCGACATGTGATTCTTGGGAGAATCTGAGCCACAAGTCCGAGCCAACACCCCTAGTCGGCTCAGCTTTTTGGCTGTGTGTCAGTTCGAACGTGTGACTCGGATTCTCTCGAGAATCATGTGTTAACCATCTGATGGGGGCGTCCCCGTCCTCCCATAACCACTGGGAGGAGAGGATGTGAACCCCACTAACTAGAACCTTAAATTTAAACACTCAATATGTTAAGAGGGTTTCTCTAAATTAGTACCAAACAATGGCCGATTATTGCGACATAATATGTTGTGATATATTTATTGTGTTTTAGGATTACAAAAACCATGGAGAACGAAGATAGCCAACGTAAAATGTGATGAAAAAACAAAGAAGAAGAAAATGTCCCTTTATGTATTGTATTCTTGAAGAGTATTTATACCCATCAAATATTTAGGTTGACACCGTTTGCAAGAAGGTAGTGGACTGTTAGTTCGAAAGACACAAGGTAGTTCTGTATAACAAATCAATTGTCAAGAAAAATTACGAATAAAATTTTCTATTATAAAAATTACAAAATTAAAAAAATTTGCTGTTTTGAATATAAATAAGGATAAATTACACAGACACCTCCTCTACTATAGTGAAAATACACAGAACTATTCTGTTTTTTTAAAAGCTACACAGACTGATAGAATACCCCTATAACAATGCTATCATACAATCTCATCCACACCGTTAATTTCAACTTAACGACAGAAGGTCAAATTTTTTTTAAGACAAAAATACCCTTAGTATGTGTAAAATGACTAAAAAACTCTATTGTTTTGTCTCTCCCAACAAAACCCTATTCCTCTTTCTTCTCTTCTCCACTTCCGTTTTATTCTCAAGGGTTTTCTTCCCCATGGCTTGGTGTCTGGCTATGATTTTCCAACTGAGTTGTCGAACCATTTTAGAATTCTAAGATCAAAAGCTTCTTTCGTCGACGACGACGATCAGAATCATTGGAAGAACTTCAAAGATCTCATTCGAGTGCCAAACCAGCTTATGCAAAAAAGGAAACCCTGTTTGACGTCAGGTAAGTGTTCTGGAAAGATGAAACATCCCTTAATTTCCTTCAAATTAAAAACACCTCATTTTCTATCAACGAAGAGGCCATCAATCAGACGATAAGCTCCGTTTCTTTTCGAACTTTCACCATTCCAAACGTTGGATTCATGCGATTTTGCCATTTTTTTTATATCCTTCAGCTCTGTTTCCTTTTGAACTTTCACCATTCCAAACATCAGACAGGGCCATTTAGGTCTTGCCAAAGAAAAGAATTCTAATCGATGAGTATTACTATTGTGAAGTTCCGGTGGTTGGTGTTGATCTGATTCAATTAGTGCACTACCCAATAGATCTGATCAGTAGCTTCCTTGATCCGTGATTGCGGTGGTGATGATATATATTCCAGTAGCTTCTTCAATCAACAAGCAACAACTAATTTTTTCTTGGATTTGTATTGGCATCGAGTTCTTCATCAAATTTGTGATCTTCTCTGCAAATCCTCAATGGTGGCTCATGTTCTTTAGCAGATTTGTATTCATCAATGCAAATACTTTGCTAATCAGTTAACTCCTATGATTCATCGTGATCGACATTCAATAATCTCCATTGTGATTTCAAATGGACGAAGTTGCTCTGCTTTCAGAATAGTTTCGTTAGGGAAGGGAAGTTTATGATTTCAAGAAGGGGCTGCCTCTAGAAGTAAGGAATCGGGATTGACAACAAGAAAAAGACCAGATTTGAGATTCGAGTCGGGATTCATTTGTTGGGTGGTTTTGTCATCTAGTTGTTTTAGTGTGACCCAAAGAGTGAAGAACAACAAAGATGTTTGTTTTTTCTCCGGCGACGATCCCAATTTTGATGGCAGCGCGAAGATGATGAATTTCTAAATTTTTATTTTTTCTTTGAGCAAGAAAGATCTTCTTCTTCAATTGGAGCTCGGACCACAAATCCATCATCACCGAGCAGACAAACCTCAGATGGGTAGTTAGGCCTTGGTGTTTGTTGGAACAGTCGAGACACCCAGTCCTTGCTGGGTTCTCCGCTTGATCTTTCCCCCTCTCCACTAGAAACCGGTGCTGCAACTTGATTCTTGACTTCACCCGCATCAACATGCTAAAGTCGAATTCCATCCTTTGACTCTTAGCTACTCGATGATTTACCGCACACCAAACTTGAATTTATGGATAAAGAATATATTTAGCAGTAAAAAAGAAGGATATTTTCGTCTTAAAAAAAAATTGACCTTCTGCCGTTAAGGTGAGAGTAACGATGAAGGTGAGATTGTATGATAGCATTGTTATAGAGGTATTCTTTATAATTTTTGTAAAAACAGGATAATTCTGTGTATTTTCACAATAATAGAGGGGGTGTCTGTGTAATTTATCCTATAAATAATTAGTTATTTAATCAATCAGGCTATTATTCGAGAAAGTGGATCAAATTTTTTTTTTGTTCAATTTTATCAACTATAAAAAATTAACCATCGAATTTAGCCGCTTTTTTATTCTATAATCAAGATTTTGACCGGATTTAAAAAAAAATTAAATCTGATATATTCTCATTCCGAGAATTATTCTAAATTCCGAGTCGGTCAATTATGGGCGGGAACTGGAAGGGTAAAAAGGGAAAAATAAACCAAATCTGATTATAACGGATACTTGATTCAAATTTTGAAGAAAGAGAGGGAACCGTAAGAACTATAAATAACCCAAGAAGGAAACGATGAGCCGGAATCAACCGCGAGAGATAAGAAGATTACCAAACGACCGATCTGCAGCAAAAAGTCAGAAATCAACTTCGCCAACAAGGGACTGGCGGAATATAAAACGGTCAGTTAAGATCGAATGGAATTACTTTCAACGGAATTTGAAGGAGGGGACGAGGTGGGTTTTGTATAATCTGGCCGATGCCTTTCTGCTCAAGAAAGTGTGGTTCTTCGTTCTTGCAGAATTCGTAGCTTATTTGACGTCGAAGAAGGAGATCGGAGCTGATAGATTCGTCGAAGCTCATCCCTAATACGATGGCGAAGCGTTATTATTGCAATTTTCGGTAATGATTTAGCGTTTTCTAATTGATTCTCAGTGGAGAAGAATGTCAAACTTCTAAAGCTTTGGTTAGTTCTCTGCGTTTCTGTTTCGGAGGATTTTATTTACTCCTACATTTTCCCCTGCTCTTTCCTTTCTTACTTTGAGCGAACCCGCAACATCTTTCAAACCTCTTCCAAAATTTTAACATGATTTCGAACTCTTCCTCAATTATTCAAGGCCGTACTCTTCCACAGTCGAACCCTTCTTGTCTCGGCAAGCCACCCTTCGATCGCCTAACTCTTGAACTGCTTGATCGCACGGTCGAAGCCGTCTACATTTGTAACATCATCCCCACTGCTGTAAGCTTTGAATTCACGTTTTTGCAGCATCAGTTTCCACTAAAAAAAAAAAAAACAATTATTAGTGTACTCAGGTGATTTTGCAGATCGGAGTTCGTGGCTTTAAGTCGATTTTGGGGAATTCAGGGATGGATGTCTGGATTTTCATAGAAACGGCAATGTACTATAGAAACGAATTGAAGGATCGAAGTGATGGAATCGTAGATTAAAAAGGTACAACAATGATTCTTTGTGTCCAGAAATAGAAATCGAAATAATGAAATCGGAAATTCTAAACTCTCACTTTCGTTTTCACCATCGTGTAGCAACGTCGATAAGAGAGTGGAGCAGCGATGAACAGCGGCAATTTTTCCTAGACGATTTTCCGCGCGGCGAACAGCAGGAGTCAACCAAACCAGGTACTTCTTTTCCTTCTCCATCTCCTTCTCTAAAGGGTCGAAGTTAGATTGAACCAGTGAGTCCCGTACCTTGGCAGCGACGATGATGTGGTTCTGTTCCACGCCTGAGATGCCAGTGGCTTCTTTGATGGAGGAAGGAGAGATGCCTTCCTGAAAAAGGGAGGGGATAAGGGGGGCGCACTCAAACCAGAGGCCTAGGCGGCTCTGGAGGACCTCGAGATGGCCGCTAGTTCTGAGAGAGTGGAATTGGGAGGGAACAGAGGATGGAGGTGGGCGGAAGGGTTGGTAGACTTGGTTATTGGATGAGGGGGCGCTGTGTGTCTGCAGCCGCTGCGGCAACTGGTAGGGTGGTGAGTTTGAGGTTGCGTAGGTGAAGCAGGCGAATTGGTGGTGGTTGTTGTTGGTTGTGTTTCAGGGATGGAGAACCAAGAGTTGTGAATGGAAGAGGGAGAGTGGGTTTGCCATCCGACAAGTTTGGTTTTCCATTTTCTAATTCTCTTTTCTCTTTCTCAGCTTAAAACCGTAGAACAATTAGGGTATTAATGTCATTCAAATTTTTGGGTTTTTACCTTCCTCAGCATTCTCATGATTCTATCCACTGTAAAATCACACTCTTCTCATGGAGGATACAAAAAGAGAAGGTCAGGGAATAGGTTTCTAAATTCTTCTATTTTTCTTTTATTTGTCACTTATTATCGTTTGAAAACAACTATAGTATCAGACACAAGACTGTATGAAAAGGTAATTTTTTTTTGATAGGTAGGCCCCATGGAGAGTTAGACTCATGACCTCTTCATTGTGATCGATTGGTTTTTGCCAACTGAACTACTGCTTATGGCCTTCAAATTAATTTATATTTATGTTTCAATGGAGATGCAAGGGATCGAATTTAGTAGTAAGTTCCTCCTAAATTTATTATAGTAACACTAGTATTTATGACCATTTTTCATTTATTGTTTAATTTGAAAATAATTTTGTCCTAAGTTGTGGGATGATGATTTTGGAAACAGAGAGGCTTTTAATTCTTTAACTACTCTTTCTTAAAAAAGATGGTTTTGGAAAACAGGGAGGCTTTTAAACTTTAGGGTTTTTCAAGGAAGCAGTATTTTGGGATAGAGGGAATAATAAGTATAATGCCTCTTACTAGACATGATCTTGCCTTGTCATTGCCACCAAATGTGATTTCTGAGGCATGAAGTGTATAGATTGTTTGATGTTGCTAGCGGTTGTCACTTGTTATAATCACATGTATGGATAGGTGACCAACTGGGTTCAAGCACCACATAGGAACAGTCTCCCCTCGATGGTTTTGGAAGTGAATATGAGTCTATGACCAAGACGCTGACTTTCATTGGAATTCCTAAATCCAACTGTGGATGTAGGTTTGGCCTTGTTGGAGTTAGTATTTCAGTCATGTAGTTATTATTGTCATTTTTAATTGCTTGAATCTTGATAATAGGCTAAAACATTGCTCATTCCTAATTGTTTCTACTCATCTCAGTACTCATTTTATCTTGGTAACCTTCAAAATATCTTCAAACCACCTTGAGATGCTCCAATATAATCAACTATAAGTGTTTAACATTCTTCTCATCCACTCACTGATTCAAGATGAGAAAGTTTTGGTGAGTGAATTTTTAACTTGTGATAACCTCTGCTACTATTATAAGAATACTCTACTTTGGATATGTATGCATATTTTACTTCTTTACATCTTTCTCACCTTTAAACTCATTTCAATATACTTGCATGCACTGTTATCTAAAATCGGCCTTGTGTTTAATTTGCTATGAGTGGCCTGTTCGCAAAACATATAAAAGTGGAGGATGTCAATTTGAAGAGTACTCATGAAGACCTCCAAAGTAGAGTTGATCTTCTTTAAAAAACAAGCTGATGTGAGTTGCAATTGTGTTTTTTATTTACTTTAAAGGTTTCATGGTTGTCCTTGTAGATGAAATGATGGTGAAGTTTGGAGAGTCGCTTTTGACACAGACTCTGGAGGATGACATAGTATGTCGGAAACTGGCTGACTTTGCCCCTTTAACAAATTATAGGTATGAATGGTTTCCAACTGAAGATATTTTTTATTGAAGAAGTCTACTTGGGGATGCTCGGTGCTTCGGTATTTTTAGTTATTAATTTTGTTTTATATTGTGAACTTTTCACTCAAATTTTCATTTCACCACATGACCGATATTTTTATGGGAGGTTAAAATGAAATTTTGGCTATGTTTTGAAGGTTTCTAAAAATTTTGGTATTTTTTTGTCAAAAGTTGAATTTTGGGGATCATGGTTTTTTGGGCCAGGTTGCGATCCTAGCCCCCTTTTCAAGTTTTCTCTTGGTGTAGTCTTTCTTTCAAGTTTTCTCTAGACAAGGCCTAAAGATTGATCCTGATATTAGGATTCAGCTGGGGGGGGGTTGTGTATCTCAACTGTAAAATTAGACTATAATTTTCAAACAAAATGGTTGATTTATCGCACATGTCATTTTGGTTAAGGGACCAAAATGGCTACTAAATTGAAATTTATAACTAAATTTGAGGTTGATATTATCATATCACATAGATAGTTCATTGGATACTCATTTTGGTGCTGCCACTGTCCATTATTTGGAGCATAAACTGATCAGACTCTTGGAAGATTGTTATTGCTAGTTTCAGAGGCATGTGAAAATGTTTTGATGGCTGATGCATGAAGCTTAAAACTCCTGTACGTCCACAGGTAATGGGCCCAATTGAGAGCAATAGGGTCAATAGGGTGTGGATCAAGTGCCAGTTTTAACCGTTGAGGAAATTGGCTGAGCAATAGCAAAGTTTATATGCACAAGTTGAGGGCATGAATGTAGTAACATGAACAGGAAAATAAACAATTTCACCAAGGGATGGAATATTGAATTATGCTGAGATTCAGTTTAAAAACCTGAAGGATATTAAGCCACAAGTTCGATTTTAAGAAAGTTGTAAAACAGATCTGAAAATTGCTCAACATTAGATGGCAGCAGAATTAATTAGATGTATCTGAACTTGTGTATGCTTAAAAGGATGATAATGACAGTTCAGATTGGTATCACAATATGAGAACTTCAGTAGAAAGTCGTTGCAGCAGAGAGGGCTCTGCAACTCTCTACATCTGCTTTATCCTTACCTCCTTGCAACAAATCTGATAAGGTAAATATATGATTGCCTCTTTAACAATGTTTAAAATATTTTTTGTCATTTCCTGCAATATTATGTTTAAAATAAATTTTTACGTCATTTTCACATGTTAGAATCTAATAAAAGTAAGCTTGCCATTGTAGGTATAAGTTAACAGAGTTGTGTCACCCATAATGCAGCCGTGGACTCCAAAAGGTACCATTGTGTGTATCCATAAACCATCGTGGCTTTAAACGTTGACATGTCAATATCTATTTTCTGATCATATTTGATGCAGTTAAAAGACACATAACTGGGCTTTTTGTCACTGGAAATAGCCTTGGATTGTGTTAAATACATGTTGGGCCTTTTGTCCAATGGATTTTCATTGTAATGGGCCTAAAGTATGGGTAGGAGGTAGGAATACATGCTTAATTAATTACTTAAGTTGTTGGCTTTAGTTAGAGTCCTATTCCTTTATTTATAATTGTTAATAAGCATTATTAGTTGGTTGAATGAGGCTCTCTAAGTCCAACCTTGTTTTAAATTGTTTTCCTTTATTTTAGCCTGAGTTTTAGTAGGAAAAAACTACTTCCAAGACAGGTTATAATTGGTTGAAGGAGTGTTAGGACGAGTTTGATTACTGTTTTGAGTTTTCTATATAAGTTTGTAAAGGGGCTACAACCCCAGACATGAAATTGATGAATGTGGTTGGCTTTTGTTTTTGGTTCCATGGTGATTCAGAATGCTCCCTCTATGGTTATTCAGTAGGACCCATCAATATTGTCCAATTCATGTATGATTTTGTATGTTTTGTTGTGATATATTAGAAAATACACTGTTAAGTAAGTTTCTGGGATATAACGTTTCATCATGTGATTGAATGGACAAACTTAATAATATAAAAAGCAAGAGAAGCCCAAAGAACACTTTGCATCCTGTGTTTGTCAAGATAAAAACAAACATGCTTATTTTGGGGGTTTGCTCAGGTCAAATTATGGGGATAATCTGAACAAGGAACTTAAATTAGCACACCAGTCTAAAGTTTGACCCTTTAATAAGAAGGTATGGTGGTAGTTAGCATGTGAATATATTTCTTTTGAGTATAAAACGCTAGTGGTTGTTATTTATGGACCCTCATAATATTTGACTCCAGATATTTTCAAGTAAAGGAGAGATTGGTGTTTCCTGGAATAGTAAGAGGGAAGTCACATTACCCATGGTAATTTAATAAACTTATGCTTAGTGTGGTACCTTATGTTTTTAATTGAAGCCCCTTAAACACATTTTTTTTAATCACATTTTCATTTTTGTACAGGAGTTTAATTTTTTAACAGATAAAAGGTCTCAGCATCATCCACCCATAGAGCATTTTAACATGGTATAGTTCTGCTCCCAAATAGGAATCATTTGGTATGCCTCCTTTTGTATGTTCATTGCATTTATATGTTTCTCCATACTCATGTTTCTCTCTCTTTCTCTTTTCTGTCTTTTTTTTATGTAATTTTAGCTGTCGCTTACATCTGAACGCCAGCAGAATAGTACATCTCAGCCAAGATTGGCCTGGTCTAGTTCTGTACTTGTTAAGGTTTTCATTGTTCCTTGTAACATCTAAACTTGTGAACTCTATTACAGTTTAATGATTGCTTTGGGTTTCTTTCTTTTCCACAGCATTTTACTTCTTTGATTTGTTTGATTTAAGGGCTCAAAGGAGAATATTCCAGGTCCTTTCAGACGAGAACATGCGGTATGTATGAGAATTTTATCGGTCGCCAATATTATATACTTTATCTAATAGTCTCCATTTTGTTAGACAAGATTCTTTGATTTAACCAAAGCTCCCAATCTTACAAACTCCAGTTTGAAGACAGCAGCAATGATCAATGAAAAACCACAAAGGGTTGGAGAAATGCAAACTCAATGTTGCTCTGACAGACGTATCTCTGAATCTAGATCGCAAGCCAATATAAAACAAGTACATCATAAAGTGTAAATATTTAAAGTCAAATTGATCTTGCTAATTTTTGCAATATTTAGTGTGTTTTCTGGTCCTCTGACATTTTGTTCTATTTCGTTACTTGAAGTGAGGATTTCCAGGCTACATTAATTTTTTGTCCCACCAATAAAGTAGCATTCAAATTTATAATTGTTTTCAATAATGTTGTCATTTCTGACATTTCAAATTTGGTCTTAAATGACAATCCTTTATGATGAATTTGTTCGTAGTACGTGATAATTCCATTGTTGATGATACCTAACATTTTAGAAATTAGTCTTAGATCTTTCCAAGTTCCAATTGCAACTTTTGACTCACCTTTGTCTTTTAAGCATGGCAGCTGCTTCTATTTTGCACTAAGTCTTGCTGCATGTGCAAGCAAAGAAAGCAGGGTGATACATGCATGCACAAATGGCTGGTTAGTAAGTGCCTCCTGAGTCCAGACACCAGTAGTGAGCATAGGTTCTGAGAGCCCAGTGTTTGAGACAGTCAATGTTTTCAAAACCAAGAAGTTCCGCTAAAAGAGACATGATCAGGTGAAAATTGTTCAAGTGTCCAATTCAACCCTACCAACCCATGAGATTCTGCATGATGTTTAGTGTACAATTAATTAGAAACTAAAAGTTGAAGTGGCTAAATAACGATACGAGAAATTTTTGAAAAATTAGTTTGCCAAATTTGAATCAGTTAGTCTGTAACTCTTCCTCCTATGGAGATAGCTGGGCATGTAGACAAATTGTGGCATTCATTTAATGGTTTGGAAATTCCTTGTTCAAAAACTTTGAAAAGGCTCGCTTCCTTGAATTTTGATTTGTATTTTGCCTTTTTTTTTTTATCTAATTTTTAATTTTCAATTGTTTTTCAACTTTTTTCTTATGTTATTATGTGTGCTTCTTCTATAGCGATTTGATGGTGTCCCTAACAAAAGAAGTGGGTATATACAAGAAAAAATTAACATGCCACTTTTTTTTTTCTTTTTCTTCTCCTTCCTTTCCTATCGCATCAGTATCTTGTTTGGCTGAAAAGGTATTGAGAGTGAATAAAACCTCTTAGTGATCTTTAAATCTGCGTTGAATCGTTGAATTTTCTATTTTTGTTGGTTCAGTTGTGAGTCCAAGACATGGTTATGGGTGTATTTAAGCCGTTAAGCGACACATAATGAAATACCTTTCCATTGATCTGTCTGTCTGCCATGATTTGAAAGTTCATTTTTGCAATGCAAGATGTCTTTGTTTTGCTGGATAAGAGGCATAATTGTTTCATTTTGGATAACACGGTGTTTGAATATTGATGTCCATATTTAAAGTGGGTTTTTCTTTGAAATTTTGATTGGATGTACTGCTGTTCTTTCACCAGTTTGTTTAAGCATTGAATTTGCTGCTCTGTTTCCTTGGGATTGGATGGATTTCAGAATGACATTAACAATTGTTTGCTAAAGGTACAATGGATAAGTGACCTTTCTTCCGCTACCTCTTTTCCCCTCTTCTTTCCTTCACCCCCCTCCCTTAATGTTTATTCTTGATTTCAAAATGGTTTTGCAGGCTGATATGCTAAAGTGATTTGGGCTTTTTTTATCCAATTTTTAGTTTTAAATTGTTTTCTACTTCTTTCTTATGTTATGTGTCTTTTTTCTACAGGGATTTCATGTTGTCCCTAAGAAAAAAGTGGGTATATACCAAAAGGAATGAGTGTGCCACTTTTTTCTTTCTTCATAGTTCTTCTCCAACCCTTCCTATCTTATCTTGTTTAGTTCAGCTAAAAAGATATTTAGAGTGACTACACCCTCCTCGTGGTCTTCAAATCTGCTTTAAAACATTGAATTTTCTTTTCCTTTTAGCCAGTTTTGAGTCCTGGACATGGTTATTGGTGTACTTAAGCGGCATAGAATGAGGAGACCTTTCCATAGATCTATGCATTTGCCCATATTTGATACGTTATTTTTGCAGTGCAAGATTTCAGTGCTTTGCTGGGTTGGAGGCCTCATTGTTTGTTTTTAAATGCATAATGGTTGCATATTGATGTCTATATTGAAAGTGGGGGTTTCTTTGAAATTTTAAATGGATGTATTGTTGTTCTTACACCATTCTATTTAAGCATCGAATTTGTTGTTCTGTTTCCTGAAGAATGGATGGATTTCTAACGTTAATAGCTATTTGCTAATGCTACAAAAGGACAAGTGACCTTTCTCTCACTACCTTTTCCCCCTTTCTTTCCTTCAACCCATCCTTTAATACTAATTCTTGACATTGAAATGGTTTTGTAGACTAATGCTTTAGCGGATTGGTTTTTCTTCTTTTTTTTTATCCAATTTTTAATTTTTAATTATTTTTCAATTTTTTTTTTTTTATGTTATTATGTGTGCTTCTTTTTCAGTGATTGATGGTGTCTCTAACAAAAGAAGTAGGTATATACCTACAAAAATGAAAGTGCCACTTTTTTTTTTGTTCTCCTTGCTTTCTTATCTCATCAGTGTTTTATTCGGCTAAAAAGGTATTGAGAGTGAGTATACCCTGTTAGTGGTCTTTAAATCAGCAGTAAAATGATGAATTTTCTTTTTCTGTTTGGCTTGTTGAGTCCAAGACAAGGTTGGGTGTACATAAGTGACACAAAATGAGGATACCTTTCCTAGATCTCTTCATCTGTCCTGATTTGTTACTTCATTTTTGCAATGCATGGTGTCATTGCTTTACAAGATAATAGTCCTAATTGTTTGATTTTGTATACAGATTGTTGCATGGTGATGTCCATATTGAAAGTTTGGCAGTTTCTTTGAAATTTTGATTGGTTGCATTGTTGTTCTTACACCAATCCATTGAAGCATTGAATCTGTTGTTCTGTTTCCTTATAAATGGATGGATTTCGGAACAACTTTAGTAGGTGTTTGCTATTGCTACAAAGGAAAAGTGACCTTTCTCTTGCTACCCCCCCCTCTTTTCTTTTAACCCGCCCCTTAATGTTGATTATTGAATTCGATATGGTTTTGTATAATAAGGCTTGAGCGATTTTGTTATTTTTTTTGTCTTCATAGGTCTTCTTCTTCCTTTCTTATCTCATCAATGTCTTATTCAGCTAAAAGGTATTGAGAGTGAATGTACCCCCTTAGTGATCTTCAAATCATCATTGAATCGTCAAATATTTTTTTTTCTATTGGGTCAGTTATGAGTCCAGGACATAGGTATGGTATACTTAAGTTGCACATAATGAAGATACCTTTCTATAGATCTGTCCATCTGTCCTGATTTTATACTTCATTTTTGCAATGCATGACTTTGCTTTGCTGGATAGAAGCCCACACGATATTTGCATAGTGATGTCCATATTGGAAGTGAGGTTTTTTTTTTTTAATTTTGATCTAATGTATTGCTGTTCCTACACCAGTTTGTTTAAGCATTGAATTTGTTGTTCTGTTTCCTTAGGAATGGATGGATTTTGGAACGACTTTAGCAGCTGTTTGCTAATGCTAAGAAGGACAGGTGACTTTTCTCCCACTACCACTTTTACCCCTTCTTTCCTTCAACACGATCCTTAATGTTGATTCTTGGTTTCAAAATGGTTTTGCGGACTAATGCTAAAACGATTTGGTTTTTGTTTTTCTTTTTTAATCCAAAATTTTGTTTTATATTGTTTTCAACTTCTTTCTTACGTTATGGTGTGTGCTTTTTTTTATAGGGATTTGATGGTATCTATAGCAAAAGAAGTGGGTATATTTCAGAAGGAATGATTGTGCCACTTTTATCTTTCTTCATAGTTCTTCTCCATCCCTTCCTATGTCATCAGTGTCCTGTTCGGCTAAAAAGATATTAAGAGTTAGTATATCCTCTTTGTTGTCTTCAAATCCGCGTTAAAATGTTTAAGTTTATTTTTCTGTTGGAGCAGCTCTGAGTCTAGGGCATGGTTATTGGTGTACTTAATTGGCACAGAGAAGATACCTTTCCATAGATCTTTTCACCTGTCCGGATTTGTTACTTCATTTTTGTGCGAAAAGATGTCATTGTTTTGTTGGGTAGGATATACGGTGTTTGCGTCGTGATGTCCATATTGAAAGTGGGTGTTTCTTTTAAATTTTGATCTAATGTACTGCTGTTCTTACACTAGTTTGTTTAAGCATTGAATTTGTTGTTTTGTTCCTTAGGAATGGAACGACTTTAGCAGCTGTTTGCTAATGCTATAAAGGACAAGTGACCTTTCTCCTTGTACCCCTTTCCCCCCTTCTTTCCTTCAACACGACCCTTAATGTTGATTCTTGGTTTTGAAATGGTTTTGCAGACTAATGCTTGAGTGTTTGGTTTTTCTTTCTTATTTATCCAATTTTAATTTTAAATTACTTTTCAACTTATTTCTTACATTATTGTGTGTGCTTCTTCTATAGTGATTTAATGGTTTCCCTAGCAAAAGAAGTGGATTTATACCAGAAATAATGAGTGCTTCTTTCTTGTTCTGCTAAAAAGGTATGAGAGTGAGTATACTTCTTAGTGGTTTTCAAATTAGCTAAAACGTTGAATTCTTATTTTTCTGTTGTGCCAAGTCTAGGACATGGTTATGGGTTTATTTAGGCAGCATTTAACGAAGATACCTTTTCGTAGATGTGTCCATCTGCCTTGATTTGATATTTCATTTTTATAATGCAAGATGTCATTGCTTTGCTGGTTAAGAGGCATAGTTATTTGATTTGGATGCATGGTGTTTGCATAGTGATGTTTATATTAAGGAGGTTTCTTTGAAATTTAAATTGGCTGTACTGATGTTCTTACACCATTCTGTTTATGCATTGAATTTGGTTTTCAGTTTTCTTAGGAATGGTTGGAGTTCAGAATGACATTAGCAGTTGTTTGCTAATGCTACAAAGGACAAGTAATCATTCTCCCACTACTTCTTCAACCACTTATTTCCTTCAACCCGTCCCTTAACCTTGATTCATGTCTTCAAAATGGTTTTGCAGACTAATGTTTGAGCGATTTGGTTTTTTCTGTGTTATTTATCCAATTTTTCATTTAAATTATTTTTCAACTTCTTTCTTGTGTTATTGTGTGTGCTTCTTCTTTGTTGGTATCTCTAAACAAAAGTAGGTATACACTAGAAAGAATGAGTGTGCTACTTCTTTTTTTGTCTCTGTAGTTCTTCTCCTTCCCTTCCTATCTCATCAGTGTCTTGTTCGGCTAAAAATGTGTTGAGAGAGTGCTTTCAAATCAGCTTTAAACGTTGAATTTCCTTTTCTTGTTGGGCTAGTTGTAAGTCCAGGACATGGTTATAGGTGTACTTGTATCACAGAATGAGGATATCTTTCCATAGTTCTGTCCATCTGCTCAGATTTGATACGTCATTTTTACAATGCAAGAAATCACGCTTTGTTGGATAAGAGGCCTAATTGTTAGATTTTGGATACATGGTTTTTGCATGGTGATGTCCGTATTGCAAGTTGAGGGTTTCTTTGAAATTTAATTGAACGTACTACAGTTCTTACACCAGTTTGTTGACATATTAAATTTGCTGTTATGTTTCCTTGGGAATGGATTGATATGGAAACGACATTAGCTGTTGTTTTCTTATGATTCAAAGGACAAGTGACTTTTCTCTCACTTCTTTTTTCCCTCTTTGTTTCTTCAACCCATCCCTTAATGTCGATTCTAGACTTCAAAATGGTTTTGCAAACTAATTTTTTTCATCAACTTCTTTCTTGCATTATTGTGTGCTTCTTTCTTCTACAAGAATTTGATGGTTTCCTTAACAAAAGAAGTGAAACATATCGAAAAGAATGAGTATGCCATTTTTTTTCCTCCTCTGTTCTTCTCATTCCTTTTCTATATAATCAATGTTTTGTTCCACTGAAAAAGGGTATTGAGATTTCAAGTCAAGTTGTAGGTGGATCCAAAGTATCAGTATGACACTTTTTCTTACATTTTTTCTACCACTCTGGTATCAGTATATGATTCCAGATAGAACTAAATGTGTATGGATGTTCCCAAATATACTTAACTAGAATATTAATTAGGACCTTTGGATAAGGATTCAAAATGCATTCCGGGGTGCAGTCCCCAGACTAGTAAGTACCAGTGGGATGGGCTTTATTGAATCGATGGACGTGGAATATTAGGAAGAAAAGAAAGATATTTATTTGATTGAATATATGAGTTAATATTTTTTTTTTCCGAGCTCGTTTAAATTTTCATTCCTTTTTCCCTGCGTTTCCTACTTATCTTCGCCTTACTCTCCTGTTTAAATTGTAGTAGTTCTTTTTTTTCTTTTTCTTTTTTATGCTTTTGTAATAGTTCTTTTTGTTCCTGATAAACAATGTATGATATTACAGAGCTTGTGTAGATTGTTGTGTACCATTCTGATAAATGTCTATTTTATCTATTTTTCTTGTATTTCTTCTGCAATGTGAGGTTCCAATCTATGATTTGTTACCTAAACCCCTTCCAAATTCATTCGCCTCTTTCCCCTCCATCAATCTCTTTGGCCCTCTCTCTCTCACGCTCACACACCCACCCACCCACACCCACACCCACCCACACCCACACACCAACTATCCCTGCTGCCTCTTGAATACCTTGTAAATGCTTCTTGAACGAGAGAAACTATTCAGGGATATGGAAACTCAGAGAGCTAAATCATGGGGCCCACTAAACAGATTGATCCAATTTGTAGCCCAAATCCAAAGTTAACAATCATCTATCGAAAAGACAAGCAAAGCAAGTAGGAAACCGAGAGTTGTGGCATGTGTAGAAGAGCAACAGATGAACTGAAAAGGTACCGTCGAAGCTTCAGGTATGATCAGTCACCCAAATGATAATGACATATATTTCTATCCACCAAAGAGGAGCGAATCGATTTTATAATTACAGACTTGCATAACGTATTCAGGATTTATTGATAAAAGGACTAGAGATCGATTTATATAGGAAAGATTAGGCCCCGTGTGGACCAACACACTCATTTGGGGAAAGCATATAACACCAAAACAGATGGCGTGGGAGGGGGATATAATCAGGCTAGGGCAGGATGGTTCAAGTATGGATTGGCCTATTTGTATCTGTTTTGGATATGATCAATCCTCGATAATTTTTTTAATATTATTATATATAGTATTGGCCATGTGTCAGTTTTCTATTGGATCCGAACGTTAATCTGGATTGTATCGGTATTAGACATAATTGATACTTGGAATTAGAACCTTGGATAAGACCATAATTCTTCTTCATAGTATGAGTCTTTTCAGTTTTGAATCAATTTCCTTTCTGTTGGTATATCGGCTATAGCTCCCACTCAATCCACGTTCTTTGATATAAAGGCGTCAGTTGACTATCACAAACAAGCGAAACTTTCTCCTTTTTCCTCTGTAAAACTATGCTTCCTCACCTATGCAAACTGGGATATGTTGAGAAGTTGGGGGTTAGTAGTTAGTTGGCATATTCTTAGAAAGTGTAAATAAATTATAAGAATGGTAAGTTATTAAGAATTCCTTTGGTATATTTTATATATATGTTTGAGTTATTTATGATAAATCATTTATGAGAATAAATTATGAGTCATAAGTAATAACCGTTTAACACCACTAGATATAAAGAATAAATAATAAAAAAAAATTTTCATCTAACCCCCAAAAAGGATGTCAAATTCTATCTACTATCAAATGGTTTCCATAAATTCTAATCGGTCCCATTTAACTGACAAATTTGACAGAACACGTGAGTAGACATTTCTACCCTTTTTATTTGAAACTTTAAAACATTAAAATGAGATAAAGTTATTAATATGCCCCTTTCTTTAAAACATTAAAATGAAACTTTAAAACATTAATACATCGGCGGCAACTGGCGAGCAGGAAATTCTCTATTCACGACAGAAATTCGTGAACCCAAATCCGGCGATAATTTCTTCATAGGCGAGTAGGAAATTCTCCTTCTTTCTTTCTTTTTCCTTCGCAATAAATAATAAGTGAATGATCTCAGATTTTGTGATTTTAGTTTCAGTGATTCCGAAAGAAAGCCAAGCTTTTTTTTTTTCTCCCTGAATCTAATGGACCAGTAGAGATTTGCTAGGTGAACTTGTCAAATGTTGTTCATGATGGTGATATCTGCTTTTGCCCATTGGGCTTCTTGAAGAGGACGATGCTGATTTTTAGGTTCATTTTGAATTTTTTATTATTATTTATTTTATATCTTCTTCTGGTTATATCTGATTATCCCTTCACATGACCATTCAAACTGCGGTTCTCTCCGCTGCTGCTCCTGCAACATCTTCTCTACACAGGACCGTGCTACTGCTGCCATCGCTGCCATATTCCCCTGGAAGGGTGAGACACTTCAAGAGTACTGGTGGTGTCCTAAGACGGCTCTTGATTAGGGTTCTGATGGCGGTCCAGATCTCATTGTTGATGATGGTTTGGATGCCACTTTAGTCATCCATGAGGGAGTAAAGGCCAAGGAAGAATATGAAAATACCGGAAAGTTACCAAATCTGACTTCGATTGATAACGCTCAGTTTCAGATCGTTCTTGGAATTATTAGGGATGGATTGAAGACTGATCCGAAGAGGTATCACAAGATGAAGGCAAGTTTGGTTGATGACCCAGATTGATCGATAGCTACAGCTCCACAACAACAAGGATGACCATCTCTACCTCCGACCTTCTCTTCCTCGTCCCCCTGCCCCGGTTTCGATTCCATCTACATCCTAGATGGAATCACCTCATCTCTACCTCTGACCTCCACCGTTCGCCTCATCTCTCTCCCCTTCTCCGCCGTTGATCATGGCTTCCCATCGGAAGCAGAGAACACGAATAAACCAGAATCAAAAGAGGGTTTCTTCAAAATTGATAAGTTAAGGTGTTTTTTACTTTGGGGGGCATTATGGTCTTTTACTTTTGGAATAAGGGTAATATTGTCCTAATATTTGCAACTAACGGGACTCTACTAACGGGTGGGGTCTCTTTGATTAACGGTGGAAAAAGTTTGGGTGGTAGATGAGACTTTTAAAATTTGTGGGGGTTAGATTGAATTTGACATAGTTTTTGGGGGTTAGATGAAAATTTTTCAATAATAAATGATCACTACAATGATAAATATCTTTTAATCTATTTATAGGTTTTAGATTATATCAATTTATTTTAAATATAAATAAGTATCTTAAATCATACCAAACAACTGCTTGTCACAATGTACTTTATAATTAATTCTATAATACATAACAAAGAAGCCTAAGGCTCTCTTTGGTATAGTTTATATTTATGTTTATTTGTTATTTATGACAAATCATTTGTGAGAATAAATTATGAGTTATAAATAATAACCATTTAATATCACTAGAAAACAAGAAGTAATAATAGATTATCACAATAATGATTAATATCTTCTAACCTATTTATAGATTTTAGATTATATGAATTTATTTTAAATATAATTAAATACCAAAAATCATACCAAACAGCTACATGTCATATGTATTATATAATATATGCCAAAGACAGCCTAAGTTATTATGTCATTGGGTTAATAGGTGTAAAATGTGGGGCCAATAATGGTGGTTACTTATGTTGTTTTTTTAAGTTCAACCCCCCCTTTTTACAACAACAAGGATGACCATCTATTTCCTTTCTTTTTACTCTATTTACTCTTTAATAAGTATTTGATCAAATACAAAATATTGTATGTACCAATATCTGAGGGTGTCAACGGGCCAGTTCGGGTTAAATTAGTATCAGATTTTATAGGGTCTAATCAAAATATCTACATTAAGGGGTTTGCGCTGAGGGAAAAAGATCGTCTCCAGTCCGTCCAGTCGTCCAGTCGTGATCGGACGGACTGGAATCACAAGACACGCCCCCAATGTATTGGTAGGCGTGTCCTTTGATTCCAGTACGTCCATTTGCGGCTGGACGAACTGGACGGACTGGAGACGATCTCAATCCCGCGCTGAGTGGGTTGTACAGAGAACATTAACTAACGTGTCAGTCCGGTATTGGGTTGTTATTGGGTTGGTATCGGGCTGGTTTGGGTTGAAAGCCCAATAGGAAACCCATTAAATCCGTCCATGAGACTGAAGTAGTGAAGCAAGGGATTAACATTCAGTTTAAATTAGTTTGGTGTAGGCCATTATCGAGTTCAGGTTCATTGGTCTGATTTTTTGTACTAGTTTTGACTAGCTTGAACTAGATCGAAACTGATAGGATACGTCATACCTCAATCCGAAACATGCTCAGTAACTATTTGGTCTGGATTTGTTTTGGGTTAAGAGCTAGTTCAATCTAAAGTTTCTGTTTGATCTGAAAATTGATACCCCTACCAATATCCCCTTTTTATCTCTGTCTTTTGCCTTTAATTTACAGTACTCTTCTGGCAATATTCCGTTATTTGGGTTCTTTTAGCATGATTCCTATAGATGTCATATTTATTCAAAATTGGGCTTGACAGCTTCCTAGTTTCAAGATACCAACTCTGGTAATACTTCAAAAGTTGATTAAAAATGAGATGGATACGAAGCATGGTAATCTTAAATTGGACCTGTTTCGTATTGATTCGAAGCTTATTCGAAGCTTAGTTCCATAACCATATGACAATTGCCAACTTAGGTGGAATTGGTATGAAAAAAGTATTCTGGAATGATTCAAGGTATCGGTATTAGATCGATCAATTCGTATTGATTTCAGATTTATCTGATCCTTGGACTGATCCCCAGTCTCAGTCCTTGTCCGATATTCTATTGAATACCTGGATTTGAAGAAAGACAAAGAAGTATCATTAATATATTTTCCTACTGTCGTTGAATAAAGCAGCCCAACTATCTTTGTTGGCGTCCGAACCACAGAATCAAAGAAACCCATTCCAAGCAAAAACAAATCCCTTAGATATCACGTTTATTTATATTCAAAGAAACCCAAATAACTCCAAAACAATAGAATCTCACATCTCAACCGTTTCTATTTCCTATATTAGTCATCAGTCTGAACTAAGGAAACCTGGTTTTTTAATTGAGAATGGATCTCTGTTCCTATTCTTAAAACCCTGTATATATATTCTTGTCCAATTTTAAATAAAGCTGGTGGGGTGTCAAGTGTCAATTGATCAGCTCTGATTGGTTATGGTCGTGCTTAATCAGTCTCATCACTTTAATACCCAAGAGTGTGACTGCACCATTTAGCTAGTCCTTCCTCATATGTCAAACATTGACCTATTTATACTCGGTCAGTTGGTTACCGATTTATAATCAGGTTCATACCAAATAAGAATTGAGATACTGCTCTTGTCCACCATTGCCGTCAATGAGGAAGGCGATGAGGAGAAAGCTTAATACATAATGTATTTGTGCCTTTGTGATTGTCGTTTTACAAAAAGTCCTGGCATTGTATCCGACTAATGTTCTTGGGAACTCATCAGCAGATTCTCAAGATCGAAAACCTCCTTAGTAACTCTACTATTTAGAAGCGTTGATGACAACGACGAGAGAGGAAAATAGTAAGGTCATTATTGTCAACCAAATAATAGATTTATGCTAACATTAGCATCTAATGGAACCGTCTTAATGGCTTGGGTCTTTTTGTTACACGTTTTGAAAATTTGGGTGGTAGTTGATGATGTTAGAAACCTATTGGTGGTAGGTGATGTTTTTCAAACTATCTCGGTAATACGTGATATTTTTCTAAAATAAAAACATAACATAAAATAGAACTAATAAAAACTAAATAAAGCTAAATAAAACTTAAAACTCTAAATAAGACTAAATTTCATACGACAGATCTTAATTTCTCCCCCCCACATTTAAATCTGACATTGTCCTCAATGAAAATAAGAATACAAAAGAAAACAATTAATAGAGAAAAGAAAAACAAATTTGTTTTCTTGGGTTGCCTTTCAAGCAGCTCATTTGTTTAACATCGTTAGCCCGACTCTAGCTTTATCCATCACTCTACTTAAGTTAGATCTGTTAGTTTTACTTTTTCAATATTGTTCATTTGAAAACCATCATAGTAAGGTTTAAGTCTGTGACCATTCATCTTAAACGTCTTATTTGTTTTCAAACTGTTTATTTCTACTGCACCATGAGAAAATACGTTAGTCACAACAAAATGACCAATCAGACGATAACGTAATTTACCTGAAAAAAACTTTAACTGTGAATGGAGGAGAAGCACTTTTTGGCCGACTACAAAATTTTTCTTAGAAATCATTTTGTCGTGAAATGTCTTGGTTTTTGCTTTGTAAATGCTGGAGCTCTCGTAGGCCTTGGTTTTTTTTTTTTTTAAATAAACAGAAAGATAATTTTTGGATTGAAAATATGTTAGAGTAAAAGAATTTAAGTGAAAAAAGATGTAAAAACTAATAAAAATTCATTCTCCAACAATGGTGCCAAAATTTGGTAGAATGCACCAATTTAATCAAGTATTTTTTTACTGACTCGATTAATAAACTGTAGCCTAAGTAAGTAAAGATCCATCTCGTAGAAAATGAGTTAATTTGAATTTATACTCTACTCAAACTAAACATGCTAAATAATACTAAGCAATCACAGTAACAAAAAGGGAGTTTTGATTAGTTGAATCAAACTAAAAATAAACAAACATAATTTAAATGAAAAAATAATTAGATGAGAAGATTCAATTTTTGTTTCAATCTCCACTCATACATGCAATGAGTAAAATTAATCACAACGTTAATCTCTTCTTCACAATCAGAATTAAAGACCCTAGATAACAATAAGTTCTGTTACCTGAGTTTTCTTTGAATATCTCTACAGAAACAAGTTTTTGTTAGAGAGATCTAACCATTGAACAACACTGAATAAGCTCTCAATATTTAATTCAATGAGAACATTAAGTAAGAGGAAAATAGGTTAATCTAAGCAACAATCTCTCACAAGCGAGAATTATTTAACTTAGATTATTTCATTCACAGTGATGAGATGAACTTGGACATAAGCATCTACCATTGTTTGCTACTTGTGATTGGAAACAAGGCGATTATGGATCACAATTTCTAAATCTAGCAGTTATTATCAAGCGATTATGGATCACAATTTCTAAGTCTAGCAGTTAATATCAATCTAATCGATTCAGTAGGTTATTACTAAATTATTCAGACAAACATCATAGATAAAGAGAGAAGAATAAAATAAACAATTCCAATAAAAGAGAAAAGAAGAACAACGTTACTTAAAAGTGATTACACCATTGACATAAGTTTGGGTTTTAAAATCCCCTTGAATTGAATAAATAAATTATCCAGATATTACAATCCTTTCAGAGAGAGATTGAAAGAGAAAGAGAGAGACTGTCTTTAACACCAAAAACAAAACACTGGCAATCATTTGTAGCTTAGAATTCTTTCTTTGTTTATAATTATAAAATTATAGAGTTTTTTTTTTTTTCCTTCCATGGATCTTTTAGAATAATAGTTTTTCTAGGAAAAGGCTCAAATATCAAATCAATTCAACATCTTCTATTTCAGGTTTCTTAACTTAAGTAGGAAACTCTTTATGGAAATCTAATCCACCGTTGAATGCTTTAATTAGATTGTACGGCTACTCCGATTCGAATTCATATCAGCTTCCCAGACCAAAATTCGAGCTAACATTTGAGGGCCCAAACAAACTCAAAGTTTTACCCATAATACCATTCCGAAAAGCCTGAGACGTCCTTTACAACTTCACTGAAGACTACCTTTAAATTTTGAAACTCTTTCCATGTCAAAAATCTACGTGAAGCTCAGAACGTCAATATTAAAAGTGTTGAAAATTTTGTATCTTTTAGCAATTAATTCAAAAAATCTCTAAAATATGTCAAACTTATAAAATAAATTCAAATCAATTCAATAAGGTATAAACACATTAAAAAACATAGTGCAAAAGGAATACAAATATAGAAATCACACACTTATTACATTTCTTTAATTTCTTGCACAACCAAATTGATAGCAAAGGAGCAGGCGAGAGGAATTTATTGTCTGAAGTAGATCTCTGGGAAGCAATCAATACCGGATGAGGAACCAAGGATTAAGATGCGTCAAAGTGCAAGGTGAGATGTGGGAGAGAATCAAGGGAAAGATTTAAGCGAGAAATCACACTTGTAGCTAAAAAATAATTTCTCAAATCTATTATTTTCACTTTTAACTTTTTTTTTCTTAAAGTGTTGGGTTATCATAATTAGGGCTGCAACTGGGCCGGGTTTTTCAAAACCCTAACCCCAACCCTGACTATTTAAGCTCAACCCTAACCCTGTCCAACCCTGTCAGGGTTAAAAAAAATACAACCCTAACCCTGACCCTGACAGGGTTGGGCCTAACCCTAACCAGCCCTGATTGACCCTGACAGGGCCAGGTTGGGTCGGGTTAACCCTGATTAACCCTGATTCAGGGTCAGATTGACCTTGATTAACCCTGTCCAACCCTGACCTATTTTAATCTTATTTAAAGAATGCATTTGTAAGAATACATTCCAAGAATGCATACAAAATGCAATCCAAATTGAAAACTTATCATCAACGGAAAAGGGATGTCAGACAATCCATGAACTTCATCTTCATGCCCAGGAAGACACCCGTTCAACAATCCCTCATCTAGGAATGACCAAAATTTTTGTCGGTTCTTTCATTTTTTTTAATCATGTTTTGATCACTTTCTTTCAATTTTCCCGATTCAGGTTTTGTTTGATTTGCTTTGAGTTTCTTGATATAATTCCTTTGTTTCTTCTAAGTTTTTCTCTCTGTTGATTCTTTTTTTTTTTTTTAAATCATGTTTTGATCGATTTCTTTTAATTTTTCAGATTCGATTTATCTGGCCAGATCTGGCCAAGTTTGTAGAATCACAAGTCTGACTGTGATGTTTCTTTAACATGATCGTTGATCATGCTTAATGTAAAAAAGATGCATATTCTGATTTCATATTCTAAACCCAAAACATCAAATAAAACTCCACTGATAACATTTATGTTCTCTTCTGCTGTGTAAAAAATTCAAAATCAAGCCAAATAAATAAAGAAATAAACATAAACTCAATCCAAGGCACCTAACCTCTGTAGTTGAGTAAAAAAAATAAATAGCCAAGCAAAAACCGAACAACCAACTGCAATCTTAAACTTTTCCAAAGTAACTTACCTGATATCTGTCAGAAAGATTGAGGGAGAGAGTCAGAATGACCAAACAACCAACTGCAAGTCTGCAACTATCCGATTCGGAATGAAGGAGAACATTAAAAGTTACAACTACAGGACATCAAAAAATCGAAGAAATCATGAGAGACCCGAGAGAGAGAGAGTCGAGAGTTGAAAGAATCAGAGAGATTGAGTGATTGAAAGTCTAGGAGGCACCGTTCCCTCTTAGGGTTTCGTTTGAGAGAGAGAAATTGAGAGAAGAGGTGAAGAAGAGAAGAGATGAAGGCGTCGCCTCTACTCTTAGGGTTTCGTAAACTCGACTTTGTTTGAGTCTTTGAGAGAGAGATGAAGAAGAGAAGAGATGAAGAAGAGAAGAGGAGAAGAGATGAAGAAGAGAAGAGGAGAAGGTGCGGTGCCGCGGCTGTCGAGTGTCGCTGTAAGACCCGCACTCTGAAAACCCGGTCTAAACCTTGGTTTTGTGTCATGACAGGTCTTCCGATCATCACCGGGCCAGACGGGGCAAGCGGATAGCAAACAGGTACAAAATTGGACCGAAGTCGACCAATTATACCTGATTTTAGGTATACCGGTCGATGGTACCGGTCTTGGTACCGGTCGACCAGTATGGCCTGCACAGCTATGTGCGGGAATCTGGAAATTGGTCTCTGCGGGTCCCGCTTTCCTGATTTTGAATCCTAGAAGTTTCCTAATCCTAGTAGGGCTACTAAACCCTATTTCTAGCCTATAAATACACTCTTAAGCCTCCTCAAATCCTTTCCATTGTCTCTCACAAACCCTAGAGAAGAGAAATAGCTTGGAAAGGAGAAGGAGCTAGGAAGAAGAAGGAGGTGCCGCCATTATCGTTCGACGACGCTCTCATTACGCCTGTCAACGGTAAGTGTTTGAATCCATCTTCTTACCCTATGTTAGTTGTGTGGGTGGATCAATACCATGCAAAGTAGGTATTGATCTAAAACCCTAAATTGGCCAATAAACCATAAGTTGCCGTTAAACCCTAGATTTGAGTTTCGAGATGATATTCATCGAAACGAGACTTGAATGAGTTGGGGATAACTCTAACTCAAAGCCTAGACTTAGAATGGATAGGAGAAACCCTGAAAATCCATGGAGGATGATCGACGGCAGTCGAAGAACCCATGTATGGTCTTCCGGAGACATACCGGTCAACTATACCGGTTGCACATAGTGCGACTGGTATGTTGGGACCGCTACCTCTCGGGAGGTTATCTGTGGGGACCGGCTGACCATACCGGTCGCCAGTCTTTTCCACAGAGCTGCGACCGGTACATGCCACCGGTCAGCTCTGTGAGGGTATTTGTAACCCTGTTGGTTTCCGATCAACATGAGACTTTAAGAATGTTGTTTTAATGAAACCCTAATGATATTGTAGGACTTTGTGACTTATCGTTTGGATCTTGCGACGTGGAGCAAGTTATCAAACGAGCGTCAGGTAAGGGAATCTGACCTAAACCTAATAATTAATGGACAGTAAATCGTTGTTAATCATTGAATATCTATGATGTGATGTTTGTGCATATTCACATGCCATCCTTTACTTTCAGTTATTATTACTGTTCATGCATTGATAGGATGTGATTGTTAGGCATGTGATTATTTTCGTTGGTGTGTGGAGTGGGGCATGGGCCTGGGATCGCTCTTCACACTGACACCTTTTGTAGTATTCTGTCTTAACATGCTTGGTACGGGTGGGGTATCAGGGGAAGGTCGTGGTACGGTGGTCTCCGATATTGATGTTGTCCCGGCCATTGTTATGTGGTACTGTGGATTCCGAGTCGACGCTGGCTTGTCCACGATGCTTTAGCTCTATCTCTATGCCGTAGGGAGTTATGTTGGGATAGGGTCTACCTGCGTATTGTTTCTATCCTAGTGGGTTAGTTGCGGATATGGTATCAGGGGGAGGTGAGGTATTGTGGTCTCCGGCCCGGCCTGCAAGCTCTAGCTCTATCTCTATGCCGTAGACGGCTGTGCTGGGATAGAGCATACATTGTTGACATATAGGATTGGTTAGTTGTGAGCCCAGTTTGCGAGCCCTGGCTAGTAGGGGCTTAGGTACTGGTATGGGTAGAGTATCAAGGGAGGTGCGGGTATACCTTAGCTCTATCTCTATTCCATGATGGGTGCATGTGGGTTGGTGGTAGTGTGATCTACTGTGCGATGCCACACACTCGTGTATAGAGGTGCGGGGGCCACCAAACCTTTCTATAGCACATTGCAAACTTAAAACCAGACCACAACATAAAATGATTGTTACTCATGCATAATATTGTGAAACTGTCGATTGTCTTATCGAGCCGTGTTGTGAGCTCACCCTTTGTGCACATCTTGTTTTAGATCCGGATGCGAAGTTATACCGTGGACGATTATGTGAACGCTCCGGCGTATGGAGGTGTAGCTGCTCTGGATGTACAAGCAGGGGAGGACGAGCATGATGCTTCATGCGAGTGCCCTTTCTGCGTGTACCTTTGATGGATTTTTATTTATTTGTTTCAGTTATTTTCGTTTGGATTAAAGTGATGTAAGAGATATTATATTATGTGTTTGATTTGAATAATTGGATATTTTATTTAAATTATCAATAGATACTCGGTTCATTTTATTTAAAGTCTTCCGCTGTATATTTATATTCTGATTGTGGTTATGTGTAATGGTTTGTATGGGTGGACACGGCCTATTCGAGATCCTGGTGTGAACCGTTGGTTCAATGACGGTTCACTCACACCGTTCTGGTTGGATCAGAATTGGGGTGTGACAACCGCCGTCTTCTTAGGAGTTAGGGCTTCGTCTTCTTGAGAGAGAGAGATCCAGAGAAAATGAGATTATCTGGTCGATGAGGGCTTACGGCTTAGGTAGAAGTAGAACTTAGGTTTAGCTTTAGCCTTTAGGTTTATAATTTTATATATAATAATATATATATATATATTCAAATAAATACGTATTTATATAAATATTTTCAAATATATACAGGGTCGGGTTGGGTCGGATTCAACCCAGGGGGTCAACCCTAACCCAACCCAACCCTGCCAGGGTTGGTATAAAATTAAACCCTAACCCAGCCCTGTCAGGGTTCTGGTCGGGTTCAACCCTGCCAGGGTTTAGGACGGGCCTGGACGGATTCGGGTTGTCAGGATAAAACTTGCACCCCTAATCATAATAGTCTCAATTAAAGTGAGAAATCTATGCAAATCTTAGATTCTCCTATAGCATTATTTTTCTACTATTTAAAGGAGTTGAAGATTAAAGGAATTGCAAAAGAAGAGAGCTACCAGTATTAGTAGTAGCTAGATGGTGGGGATGAGTAATACTATGGTGAGCACAAGGAGTTGTCTTGTGATGCTTTTTGTGGTGGCATTGAACATCTTGTGTCAGGTTTATGAAGCCCAAGGTGATGGTGGTCTTGAAAGGTACCATGTAAACATTATAAATCAATTGGGTGATGGTCAGGAACTGAAGATTCATTGCCAATCGAAGAATGATGATTTAGGGTGGCATACCCTACCGAATGGTGTATTCTTTGAGTGGAGCTTCAAGGTGAATATTTGGGAGACTACTCTCTTCTTCTGCCACATGGAGTGGAACAATCATTCTGTCAGTTTTGATGTGTTCGAGACCAAGAGAGATATGGCAAGGTGCCACGTTTGTTATTGGTCTGCAAAACAGGATGGGTTGCGTAGTGGCGATTTTTATTTTAGTTGGTCTTCTTAGTATGGTATATGCCCTTATTGTATGTAGCTAATTAGCTAGCTAAATAGGGCACTGAAAGCAATGTAAGACCACCAAATGTCATTGTTACTTGCTAATAAAAGGTTTCCTTCGATTGAGTGCCTGATGGAATGGAGCAGTAAATTACCGGTGGCAAACTCTCCCCCAACCGCCACAATTGGCTCGAGAATCGCTAAATTCTCCCATCTAATTCTAAAGCTTTTTATGACACTGAGCGAGAAGCCCCAGGAAGAGGTAATAGGGACCGTTTTAATTTTTATATTTACAAATCAAGGAAATAAAAGTTATAATGGCAAGAAGCATTGGAAAAAAAAAAAATTTGTGAACAGCACTTCCATGTCTTCTACTTCATCCACTCCAACTCTATTGAAGCCTTATGCTGCCAAACAGATTCATTTATCTGGCTTCCTTGGTAATCGACAATGCATTTATCTTCATTGTTTGTTGTTAAGGGTGCCTCCATCATATCTGTGTTCCTTTATGATCCACCAGTTTTTGCACGTGTTCAAGATGGTTTTAATGATTTATTATGCTTCAAACAAGCAATGATGGTTAGAGATCCTTACTCGTCAAGGTAACTTATGTCTTAACAATTAGATTTCATACGCTGACCCTAATTTTTGCCAATATTAACCTCAGGGCTGGGGAGTTAATAAGATCGCTCACTTCCTAACTAGGAAGGCTCTCACTTATTCAGGAGAGGTGTGTTGGCCTATTTTTTCACCCTGGCTTTCATGAGTTGGTTGTAAATGAAGTCTTGGCCTGTCCCTTGTTTCAAATCAATGAATTCTCTTTTTACCCCAAAAAAAAAAAACCAATATTTTCTTGTTTTTCACTCAACATTTGAAAAATTCAAAAATTCAGAAAAAGGTATGCTGTATTATTTAAAAAAGCAATGCGTTACAGTTTGAGTCTTATATCAAGCCCCACTGCACGGTGGAAGCTGTCAAGTTGAGTGGTATTAGCGCAAGTCCAAGGACTTAGATACGGGTCCTATCCCCTGTTTGGATGTGGGTGCAATATAACTATTATCTCTCTCGCACTGTTTTTGTTAGGCCTTCCAATTCCATATACCGGCTCCACATAAACATTATAGCGTGTGCGTGCACACACACACACACACAATGGCATATAGACTGATTTTTTTTTATGCGTAGATCATTTATTCAACTAGAGAAAAAGGAGGGAAGAATATACAACAGCACAAGGCCACACGGCCCCCAAAAAGAGGGAAACAACAAAAAAACCACTAGCTAGATGCCCCAATTAGTAATGGTATACAAAGAAAAAGGGGACAAGGGAGGAGTGGGGATCCACGGCCTCAGAAAATGTCAAGTTTTCTTTGGTAAGCACCTGGAACTCATTGTCATTCGAGATGGGAAGCATTTACTAAGCTCTTCTAGATTTTAATTGATTCGTTTTCGATTTGCACTCTATGACTAGGGAGTGAGGATCCTTCCCAATATGGGGGGGTATTGGGACTTTCGATAATGGGTATTGTTTGGTTGTAACCGAGCCGAATCTATTAATAAACATGTCAGTTTTAGGATCGGACCGATTAATAATATATAGGTCATTCACGGTACAGGGGTGCAATCCGAAGGTCACCCGACCAGGCCGATTGAATAAAGACCGAATTAGTATACACAAACTAAATACTGATTAGAGACCGATATAAATTAATTTTTTTTTAATTTTTTCCACCTAACATTTCTTGGATCCAACTATGGTTCAATTACAACAGTTTTTGTAGGGCTGGATATTGACTATTGACATATGAGGTGATTAAATTTACTTATTCACTTTTCCAACTATTCTTATCTCCTAAATAAACAACTTCTTTTAATATATTTCCCCTTTTTTATCTATAAGTGATGAATTGAAGAAGACAGTAACATGTGAATCATTATAACAATTCTCATTTTTTGCTACAAAAATATTGTTTCTGTCGAAAATATATCTGTCGCAAAAAATGTATATCTATACCAACAGAAATTATATTTCCGTCGACAAAAATGAACATTTTTACCGACGGAACATATATTCCCGTCGAGAAAAATCAGTATTTTTATCAGTTCCGTCGAGAAAAATGTATATATTTTTAAAAAAAATAAACCTATCGCCCATAAAAATCAGTACTAATTACACATGTCAAAACTATGTGATAATTACACTCTATAAAAATAAAATTGAAATATAATTCTAAATTCAAAATCTTAATTACATAAAAACTCCCTTTTGTACATACAAATCAATACTAATTATATTTACCAAATACTAATTACATTTACCAAACAGTGTCTCCCTTATATATAGTTACTTCTCTCACTAGAAATTAGTCTCTTATATTTTGTATAATATAATTATTCAATAATTACTACGAGGAATAAATTAGAGCTAAGGTAAAGGATAACTAACTTATCTAAGCAATAATAACTCAATATTGGTAAAAATATGAATAAAAGACAAGAAAAGAATACAAGGCCATATATTTAACAATTGTCAGTTTCTACCACCTAGTTGCAAATGCACCATAACTTTAACTTTTCCTTGAGATGGAGCATGGTTTCTTAAATTCGAGCATCTTTTCTTTCTCAAAGTCCTACAGCATCTTCAATAAGTTTGTTCTTTGCAAAGAAATTAGAGTTCATAGTTGAAATCACTGCAATTCAATTGAATTCAATATAAATATAAAGGGGGGAGTAAGAGTGTTACAGAATCTTCAAGCTTTTGTTCTTTGAACATTCAAGAATTTCAAGTTTCAAGTTTCTTAGAGACATGCCAAGTTTCAATCCTCATATAGGTACATCTGATAACCCTAATTCTTCATACAAATTAATAGAGAATTGATAGGACTTGCACCTAATTATTGATACTTCAATTCTAGTTCTAAATTTCTGCATTTTGAGCTTAAATGTTACAATCCTATAAAACAATTTCGGAATAAGCTACAATGTTGTGTCATTGCCCTCTTCATCATCATTTCTACCATCAGGATCTCAATTATTGGTATATCCATCTGCATCATCATCATCTTTTATTCCTCCATATGTCATTGCCCTAGTGGAGTGTGATCCAAGACAAGCCAACCACATTCAGATGTTGAGCTCAAGTTCCCAAGGTCTCCTACCAATTTCTCTCATGCCATCTCTTTACTCAATGAGCCGAACCATGAGGCCCTTCTTGAGTACAACTCCTAGGGTTGTTTTTGCTCAGAACAATAATGGAAGCAGACCAAATGAGGACAGCAATGGCCCTTCAAGCACTCATACAGTAAGGTTTTTTCAAAACGGTTAAGAATGTCTATTCTGTGCTTGGATTGCTTATATACATTCTTCTTCATTGAAGGGCATTTCTAAAGCTTTCTGTCTTCTATTTTGATTGAATTTTTTGATACAATGAAGATTTCACCAATGGATTATCCTGATAACTAGACAAAAAGAAGACCTTATGAATCTTGTTGAAACTTACGTATCTATACACTCTGATAATGCAGTAATGTTATCAGCTTGTTTATTATGGAAAGAGAGATTCAAAAGCAATCCTAATGGCACTACAACAATATGAATTTTTGGAGACGGTAATTTTCCATCGCCAAAAATACATTCCCGTAGCCAATGATTTTTGCTAACGCAAGGGTTCGTGTAGCCAGTTCGTCACCGTAGCAGCCATCGTTCTAAAATCACGACATGGAATAGGGGTGCATCGGTGATTATATTTTTCCGACGGGAAGAATAATTCCGTTGTGAAAAATTCTAATTTTTAACGACGAAACTATATGTCCCGTCGTAAAAGAAACTCATTTTACCGACGGAATAATAGTTAACGTCGTAAAAAATCTTTTTTTCCGCTGCTGTCCCAAAGGACATGTAGCTCGGAAGTCCACCGGGTGGGTTTGTTTATACTTCCAGTTTCAAGTGTCTTCTTGGATAGTTATAGCGGCCCATAGGTGCGAGATGTACCTTGTGGGGGAGGGGGGGAGGGGGCGGCGGTCCCCTAGACATACCAAAGGAAAAATAGTTTCCGTCGTATAATACTTATTTTTAGTGACGGTAACTATTATACCGTCGGTAAAAATTATTTTAAAAAAAATTACATTTCCCTATTACCCTACATAAACAATACAAAATGTAATAAATAAAACTTGATTAATGTATCATCAGTTTCTAAATTTCAACTCTACATTACTTACAAAATTCTAAAAGAGTTTTTCACTAATTTCACAACCCAGATACTTCCTAATTAAATCCTTGGTGAAAAACTAAATCTCAGTAATCAAAACCATTCAAACTTGAGAACTACAAAAAGAAATTAAAACTCAAATGATACTTTTTAAAATAACCAAAACACATGGTTTAAGGGAGCTACTGGGGCATCCTACTGATTCTAATTAACATGTCTTTACTCTAAACGCAACATTAAGACCAATATAAATCATCAGACATTATACAGTAATTGAAACACTTGGACAAATTAGCCTTAAAAAAATCAAAAGCATCTCATCCCAAGTTATACATTACAATTTAACAACTAAAGCATTAAACCGAGTAAAGTTTGTTAACAAAAGGAAGTAAAATAGAAGAGATAAAAAAAAATCCACAGATAGGAACATTACTCACCTTAGATAGTTCAGCTGTTTAAGAATGCCATTGTGAGCATTTTGATTCTAGAATAAGGTAAGAGTCAAATTCAGAGAAAGAACATTTAGAATAAAGTAAGAGTCAAATTCAGAGAAAGAACATTTAGATTTGTTGCACACACATAGAGAGAGAGAGAGAGAGAGAGAGAGAGAGAGAGTCAAAAGTATTGTGATTGAACTAACCTGAAGTAATAGGGGAACATGCCAGATCTTTGGAACATCATGAATATTGATAGTTGGGACCCACAGTATATCGTTAACTCTAACACTCCCCCTCAAGCTGGAGCACGGGGGAATGTAAGAGCTTCAGCTTGGAACAATATAATAGTAGCAACAGTAGTTGTACCAATAGCAGTGGCGACAACGATAGAATGATAGTAGTAGCAAAGACAAGTATAGGTTACTGTGAACCAAGTAGTAAAGATCGCATCAGATATAGGTGGTAGAAGGTGCATCAAGTAGTAGAGGTAGCAATAGCAAAAGAAAATCTTAATCTTGAGCAGCAGTGTAGTAGTCACAACAAATAAGCAGTAGGTTGCATCACGTGCAATAGTAGACATCATACAGTAGTAGGCTCTGACACGAGCAAGGTAGTAGTAGACTCCAACACGAGCAAGATAGTAGTAGGCTCCAACATGAACAAGGTAGTAGTAGGTTCCAACACGAACAAGATAGTAGTAGGCTCCAACATGAGCAAGGTAGTAGTAGGCTCCAACATGAGCAAGATAGTAGTAGGCTCCAACATGAGCAAGGTAGTAATAAACTCCAACATGAGCAAGGTAAAGAAAAGTGTCTCTTCCATGAGTAGACATGAACTAACAAATAATAATAATCTTCAACCGATGACTTGAGCAGATAAGAAATCTTCAATCTCCCCCTCACGTGGAGCATGCCATGTGAACAAATAATACAGAAGATGCAAGTAAAAATAATCCATCATCATATGTAGTAGTAATAAGCAGCATCTCGAATGATACACAACACAAGAAATTCTATATGCAAGAGCTGTGGCAGTTAATATCCAGATTTAAAGTTGATCTAACGGTTGGATCCAAAGTTATGAGGTATTCAGTTTTGTTTGAAACATATTGGAAAAGCAAACAGACCCTTAGGAAGGGAATATATGGATCCAGTGGCAGATTCATAAATAACTAGAAATTAATAAAGTTGGATGGCAGAACAGTAAATATTTCAAAGACTAAACCAACAGATGGCAAGCCTCTAAATTCAAAAATCAGAAGCATTTCAAGACATTTGAAAGGAGGGGCAAAACTGTAAATTAAAATGTTATCTTCAACCTTCAGCTATTATTCACGATCAGAACACAGGGCAGATATCAGATTTAAAAGATAAGGACCAAACTCATCCTCTTTAGCTCCAACCAAACTGAAATTCTGGAGAAGGATTCGTATCCCATATTCCTCTGAAGCCCAACAAATCAAATCAAGGAACAAGAAGGATTCTCTAAACAAAAAAATCTATAACCAAAATCTGGCAGCAAGAAGAGTGGCAGGTTTTGTAACTCACAGAAGGGTAATCGGTTGGGGTTGAAACTCAAGGGGGTGAATCGTTTCTACAAGAGAAGTCTTTGGCCAAAAGCTCAGGCCAAACGGAGGGGTTTTCAGTGACATCGACCCAACTAAAGTTGTTGTAACGGTATCACCCAGAACAGTAAGAACCAGAAATAAAGAGCTTGGGTACTTACAGATGAAGCTGGCTTGGGTACAACAAATCAGATCTGATCATTAGAATAGATCAGCAGTAGCATAATAGTAGTAGTAGTAGATCAAGGATCGATGCAGCAGATCAAATCTATGGCAGGATAGAACGTATGTATCAACAATAGTTCAGATCTATGCAGATCAAAACAGATCTGAGAAACATATTTCAGCAGTAGGATGTATCAATGGCGGACTGTTAGACGTCAAAACAGATTTAACCCAGCCGCAACAGTAGAGCATAAAGAAAGGGATCCAAATCCTCTCCTGCGGCAGCAGAAGATGACAGTGAACAGTAGTGGCCATTTGCAGGCCAATCAATAGGATGCAATAGCAGTAGGTACTTGAATCAGATCTAATCCAATAGCAGTGTAATGCTCGCAGTAGTTTCTGATCAGATCCAGTGGTAAAGGCAGCTTCTGATCAATGGCAGTGGTGAAAGAAGCAAATAACAATAGAACAGAAAATAACAATAGAACAACAATATGAAAAGACAGAGCAGCAATGGTGGCTACATACCACGATGGAGAATTTTAGACGACTCTCAAAACGACACCCGCTCTGATACCATGTAACAAAATAGAAAAGAAAGAAAGAAAAGATGGAGAAGAATGGAGAAGAGAGAAAGAGAATCAATGTGTGTGTATTCTCCTCTCCTATGGTTCCTTTATTTATAATCAAAGAGGAAAAACAATAGTTTAGGAAACTTACCTAATTACAATCATAAACCAATTAGGAAACTAAACCTAGACAACTTAGGAAATAAAACCTAACCAATAAGGAAACAAATAAACACTGGTGGAAACAAATCCACTACAATAAATGGAAATAACTAATATAGAAGCAAGACCATATGTAGCACCGATAGTTGGGACCCACAGTATATCGTTAACTTTAACACGAAGCATGGAAATGGAACTCACCTAAAAAAATGGCCAGTAGAATCTAAGCGGAAGCAAGGAAGAAATTCCCAGAAGAATCAGCAATGAGAGGTCATCGCCAAAATCTATAGTTGTTGGTTTCAGATGATGTTTCCATTCCCAGCCACTCTCCTCTCTTCACGGTAGCTCCTTTCTTTGCAAATACCGATTGCTGTTGACGTCTGCAACACAACCAGCAGCCCTAACTAAAGCTGCTTTGGTGGCCTTCTTCAAATTAACACCAAAAGGGAGGAGGATAAAGGAGAAAGAGTCGACGGCGGCAATGGGCTTGGCAGTGGAGCTCTCATCTTTGAATCTACAGCTGGAATCGCTGATTAGAGATGATCCACATGATTTCCATTCACTATTCTTCTTCCTCTAATCTCAGTCTTATCTCTCTCAGTCGTGACCTTTACCCTCTCTGCCACCAGCATTCTTCTTCTCCCATTTTCTCCTTGCAACCACTGAACCCCTCTTCTCTTGCTTTTCCTTTTCTCTCTCACTCCAGCCGCCTCCCTTCTCTCTATCTCCCCTCTGAGTGACGACCTTTCCCACTTCTAGAGACTCTCGGGTTTTAGTTCCTTTAAGTCCCCTCTTATTTACCCATTTGCCCTTGCTTTGCACCATAAGACTTAAAATACAATCCTACCCCTCCCTCATGAAACAGGCCCAACCAAAACCCCCGACCTACCTTAAACTGGACCACCAACACCTTTTTTTTTTTTTTGGTTTTGTTTTAATGATTTTCATTTTTTTAAATATTTTTCCTAATAACCTAAAATGCAAGAAATCCTAACACAACTTAATGACAAAAATGCCCCTGATAAAAAAAGGGCCAAAATGGGGGTCTTACAACTATTCTCTTGCTGGCGGATACCTCTCAACCCCGTCCCTGACCGACAACAGAAACCCAGCTCCCTGTGGAGAATAATGCAGATCCTCTTACTGCCTGAAACCAACCCACTATCCTCTTCTTACCAAAAAGCTCACCCCTCAACTCAATATTCCTAGAATCAGAACGCCTCTTCTCCTTCGGTTCTTCCTCACCCTTCTTCAATCCCGAACCGAAAAGCCCTCTCAATCTCTTTTTTCTTCTCTCAAATCCTCCAACAGCAACCACCAATTTCAGGTCGACATCCAGCTCACCTCTTCCATTTCTCTCTTAGTTTCTTGATTCCCTTCTTTTGGCCTTTAGCTACTCTCCATTCCTCTCTGCCTAACGCTGGAAACCCTGAGAGTTCCTTTCGGTTTATCGCCTCTGAGAAACTTTCCCTCCCCTTGATCTGGCCGAAGTTCTCCCAAGCCCTCTTTGCTTCACGAAATGGCCCCTTTACGGCTGTCCCAACTTGAAAGGTCAAAGTGAGAGATTGAGGAAGAGACGTGATAAAAGTAAAGTGCCTTAATTTTTAGTTTTCATTTTTTGCAACGGGATTCTAAGCCCGTCGGCTACAATACATTTTTGGGGACAGGAATATAAGCCCTGTCGGCAAAAATGTATTTTTCGTGATAAGATTCTAAGCCTCGTTGGCTAAAACAACTTTTAGGCGACGACATTTAATGTTCTGTCGGATAAAATTATTTTTGGCGAAGGAATTTTGTGTTTCGTTGGCTAAAATGATAGTTTAGGTGACGGCATTTAAGGTCTTGTCGGTTAATAACATTTTCGGCAATGGAAAATAAGAACCAGTCTTCAAAAAAAAAAAATTTGCGACGGTAAATTTAATTACCGTCGCAAAAAATTAATTTTCGACGACAGGAATCTATATGATGTCACCTAAAAATATTTTGAACGACGGAAATTTAGATCTCATCGATAAAAATTAATTTTTGGCGATCAGAATTTAAAACTCGTCAGCTAAAATGATTTTTCGCTATGGGAACTTAAATTCCGTCGGCTAATATGAAATATGAAATTCAGCGACAGAACTAAGAGAACTGTCGGCTAAAATGAATTTTTGCGACGGTAAATAATAATCCGTCGTCTAAATTTATTTTCTGCGACCGAGTTTTTGATACCGTCGGAAATTACGGTGGCAGAAAAGGCTTTTGGTTGTACGGTGGCATTAGGAGATAAATTAGTAACCTTGAGCATACAGCCAATTAGGGTCAACAATGTATTAAATAATAAAATATATAAAATTATGTAACAATCAATCTCATTAATAATATCTAAGTAACAAATTTCGTCACATAACAAAGAAAATGCTATGATGCATCATTCTTTTTTTCTGTTTTTTTTCTTAAGTGATGGGCCCCTCTGAGTTTGAGGGCCCCCCTTGAGTTTAAAAAATCAGAAGAATGAAGATACCTTTTATCAAGTTAATTAGTGGAAGTTTCCTGTAATTATATTTATCATTCCAGGGTCAAAACTTAAAAGTTAAAGAAGCTGGAATTGATTAAGCCAGAAATATGTGATGAAATTCCAACTGTTCACAAATCCATTATGTTCATTTATATTATTTCTTCGCTTTGGTTTTAACAGTTCATCTGAAGTGTCTGACTCTAACTTCAAGAAATTCTCAAATTGGGAAATTTTACCTAATCTAAGGAAGAGAGTCACCACCAATACTTTGGAATTCTATAGCCCAAACAACTTTCAAGTTTTGAAAAAGAATATGTTAGGATCTTCAATGCATAGAACTCATGAAAACAACAATTCAGTAAGATTCATTAATACCCATTTCAGTTATAGAAGTAACAGAACTGAACACCAAGGTGAACAGAAAAAGTGAGGTTGATAAACTCCTCCACTAGAAAAAGAACACCATAATGCTTAACCCATAGGATGAAAAAAAGCAAAAAACTACAGACCTATTGAAGTGCATAAAAATCTATTTGAGAGAAAAGTAAAGGGAAGGAAAATATAAACAAGCTAAACCCAATCACAGTTATGAAACCCTTATGGAAGCACCACAGAGAGTTAACTCTCCAAGAAATGTCATTTCTACTGCATGGCTTTCATTCGATAGATTCATATCAAACAGTATTAGGAAGATGCAAATTCAAAGTCTCGTAAGCATAAAGTTTCCTCCATCATCATATGCATATACCATATTTGCGAGAAAAAGCATTCGTGAGCCATCATCAATAGGTAATGAGACAAATCAGTATTAAATTAAAATAAACTTATCTGATAATCAAATGTCGCTGGGGATATTGTAGAAATCTTTACTTTGCCGGAAATCGAATAAAAACCATTGCTGAAAAATTTCTATTGTATATATTGACATGGAATACAACTTGTCAACTTGACAGAACAAGTGGGAGTTTGGGCAGTCATCCCATAATTCATTCACTGTAGAAAATGAAACAAAGAAAAATATGCATACAAGACTAAGTGTAAATTTGGTGAACAGAGTCATACAATGCATATAAAAGTATTATATACTAAACCTCCTAAGCAAATTCAATGTATAATTAATGCAATTCACAGCTGTTCCGACTCTGACAAGTAACAAAAAATGAGCCTACCAGGTTGAAACACAAGAATTAAAAAAAAATATCAATCCAGATTGATGAAGCATACAAGGCCGAAAACTCCCTCTGAAAATTGATTGTTCAGATTTAATTAGGTAACTAGTGATCCAATGATCTTAACATGATGATCGGAGGCTGAAGGGAAGAAATCTGAAGCATCTACCAAGCAGTTAATGGTGTTTCTATACTAGTAATACCATGCTAGTTCAGCTTGTAAGCAACTGTTCATAATTTGTAAACCATAGAAAATTCATTGAAAGTGGGAGAAAATAATACTAGAAGTCGCCTATCCAAAGAAAATATAAAAAACAGCAACGTTATTTACTAAATAAATAAATACATAAATAAAATATCTAGTGAGTCTGGATGGCGCAAACATGAAGACAATCGGTAATAGTTAAGGAAATTTCAAAAGCATATATAATCTTCTCTTCTTTCTCTAATAGGGTTGAAAGTTACCTGTTCTAGAATCAACGTAGTCCAAACCCAGTAGAACTTTTAGACCAAACTGCGATCACCATACCATAAAACCAAGAAATTTAATTTTACGTTCCTCTAAATTGCATCAAAACAGCTATTAACAATCACTGAGAGAACGAAACTTAATTGTCATGAAAGAATCACGTAATCTTACAACTCCAGCAATATGTGACTACTCTAACACCGATACAAGCAATTGCATAGCTAAGAATCCCTATGACGAAACAATGGACTACCTACGAAAATCCAAAAAAAAAAAAAAAAAACCTACCAATTCAAATCTAGTTCCAACCAAACAGAAACTTCCCAAATCCATTTTCCTCAATTGAAGATACTAAGGTGAGAAAAATGAGGAATACATCCATGACAACGCCATTCATCTTAAATTGGAAACATATTGACAAAACTGAGGCATTATAAAAATAAGAATTGTAGAGATAATATACCATCGCTAAAAATAAGAATTGTTGTAGTGACAGTACTTCCATGTCTTTTTAGCTACGGAAATACATCTTTAGCCATGGAAATACATCTTTAGTCACGATAATATACCGTCGCTAAAAATAAGAATTGTTGTAATGACAGCACTTCCATGTCTTCTACTTCATCCACTCCAACTCTCTCGTAGCTTTCTGCTGCAACAGATTCATTTATCTGGCTTCCTTGGTAATCGACAATGCATTTATCTTCATTGTTCGTTGTTAAGGGTGCCTCCATCATATCTGTGTTCCTTTATGATCCGCTTATTGGTTCTTGAGTACTCATCCACCAGTTTTTGCACGTGTTCAAGTTTGTTTTAATGATGTAATATGCTTCAAATAAGCAATGATGGCCTGATGGGTGGATTTTTAATTTTTTTTTTTTGGTAAGCTATGGGTAGAAATGCTTATTCGTGAAAATAACTTTGTCTTAACAATTAGGTTCCATATGATCTGACCCTAATTTTTGCCAATATTTTCTAGTTTTTCACTCAACGTTTGAAGTATTCAAGAATTCAAAAAGGTATGATGTATTATTTAAAAAAGCAATGAGTTCAGTTTGAGTACTGTGGAAGCTGTCAAACTAGGGGTTGGATTCTTTGTAGTGAGACCATCCTTTGTAGTGAGGATTTCACTCATTCAAAGTGGATATGTTTGTATCTCGATCCACTTTGAGTGGGTGGGATCCTTACTACAAAGGATCTTTTTCTGTCAAGCTGGTGGGTATTGGGTTGTGTCTTGTATTCTGTGGGATCCACACAATTAATAGAGTTGTACTTGTATTAGAATTTGGTCTATTACATGTATAGGATAAACTTATAATTGTAGTGGGATTAAGATTTCTAGGTTTCCTATATATGTTGTCTCTGTGGGAAAAACCCTAGAGAAAAAAAGGCTGGGTGACAGCTGTGACGCTGACAGAGGAGAACACTCTGTCAGGTGGAGAGTTGTAGAGGTTTCTTGGTAATAAAGAATTCTCTTTTTTCTCCGTGGACGTAGGCATCCCACAATGGGGTGTTAAACCACGTTAATCTTTGTGTTTTTCTTTCTGTTTGCGTCTCCGATCCTATCAAGAGTTGTAGAGGTTTCTTGATAATAAAGAATTCACTTTTTTCTCCGTGGACGTAGGCATCCCACAATGGGGTGTTGAACCACGTTAATCTTCGTGTTTTTCTTTCTGTTTGCGTCTTCGATCCTATCAAGTGGTATCAGAGCATTGGTTTGTTGATTTTCAATTGTATTGGCTTGATTGAATGATGGAGACAAATACAAGTAGAATGATCAGTTTGAATGGCTCTAACTATCATAAGTGGAAAGGAAAGATAAAATATCTCTTATATGTGAAAAGTTGGCATTTATCCGTGTTTGCTAAAATGAAACCCGACTCTAAGTCTGATGAGGAATGTGAATTTGAGCATGAACAAGTTTCTGGCTACATTAAGCAATGGGTAGATGATAATGTCCTTAACCACATTAGTGATGAGAGAAATGCAAAGACCTTATGGGATAAATTTGAATCTTTATATGCCAAGAAGAACAGTAACAACAAGTTGTTCTTGATCAAGAAATTGATGAGTTTGAAGTACAAGGAAGGGTGTACTATCACCGATCACTTGAGTGAATTTCAAGGTGTTCTTCAACAGTTGTCGGCTATGGGTATAAAGTTTGATGATGAGATTCAAGCTCTTTGGTTGCTAGGTACTTTACCGGATTCTTGGGAGACATTTAGGATGTCACTTTGTAACTCAGCCCCAGATGGTGTTGTGACAATGGAGATGGCTAAAATTAGTGTCATGAATGAAGAGATGAGAAGAAAGTCTCAAGGTTCATCGTCAGAATTTGAGATTTTATACACCGAGAACAGGGGGAGAAATAAAAGCAAGGGTCCAAGGGGTAGAGATAAAAACCGTAGCAAGTCAAGAGGAAAATATGAAGATAAAAAGTGTCATTATTGTGACAAGTTGGGACATATCAAGAAGAATTGTTTCCAATATAAAAGAGATAAGAAGAATAGAAATTTAAAGGAAGACAAGAACAATCATGAGAATAGTGATCGTGTCGCTTCTGTTTCTTCTACTGATCTTGTCATTGTTTGTGATGAGAATTTTATCAACTTAGCATGCCATGAGACAAGTTGGATTGTTGACAGTGGAGCTTCGCATCATGTTACTTCAAGGAATGAATTCTTTACTTCTTACACTTCTGGTGATTTTGGTATCTTGAAGATGGGTAATGATGGCTTGTCAAAGGTTGTTGGTTTTGGAGATGTTTCTTTGATGACTAACAATGGAACAACTTTGTTATTAAAAGATGTGAGACATGCTCCTGATGTTCGACTGAACTTGATATCAGCGGGGAAGCTTGATGATGAGGGTTATATCAACACCTTTGGTAATGGAAAATAGAAGCTCACTAAAGGCTCTATGATTGTAGCTCATGGTAAGAAGTATTCTAGCTTGTATGTAATGGAAGCTAAACTTTCTAATGATGCAATTACTGTGGTGGAAGAAGATTATGTCACCGAGTTATGACACAAAAGGCTTAGTCACATAAGTGAGAAAGGGCTTAATCTTTTGGCCAAAAAGAATTTACTTTGTGGATTAAAGAATGCAAAGTTGAAAATGTGTTCTCATTGTTTGGCTGGAAAACAACATAGAGTTTCTTTCAAGAGTCATCCTCCTTCAAGGAAATCAGATCTATTAGAGTTGGTGCATTCTGATGTTTGCGGCCCCTTAAAGGTACATTCTCATAGTGGTGCTATCTATTTTGTGACCTTTATTGATGATCATTCTAGAAAACTCTGGGTTTATACTTTGAAGACCAAAGATCAAGTACTTGGTGTGTTCAAAGAGTTTCATGCATTAGTAGAAAGATAAACTGGGAAAAAATTGAAGTGTATTCGATCAGACAATGGTGGTGAGTACCGTTGACCATTTGATGAGTATTGCAGACAACATGGTATTAGACATCAGACAACTCCTCCAAAGACTCCTCAATTGAATGGTGTTGCTGAGAAGATGAACAGAACTTTGATTGAGAGAGTGGCATGTTTGCTTTCAGATGCACACTTGCCTAAATCATTTTGGGGTGAGGCTTTGCTTACTGCAACACATGTTATTAACTTATCTCCTGCTGTTATTTTGGATGGTGATGTTCCTGAGAGAGTTTGGTCTGGCAAAGATGTGTCATATGATCACTTGAAGATTTTTTGTTGTAAGGCATTTGTGCATGTTCCTAAAGACGAGAGGTCGAAGCTAGATGCTAAGACGCGACAGTGTATCTTTCTTGGTTACAGTCTAGATGACCTTGGTTATAGGTTGTATGATCCAGTTGAAAAGAAACTTATTAGAAGCCGTGATGTGGTATTCTGTGAGGATCAGACAATTAATGATATTGAAAAGACCAAGAAGACTACGTCTACTAATAGTGGTGACTTGACTGATTTAGATACAATTACCTTGGGTAGGCCAAATCCAGTTCATGATGATACAGAGATTGATACTCATAGTGGTCAACTTGCTAGTGATAATGTAGAGGATGTAGGTGATGTAGATGTTTCCTCTGATGATAATGTTGATGATCAACAGCATGTACCTACAGTTTCACCAGTGGTTCCTCAAAGAAGGTCTGAAAGAGTTCATCAACGTCCTACAAAGTATTCTCCAAATGAGTATGTACTTAATTATGTACTCTTGACTGATGGGGGAGAGCCTGAGTGCTATGAACAAGCTATGAAAATTGAAGACAAGACTAAATGGGTTGATGCTATGGAAGATGAGATGAAATCTTTGCATGACAACCACACCTTTGAGTTGGTAGAGTTACCAGAAGGAAAAAGGGCTTTAAAGAATCGTTGGGTTTATAGGTTGAAGCAAGATGTTAGTTCTTCACATCCACGATATAAAGCTAGATTAGTTGTTAAGGGCTTCAGTCAGAAAAAGGGGATAGACTTTGAGGAAATTTTTTCTCCAGTTGTGAAGATGTCTTCTATCCGAGTTATTCTTGGCTTAGCCGCCAGTCTTGATTTGGAAGTTGAGCAGATGGATGTGAAAACTGCTTTTCTTCATGGTGATTTAGAAGAAGAAATCTACATGGAGCAGCCAGAGGGTTTCAGAGAAAAAGGGAAAGAGGAACTTGTGTGCAAGTTGAAGAAAAGCTTGTATGGTTTGAAACAAACACCGAGGCAGTGGTATAAGAAGTTTGAGTCTGTTATGGGGGAGCATGGCTATAAAAAGACTACTTCTGATCATTGTGTATTTTTTCATAAATTCTCTGATGATGATTTTATTATCTTGTTGCTTTATGTTGATGACATGCTTATTATTGGCCAGGATGCTTCTAGGATTGACAGGTTGAAGCATGATTTGAGTAAATCTTTTGCTATGAAAGATTTGGGGCCAGCAAAATAGATTCTTGACATAAAGATTGTACGTGATAGAAAGGCTAAGAAGTTATGGCTATCACAAGAGAAGTATATTGAAAAGGTACTTAAAAGATTCAATATGAATAATGCTAAAGTAGTGAGTACTCCTCTTCCTTCACACTTTAGATTAAGTATCAAGCATAGTCCTTCTACTGAAGAAGGAAAAGAATATATGCAAAAGGTTCCTTATGCATCAGCAGTGGGTAGTTTGATGTATGCAATGGTATGCACTAGGCCAGATATTGCTCATGCCGTTGGCATAGTCAGTCGATATCTTTCTAATCCAGGAAAAGAGCATTGGAATGCAGTGAAGTGGATTATGAGATATCTTTGTGGCACCTCCAATTTGAAGCTTTGTTTTGAAAGTGAGAAATCAATTCTCACTGGTTATACAGATTCAGATATGGCAGGGGATGTTGACTCAAGGAGGTCTACTTCTGGTTACTTGATCAAATTTGCAGGGGGAGCAGTGGCTTGGCAATCTAGGTTGCAAAAGTGTGTTACACTGTCTACTACAGAGACAGAATTCATTGCTGCTACTGAAGCAAGTAAGGAGTTAATATGGATACGAAAGTTTCTACAAGAACTTGGTTTTACACAAGAGAGGTATGTGTTGTTATGTGATAGTCAGAGTGCTATTCATCTTGGTAAGAATTCAACCTTTCATTCTAGGTCCAAACATATTGATGTGAGGTATCATTGGATACGCGATGCTTTGGATGATAAATTGCTAGAAGTTGAGAAGATTCATACGGATGGTAATGGTGCTGATATGTTGACAAAGTCTTTACCAAGAGATAAGTTTGAAACTTGTTGCTTGATCGCCGGTTTGGCGAGTTCCTCCACATAGTTGGGAGGGAGAGATTTGTTGGGTTTTTGGGCTCCCTTCCTATGTGGATAAAGGCCCAAACCTTTGTATGTTTTAAGCCCATTTAAGCTCATTCCTTTTTGCCTTGTATTTAATCTTTTAAATAGGGCAAAAACGGATTAGGGTTAGGGTTTAGCATCATAAGAAGAAGAGAAAGAGAGCAGCAGTTTTTCTGGGCGTAGGTGATTTTCACAGCCGTGATCAAGTCGACGATCGGGAGGTCATCCGTGGTCCGATTGGGCTAATTTTTAGACAGCAGGTAGATGACACATATTTCGTCAATCTGTAGGGTCAGTTTTTTTATTGGAGTTTTCTAAGTCATGTTATTCGCTTCGTACAGCAGCCTCTGTTTCTTTGGGTGAAATTTCTGCATCTCTTTGTTTCTTCAAGTAGTAGTTTTACTTCTTGTTGCTATTGGGGTTGTATACCCATTGGAAGAATTGGAACCTCCATTTGATAATAGTGAAGTTTTGATTTGGGCTTTTGAGTCCCGTGGTTTTTTACTCTTCGATTTGAAGAGGTTTTTCCACGTTAAATTCTTGTGTCTCATGTGTGGTTGATTTATATTCATTATTTGCACATATTGTTAGGGCTGAAAATATTTTTATGATATACTTGTTATCTTCTCATAAGTTCGATCAAGTGTGGGAGTGATTTTTCCCTAACAAGTGGTATCAGAGCTAGGGTTCTTTGAAGAACGAAGGAGGTACGCAGTATGAAGAAGAAGAAGAAGAAAAAAAGGGGGGGATTTGAATCTCGACACGGTACACATAATGGCCAGTTGATGTTGTACCGTGGGTAAAGAAGGACTGACAGGCTGCGGTGAGGAGTCGGTTCTCTAGGTCTGTGCTGGAGGTGCAGAGGTGAGAGACTCGGGTTCTAGGTGTATCTGGAGTTGCAGCAGGCTGTGTGTGATGTTTTCTTTTCGGTGATGCTGTGGCAGTGGAAGAGGTAGAGTCACATCACTTTATACAGCGGTGAGCTGTACAGGACACCCGAACTTGGTGTAAGCTATGTCCGTTTGGGTGTAGCGGTTTGACAGAGACGGGTTTACAGACTCAACGTCAACGGGTTCTTCTTCAAGGTGGTTTACAGAATTCAATCCAGGTGGAGATTTGTTGGGTTGTGTCTTGTATTCTGTGGGATCCACACAATTAATAGAGTTGTACTTGTATTAGAATTTGGTCTATTAAATGTATAGGATAAACTTATAATTGTAGTGGGATTAGGACTTTTAGGTTTCCTATATATGTTGTCTCTGTGGGAAAAACCCTAGAGAAAAAAGGCTGGGTAATAGCTGTAAGACTGACAGAGGAGAACACTCTGTCAGGTGGAGAGTTGTAGAGGTTTCTTGGTAATAAAGAATTCTCTTTTTTCTCCGTGGACGTAGGCATCCCACAATGGGGTGTTGAACCACGTTAATTTCGTGTTTTTCTTTCTGTTTGCGTCTCCGATCCTATCAGTGGGCACTAGCGCAAGTCCAGGGATTCAGACAGGAGTCTTATCCCCTATTTGGATGTGTGTGCATTACATCTATTCTCTCCCCTCTCACTCTCTCTTCCCCCAAAAAGGATCAGACTAGGCCGCCTTCCAATTCCATATCCTGGCTCCACAATGGGCATTATGGCACACGCACACACACACACACACAATGGCATATCGAACGATTGTTCTCATAAGAAAATGGTAAGTTTTCTTTGGTAAGCACGTACCTGGAACTGATTGTTATTCTAGATGGGGAGTATTTACCAAGGCAGTTCAGAATTTAGAGAAATAGAACAAAATGTAGGGTTACTAAGACTTTCCCCAAGCTCTTCCATATTTTAATTGATTCGAGTTTTTGATTTGCACTCTATGACTATGGAGATAAGATCCTTCCAATATGGGGGGTATTGGGACTTTTGATAATGGGTATGTTTGGTTGTAACTTGAGGTGAAGAAAAGATTTGAAAATTTGATTGTAATCCAAATGGTTAAGCTGTGAATCCAATACGAGAGTAGTTTTGCTATTTAAAGGGGACTATGACATAAAATCCAATGACATACGTACAGACCAAGTGACAATGTATGGTTGTTATTGAATTGGTTACAACTAGAGAAAACCTTTGATAAAAGGTGGGCAACAAGGCATAATTGAGCTTCTTCCCCCTTCCCAAAAGCCTGAAGTTTGAAGCCAAGTTGCATCGGTGAAAATATGACAAGGCTCTGATTGGTTGCATGGACAATAGTTGTCGCTCCAATCAACCATGATTACGAACTTTAGGAAAGAGGTCCCCTGCAAGTGACACACGGAAGGGTAACCAAAGGAGACCAGGCACTGAACCCGATGACAGCTCTAATGCCTAAGTTAGATTCTCCCAGTAAGCAGACACCTTGGTCCGAGCACTGCATGAGGCTAAGAGTCGAGGAGTTTATGAGAAATGGAAATGTTGAAAGCTTTGATTGTCCAAATGCCAACCTTAAACTTGTGCTTTTTAACTCTATTTATAGTGGAGGTCTAGGCTTGACTTGACTTAAACATGGAGTAGGCGGTGACGTGTCGGATATGCTAGTGCATTCGACGCTCTGCTTGTGGACTGGTTGGGAGTTAGGTCAGCAAAGGTCGTTTCTATAGGCCTTTCATTGAGCCATGAGTTGACATGCTAAATTTTTTATAAGACCCACACTCTGAAAACCCGGTTTAACCTATGGTTTACGTCGTGACAGGTCTCCCGATCATAATTGGACCGGAAGACGAGGCTAGGTGACGAACCACAACATCTAGGTATGAGAAACGTCACTTAAAAACCAAATTTTCACATACTGGTCTCACTCAATATGTGCAACTGGTATGTGTTTGCGAGTGGAGACGGACTCCAGTGGGTCCCACACTCCAAATTCGAATTTAGAAAATATTTTAGACAAAGGATACCTTCCTAGAATGGTCTCCCACTCTATATATGAGACCTTCCTTCTCCTTAGACTCTTTTCAAACACTCTCAAACCCTAGAGCAGTCTACAAGAAATCTAAGAAGGAGCAGAGAAGAAGGAGGCCCTCGAGAAGGGATTCTCCGTAGGAGGAGGGCACCGCCATTCAACAAACACGGGTAAGTGCTCGACCTCTGTATTAATGTTGGGATTACGGATCAAAGTCGTGAAATGGCGTAATGATCCAAAACCCTAGACTATAAAACCCTAGTTTTCATTGAGATCCATTCTAAGAAGGATGCAACGAAATAATCTAAATCTAGATGACCAAACAGGTATCTTGACCTTAGAATGGTTTAGGAAGAACCCTGAAACCGAGTTGATGACCGATGGGAGAGGGAGGTGATACGTGAAATTAATTAGCACATTCTTGATCATATTTAGTTTAATTTTATAATTTTCTTGGACATTTAGTTTAATTTAATTAATGTTTTAAGTATTTTATTAATTTATTTAATTCTTAGTTATTTTTGATTATTTGGTAGGTTTTTGAATTTGGTAAGGACTAAATAAGAGGTGTCAAGACAGCTCAAAGCTTGGTATTACATTCCTAAATGATTTGGAAGATAATTGATCAAAATCTGCCTTAAAATCAGCATTCTCCAACAAATTGGGTAAGTTGCAAGATTATAAAAAACTGATTTTATGGGACTGTAAGCTTATAAATTAAGAAGAAGAAGAAAAGAAAAATACAGAGAGCAAGAGAAGTTGTTCATAGAAGGGGCTACAAGGCACATTGGAGGTGGGGAGTTCGAGAGGGATGGAGCTAGAAGACTAGAGAAAAATTCTGGATTCAAGCTTCATCTATTCCCATTACGAATTCTTCCCTTTTCTCTGTGATCCCTTTGTTTATGTTTTAGAATTGTCAATGATGAATCTAGATTTCTTATTCTAGGATTAGGATGGATTCATTGAAATTGTATTAATTAAATCCTTAACTTTTGAATGATTATGTTTTATGCAATCTGGTATTTTTTGAAAAATTACATGTGATTAATTGATCACTAATTGCATATCTCAATGTATCAATTGAGGGAGCGAAAGCGGAAGATTGATATTAGTTCATAAAATATCAGTCATTAGTTGAGTATTTTTTTAGAAATAAGGGCTCACCATTGTGATCTTTGTTTTAATTCTAATGAACGTAATGAGTTTGTATTAGAATCCTACAAACACGAAAATAGATAAAGGATTAATACGGGTATATTTTGTTATTCTTAAAAGAGATAACAGAATATCTTAAGGAATTCATCGTTGCATCAACAGAAATTTATTCAATAAGTCTGGTTTGGTTAAGCATAATTTAATTGAGGAAGTCTGAATCCTATCTTTGGTTTCATAATCTACTTATTAATTATTAATCTTGATAATTCAGTTGTCTAAATAATAGAGAGAATTAATTAGGTTTGGTAATTGAACATTCTCCCTGTGGAAACGTTACTCGACTTATCATTATTTTATTTGCACGACCCGTACACTTGCGAATTCACAAAAAGCAAGAGGTCCTAGATTGGACTCTCGGACACATACCGCTGGACATACTGGCGGGACAAACTGGTCTTGTGGTATGCCATACCGTAGGTCATGCTGGCTGGACCATAGTCTGACCGGTATGGTCCTGCGGTATATACCGCAGGTACATACCTGCCTCACTAGAGTGAGACCAGTATATACCGCAGGCACATACCGGCCTCACTGGAGTGAGACCAGTACGTTTTTTTAGCCTATTTGCTTTGCCAGACTTGGTTCTAACGAACTGAAACCCTAGCAACCTAATTCTAATCTATAACTATAGTCATGTAGGACTTGTAGACTGCGTGAGTGGACTCTGTGACGCAGAGTGAACTTGCAATCACGCGTTAGGTAAGGGACAAGACCCCAAACCCTAACTAACTAATAAATAGTAAACCTTTGTATCTGTAGCTGTATCTGTATCTGTTGCTTGTTACCTAGCATTTCACATGTCATCTGTTATTTAAATTAATTATTTGTCCATGCATATTTCTTAGGCTATGAATGTGATTGTTTAGACATGTGAATGTTTTTGTTAGTGTGTGGAATTTGAAAGGGAGTGGAGCCCTGGATATATCTTCATACTAACACATTTTTGTATCGTCGTCTACCTTAGCGAGCTTGGTGGGAATAGGATATCAGGGAGAGGATGTGGGATTGTGGCTCTGCTTGCCCATCAGACTCTAGTCTTATCTCTATGTCGTAGGGAGCTGTGCTGGGGTAGGGCCATAAATATTGTGATGACATATAGGACTGGTTAGAAACAGAACCCACTTACAAGCCTTTGCCAATAGGGGTGTAGGTATTGGTATGGTGTAGGGTATCAGGGGGAGGACACGATAGTGTGGATTGTAGCTTGACCGCCAGATTCTAGCTCTATCTCTATACCAGAGTGAGTGATGTGGGGCAATAGCAGTAGTGTGGATCAGAGCCTAACTGTTGGGTGTACTCACACTCTCGTGCATGGAGGTGCGGTGGTCGTCAAACCTTACCATTGCATTTTACAAGTTATACCTGACTCAATTGTAATGTTATCTCATGCATTTTGTATGTCGTATTGGTCTTGTGCTTTATTGAGTTAAATTGTGAGCTCACCCCGTATATATACACTATTTTCATATATTGATGCAGGATACACTGTTGAGGACTTCATGATTGCCCTAACTTACGGGACAGTGACTCCTATTGACACACAGGCAATAGAGGACGAGTATGATGCCTCATGCAAGTGCTCTTACTGTGTATTCCTTTAGGGTTGTTTATTTACTAGTCCTTTCAGTTGGATATAATCAATGTATTAAATTTATTTAATTATGTTTTGGAATCTGAGAATAATTTGAATAATTATTATTTAACATTTAGAAACTCAGTTCATTTAGTTATTTAGTTCCGCTGCTATTTATTATTCTCTGATTATGGTTAGATTGCTTTGAATGGTTTGTTGATACAGTCTATTGAGATCCTTGTGTGAGCCGTGGTTTGGAAACGGTTCACTCACACTTCTGGTTCAACCGGAACTGGGGTGTGACATTTTTACTAGGCAGTATGGTCAGAGTTGTGGTGTTTAGTTGAGGAGTACCGGTTGTTGTAATTAAATGTAGCATGGTTTGGACAGTGTTGTTGTAATTAATGCCGCATGCTCTGTACGTAGGTGGTATATACTTAACGCTACGTGTTTTGTTGTAGAAGTATTATTTACGATGTGGTCAGCATGTTATCTACAATCAGACCGAGTGTACCCATATAAGTCTTAGACCCTCATAGGATGACATGTCAAGTTTCTCCTTGGTTTTTGTTCTACTGTGTATAGGTAAACGTGTCATGTTTTTGCTGGCTTGCACTATGTTGACGTGGTGCATTTCTATTTGTTGGTATTATTTATACCCAACAGGAATTAAAGGAAATGGAAGTAAAATCTTAGAACTTAATAAGGAAACTTTTGTACAACTTATGTTATCACATGGACTTGGATTTCTCATAACCGTGTAACCCCTACAGCTGAATCCGGACCATTGAGAGTGCATTTGCAGGTGCGTCGATGCATTCCAACAAGTCGAATGCAACTGCAAGGCTGCACAGCTACACTTGACCCAAGGCCTTATCACATTACTATATATGTAACTAACTCCGAATCATTTCATATTTAGTTATAAATATACAATCTACTTAGCTTCCAAATTCCTTATTTTTGAGAAATAAAATAGTGAACCAAAAGCTCTTCGTCGTAAACCGGAATCCCGGCGGCGAAGATAGCTTCTTAACAGTATCTAACTCTGGCATCTTTGATTGTGCGGAAGAGAATGATGATTTGCCATCGCCAGAGAAGATATAGCTTACAGCTTCACCGACGATGATACCGTTCATAAAAGAACCAAATCAAAATGAAAAAAATGAGTCTATAAAAACGATAAATCTGGTGACAAAATTGCTTGATTAAATTACATAGACACCCCCTCTACTATAGTGAAATTACACAGAACTACTCTGATTTTACAAAAGCTACACAGAATACCCCTCTAACAATGCTATCATAGAATCTCACTCACACCGTTATTTTCAACTTAACAGCATAGGGTTAATTTTTTTAAGATAAAATACTAAGTGTATTTTTGAAAATGAAAAAGAAAATAAAAAAATCACAAAAAAAATAAAAATAAAAATAAAATTGAAAATTTTTTAGGATAAAAAAGTCTTTTTAGCATCTAAAAAGAATAAACCATTTTAGGTCATTCTACACTTAGTAAGGGTATTTTTGTCTAAAAAAAATTTGACAATCTGCCTTTAAGTTGAAAGTAACAGTGTAGGTGAGATTATATGATAACATTATTAGAGGGGTATTCTGTGTAACTTTTGTAAAAACATGGTAGTTCTGTGTAGTTTTACTATAGTAGAAGGGGTGTCTGTGTAATTTACCCTTATTTTTTTGTTAGTTTGTTGAGAGGGATAATTGAGTAAATTTTACTTTTTCTGTTTGTCAAAGTTGAGGGTTGGGTGACTTAAAAGGAACCGAGCCTAATGGGCGGCGAAGGAGGGGGAGCGATGCTCATGGAAAGAGAGATGTGGGAAAAAGATCATTTGTAGCACTGTCGTATAGCATTCATCTTGATTGTTGAGAGTGGATCGATTATGTATCTCCATGCACTCTCAATGGTCAGGATCCACACTGCTACATAGCAACGCTATAGACTATGCTAGTTTGAGATTTAAGGGGTAGATTTAAACAAAGAAATCATGTACACGTGTATACAGCTAGGAAAATTTTCTCAAATCTATTATTTCCTTTTTTTTTTTTTTTTTGTTATTGTTTTGATTGTCATATTAGTCTCAATTAAAGTAGGGAAACTTTCCACACAAATCTTAGATTCCCCTCTATGGATTTTAATCCTCTTGTATCCTTTATGCTGGCATCAGTGGTGGCGTTAGGAAGAAGAAATCTAATGGTTGTAATTTAATATGTGCACATATTGGTATTAATATACGCATACACTGAATGACTGCTCTTAGATTTCTTTATGTGGACTTAAAAAAATGCATGAATGGATTTGAATCCTTTTCCATTATTTAAGGGGGATGAAAATTGAAGATTTACAAGAAGCAAGACTGCAAGAGAGCTTTCATAGTAGCTAAGTAAGCATGATGATGATGATGATGATGATGATGAAGCAAAGTACTGTGAGTACAAGGAATGGTATTGTGATGTTATTTGTGATAGCATTGACCATCTTGTGTCAGCCTCATGAAGCCCAAGGTGCTTTTGAAAAGTACCATGTAAACATAACAAATGACTTGGGTGAAGGTCGTACTCTGACCGTTCATTGCAAATCCGCGGATAATGATTTAGGGTGGCATGCCCTAGAGAATGGTGTGTTCTATGAGTGGAGCTTCAAAGTGAATGTGGGGGATTCTACTCTCTTCAACTGCTACATGGAGTGGGACGGCCGCTTTCATTATGGCACTTTCGAAGTGTTCGATGCTAAAAGAGATCTGAAAAGGTGCAAAAATGTTTGCTTTTGGTCTGTTAGACCGGAAGTGTTGTTTGGTTACTCTGACGTAGATGGCCATGAGCATGATCTTTCTTTGAAGTGGCCAAACATTCCGTTATGGTAGCTAGCTAGCTAGCCAGGGTATCAAAGCAATGAATACTCGCAACCAAATCCTCTCCAGCGGTCCTGCCGCCTGCCAAGGGCCGGATTTCAGTCGGCCCACCCCCCAATGTATTGACAGGCGGCCAGACCGAACCCCGGCCCTTGGATTGGCGGCAGGAATCTTCTGCCGCAGGAGACGATTTGGATCCTGAATACTCCTAATTGTCATTGTATGATCAATAAAATTGTTATCTTTTTTTTTTCTTTTTTTTTGGTAAAAATCTTTATTGTTATTTTTCTTTTGATATATATATATATATATATATATATATATATATATATATATATATATATATATATATATATATATATATATATATATATATATATATATATATAGGAAATAGTTAAATCACCTACCATTTAAGTTGTTTAAAAAAATCATCTGTCATCCAAGTTAGACAAACGATAGTCAATTTACTGACGAAAAAAAATTGAAATAGTATTAGACGTTAAACATTTTAAATTTAAAAATGTTAACTTAAACTCTTTTACGATGGTAAAGATATTCACTCTTTCTCCTTGTTTTCTTTGTTCTTCATCTTCTACACTCACTCTCCCTTTGGATTCCTCTACCAAGAAACCCATCCTCTACCAAGAAACCCAGTTCACCCCGCTGCTTACCTGATTAGATGGCCACCGGTAGAGATCTGCAGTTCTCCTCCCTTTTCTTCCACTTCTAGTTTTTCTTCTCATTGTTGTTTTTGTTCTTCTTTTTCTTCTTTTTCTTCTTCTTCTTCTTGCAATGGAAACTTAGTTATCTTAGAACCAATTTTCAGCGACCATCGATCACGAATTTGCTCATAAAAGCTAGGTCTTGGCTTTCTATTCTTTCTTTTGGGCTTGTAGATGACTTGAGTGTTTTCAGATTCTTCGATTTCGGCTTGAATTGTTTGGTAAGAACATAAAGTTTGGACCCTGAGGGTTCTGAACCCACAGAAAGAGCATTTTCTGGTTTGAGGAATGAATGAAGAAAGTGAAAGATAAGAATGAGAAGCAAAAGAAGAAGCTGTATTAAAAGTAAAGGGAAATGATAGAGGAGAAGAGGCAGCAAAATATGAAGGAAATAAGTGACTCGAAATTAGAGAAGGATCCATGGTGCCTCATGAGCGATAGCTAAATCACCCTGCAACTGCCAGAAGTTTTTAAGTGATAGATGCAAATGTTCAGGAGAATGTCTGAACCAGACATAGACAGCCATGGTTGCAAACTAGTAAAACTGATTTACCAAAAAAAAAAAAAAATGGTAAAACTTAATTTTCCTTCTTATGGATTTAGGGCTCTCTAACTACTTAACCCACGGCCCTTCTTCTACCTGAGGAATACCTCTTCGCCTACAGATCACTCCAAGCCTCTTCTCCGCATCAGCTTAAAGAAGAAAACTCCTCTCTCTGATCACTCTTTCTCCTCGCTTCCCTTGTTCTCCATCTTCTGCACTCACTCTCCCTTCGGATCCCTCTGCCAAGAATCCCAGTTCACCTCGCTGCTTGCCTGAGCCGGCAGAATTCGACAGTTCAAATTGGGTGGTATGTGATTTTCGAATTTTTGGATTTTGGGTGGGGGTAGAGTAAAAAAATAAGTAAGGGTAAATTGGATTTTTCCCCTTACAATAAGGATATTTTTGTCATTCAAGTTTTTTCTAACGGCTAACATCGGCAACTAACGGCTCTGTTAGTTGCTTTGGGATCTTTTTGATAAATGTTTGTCCAACTTGGGTGGTAGGTGATATATAACATTGTGGGTGGGTTCGACATATTTAAGATTAAACGGTTATAAAACCAGTGATTAAGTTCAACTATAATCCAATCTGTTACAATCAGACAGCCATTTACGTGGTATTAGTTGTAATTAGTCTTTTTTTTTTCTTTTCTTTTTTTTTTTTTTTTCTTTTTTTGAGTATATAGTGGTAATCTATTCGGTATAAATAGTATCCTCTAATAGAAGCGTGATACATGAAAGATGTCAGAACCCCAGTTCTTCAACGGTAAAAACAGCTATTCACAATTTTTGCTTTCGTAAGGAATATTTGTAATTACCAAAAAAAAAAAACCAAGGGTAAAATAGACCATACAAATTCCAGCTTTGTACTTCAATGGCACAATGATGTCAACATCACCAATCCCTATAAATATACGTCAACAACTAAAGTTAAATCACTTGAATATTTTATGAGTTTTGACCTAGCTCTCACTGACACTTCATTACTCTTTGTCTCCTACCACGACCAGCTTAGTTCAGTATTATTACTATCGTACCCATAATTATTTAATTCTTCGAATTATTCGTGAATTATTCTTTCGAACCGAATAATACGAATAATTCTCCCGAATTCGAATTATATTTAATGATTCTTTAAAATTCTCGAATTTTTTGTCTAAAAATAAATATCACGAATAATTCTTTCAAATTCGAATTATACCGAATAATTTTTATACTTAAAAAAAAACTATTAATATCCTGATGGAAGACTTAATGCCTTAACTACTATTCTCAAACTAAGTTTTTCAGAAAAAAAAAAAAATTAATGCCATAATTATTTGCATTTTTTTCCAATATAAGACTAATTATAAGTCTAAAAATCACGTCATAATATAAAACAGATCATTAATTTCATTTTTTTTTCCAATGTGATTAAATATTATGAAAATCAAATCATAATACAAAACAAATCATTAATTTTGTTCGACAACATGAAATTAAATATGAGTTTAAAAATCATACCATAATACAAAGCAAATCATTATTTTGTGTGCTTTTCCAATTGGGATTAAATATGAGTCTAAAAATAAATATTATAATAACCATGAGGAGTAATTAACGAACATGACAAAAGAAATAAATTTCATGAGGATGATTGAATGAATTTAAAAAAATATTTGATTTTATGAACATCAGCTCCACTAGATTGGTATTGCAATCATAATAAAATCAAATGATCCATAGTATATACTTTAATGAAATCTAATAAATCTACCATTATACACATATACCCATCTATTATGTATTATATTATTATTTATAAATTAAATATTATTTTAATGTCACTTATATATTATACAAGTGTAATAATTGATTAATAGAAGCACCAAATATTAAAAATTAACATCCGAATTTTTTGTCCGAATTTTTTTTAGACAAAAGAATAATTCCCCAACCGAACTGAATTCGAATTTTATTTTAAGTCCGCTTTTTTGACCGCATATTTGACCGAATTCTTAAATTATCGAAACAACTCATTCCGAATTATTCTCCTTCCGAATAATTTTCGAATCCGAATTAAATAACTATGATCGTACCTAACTTGTTTAAATTATTCATTTGGTCAGCCTTCTTGAAAGGCCTGACCCATATTATTTGGGGCCTAGCCTCATGACTTAAGCATGCTTGGAGTAGTCTCTGGAAAATAAGCTCGACCTCCTTTGTCTTGTTTTGTAATCTTCAAGTCGGACCTACAACGGAAGACTAATAATGGATTCTAGCTGCAACAAATTGAGGTCCACTCCGAGGCCCTTTGGAATACTTTGGCAAAAACGCTGAGCCATCACCTGTCCCATTGCACACCCCAAAGCCGCAATGGAGCGTCATCTGACAAGGTACCAAAATGTCAACCTCCACCATGATGAAGATCGAGTAAGAGAGGCTTGAGGAGGGATCCACTTCGTCTCCTCCCTGAAATTCGGGAGGAGAGGCGGCGGCTTGGATGGATGGCCGACACCTGGCTCTCAGGTGAATCCAAGCCATCCACCCTAGCCGACACCCCTGTCGGCTCAACTTGTAAGCTGGGGTGTTGGCTCGGATGTACGGCTCGGATTCACCCAAGAGTCAGATGGCGGCCATCCATCCAAGCCGCCATCCCTCCTCCCGAAATCTCAGGGAGGAGAACCTCAACGATGGACAAAGGCACGAGGTCCACGTACACGAATATGTTACTGGGGCCGAGCTCGATATAATGGCCCAGATGATGGAAACCTTGACCAGACTCCTTCAAGGCTTCCAACTCCCACCTCCTATGACAAAGCAGAGAGAAATCCCCGACCCTCGCCTGGAGTAGAAAGTCTGAGGAAAGTGGGATCACTTTGACAATGTGCAAACTGCACACCGAAGACCTCACATAAATGTGAACCTTCTGGCCCCTGCAGAAGCCCCGTACTTCAACGGTGGATCCAGTAGTTTGACCACCATGGCAACGGGAAGCCGAACGGATTCAATCACGAGCAGTAGACGGATTTCGATTGACGAGAGGCTAGGCCCCCCCGCATAGTTATTTAATTCTCTGAATTATTCGCGAATTATTCTTCCGAACCAAATAATACGAATAATTCTCCCGAATTCAAATTATATTTAATGATTCTTTAAAATTCTCGCATTTTTTGTCTAGAATTAAATATCGTGAATAATTCTTTCGAATCCGAATTATACCAAATAATTCTTATACTTAAAAATATATCATAGTGGAGGACCTAATGGCTTAACTACTATTCTCAAACAAAGTTTAATTTCCCAAAAAAAAAAAACTTAATGCCATAACTATTTGCTTTTTTTCTAATTTAAAACTAATTATAAGTCTAAAAATCACATCATAATATAAAATAGATCATTAATTTTATTTTTTTTTCCAATATGAGATTAAATATGAGTATGAAAATCAAATCATAATACAAAGCAAATCATTAATTTTGTTTGACAACATGGAATTAAATATGAGTATAAAAATCATACCATAATACAAAGCAATTCATTACTTTCGTGTGCTCTTCTAATTGGAATTAAGTATGAGTCTAAAATTAAATATTATAATAAAAATCATGAAGAAGTAATTAACGAACATGAAAAAAAGATGGATTTCATGAGGATGATTTGATGAATTTATGCAAATGTTTGATTTTATGAACATCAGCTCTACTAGATTGGCATTGCAATCCTAATAAAATCTAATGATCCACATTATATATTGTAATGAAATCTAACAAATCCACCATTATACACACTTACCCATCTATTACATAGTATATTGTTATTTATAAATTAAATATATTGTTATTTATAAATTAAATATATTGTTATTTATAAATTAAATATTATTCTAATGTTACTTATATATTATGCAAGTGTAATAATTGATGTATAGGAGCACCAAATATTAAAAATTAGCATCCGAATTTTTTGTCTAAATTTTTTTTAAACAAAAGAATAATTTCCGAACCGAACGAATTCGAATTTTATTTAAAGCTTTTTTTTTTAACGCATCTTTGACCGAATTCTTAAATTATCGAAACGACTCATTCCAAATAATTCCCGAATCCGAATTAAATGACTATACCCCCGCGTAAGCCCCAACGTAGCATGTGCAAGATCTCACTCATGAGATCCTAAAACCAACCCATCAGGAGTCCCGATAGTTCCAGACCGGGTCACGGAAAGTGTCAGTCACCAACGAAGAAGATAAGAGGCTAGAGGAGAGGATGCTGGACAAAGGCCTACTTCGTAGTGACGTCACAGAGGAGAAGGATTATAGCACGGACAATCCCCTCTCGGACATGATGATAAGGGTGTCCTTCTCAAGGGTTTCCATATGCCAAAAATACCCTTGTACGATGGTTCCACCGACCCAAAACAGCACTTGGCAGCTTTACGGCGATGATGTTACTCCACAGTTTCTAGGATGCCATCATTTATCGGGCCTTCCTATCCACATGAAGAACTCAAACCAGGTTGTGGTTCAACAGCTTGCAGCCAAAGTTGATTGAATCATTCAGGATCTCAGTGGAAAGTTCCGTATCCACATTGAATCTTCAAGTTTGTTGTAATGATGTAATATGCTTCAAATAAGCTGGGTAGAGATCCTTATTATTGAAAGTAACCTATGACTTAAACAAGTAGAAATCCATTTCTTTGGTAAGCATCTAGAACTAAAGGTCATTCTATAACGAGAGCGTTTACCAAGGCATTCAGAACTCAGAGAAATAGAACAACTAACAGTATGTGGGGGTACTGAGACTTTCCACAAGCTCTTTCTGATTTTAATTGATTTCTTTGGCTCAAGAGAGTGGAGATAAAAATCCTCTCCCACAGCAGGAGGTTCCTGCGACTGATCCAAGGGCTGGGGATCAATCGGCCACCAGCCTACCAATACATGGGGAGATGGGCTGGCTGAAATCCTGCCCTTGGCAGACGATAGATCGGCGAAAAAGGATTTCTACACGGAGAGAGGATCCTAAAAGTCCCAGTATGGGGATATTGGGACTTTTGATAGTGGGTTTCTCTGGTTCTCCTCTATAGCAATACTTTTCTATTACTTAAGGAGGATGAACATTGACGGATTTGCAAGAACAAGAGAACTAACAGTAGTAACTAGCTAGGGACGATTACGATGATCATGATGGAGAAGAGTAGTATTATGATGAGCAAAAGTAGCAGTCCTGTGATCCAGCATTGACCATCTTGTGTCACCCTTATGAAGTCCAAGGTTTTGGTGCTCTCAAAAAAAATACCACATAAACATCACAAATGATTTGGGTGGAAGTTATGATCTGAATTAAAGGATGATGATTTAGGGTGGCATATCCTACGGAATGGTCATTCATTGAATGGGATTTTTGAGTTAATCTTTGGGCGACTACTCTTTACTATTGCCACAATGGGTGGATCAATATTCATGAGCACTTTTGACGTGTCCTATGTTTCGAAGAGAGATGCTGAGAGCTGTAATAACGTTTGTTTTTGGTCTGTTAGACAGGATAGGTTGCATAGTAGAGATATTTATTATGAGAATAATTCATCAGCATATTTTTGTATCCTCTATGTGATTCAATTATTGTCCATATTTAATGGGTCCCATATTCTAGATGTGGGTCTCACATTACATTGAAAATGATAGAATCCTATGGAGAGTACACATACATGCAGGTGATCTGAACTCATTTATTATAGGTGTTCTTAGGCACCCTTCGGTATAGTTTATATTTATGTTTATAATTATTTATAATAACTAATTTATTATAATAAATTATGAATTATAAATAATAACCGTTCAGAGTCACCAAATATAAAGAAATAATCATAGATTATTGTTAAGAGGGAAATGATCCCTCCACTTAAAATCTTACACGTGTCAAGTGCGCCTTCGGAGCCTGAGCGTTCGGAGTGTCTCGCACTCGGCTTCCCATGCACTCGGCCTCCCATGCGCACGGCCTCCCTTGTGCCCGGCCTCCCGGGTAGCGCTCGGAGTTATGATCCTACTCGGTGGTGGGAGCCAGAGTTCTATTGAGATTCTGCTACCTCCGGAGAGTCCTTCTCCCGGCCTGATACGACACCGACTATTCCGATCGGTCATTACTCACACGTTGACACGTATCAATCCCAGAGCTGACCGACCTAGCTTCCTTGGCTAAGGTCTCCGACTCCTACTCGGAGTCTACCACTTGAGTGCCCCACAGAGCGACACGTGACAATCCTATTGGCAGTCTACTCCCCTGAGTCCTGGTACCTCCATACTTCTTCACAATCTATAAATAGAGGTTATCCCTCAAGGTAAACCCTAAGTTACAAGCTATTATTATTCCTCCCTCACCCACGCTCAAACTCACTCATCGTCCCACTTTCTCTAAACTGGAGATAGCATTCTGCTACCTCTTGACTGTTTACTTTGGGAATCTAACTTAGGCATCGGAGTGTACCCGGGGCTTAGGCGCCCAACTCCTTTGTCTCTTCTCTGTGATTGCAGGTCATTCAGAGCGCGTACCGACGGGCGATTTCCAACCGTAACAGTTTGGCGCCCACCGTGGGGCTCTTTTGACTGAGTTTGAAGAATTAGCGCACGAGAACCCTGCTTTCAATGGCTCACAGAAGAACTCGAGCACGGGCGTCGCGCGCCCCTTCTGAGACATCGATGCATATGGGTAGTACCGAAAGCACGACGAGGGCGGACCGTGAGTCTGCACCCCCTGTGCCAGAACCCGCACCAATACCAGAACCAGCACCAGTACCACCGTCGGCTCCGACGCTAGTCCCGAGCCACACACCGTCGGTAGCACCACCGCAACCTCCTCCCCAATACGTCACTCGTGAGCAGTTTGATGAGCTGAAGCAACAAATCGAGCAGCTTGCGAGAGTCTTGAGAGGGGCTCGAGCAAGCAGTTCGGTGGCGGGAGGAGAGAATCCCCATCCGGCGCCGATCCGCCACCAGAAGTTCCGCAAGCAGCCCATCCGCCAAGGGCGAGGGCGGATCCGGGAAACGCCTTGCCAAACAATCTCTCGGCAGGCGATCACGCTCCTGGACGAAGTGTGGCCCGGCCCGTCGGTCGGAATCCCCCGCCACATCAACACCAGGCGCCAGTTGCGCCACCTCCGGTGAGAGGCCCGGGGTCCTTCCTCGATGCCCTCCGCCGGGAAAGAGTTAACGAAGAAACACCAGGTTCTGGCGCTCAGCCTCCGGACACTTCCCAGTTCGAGGTCGAGCGGCGTCTACTCGAGATAACCACTCGGCTTTAGCAGGTGGAGCAAAACAAAGTAGCCCCGTCGAGAACGGCCTATACTGCAATTACGGCACTCTCGGACGAGATTATGAGGGCACCACCCCCTGACAACCTCAAGATGCTGTGAGGACAGAGATGTCCACCCACGCTGAATGGACGGTGAAATGATTTGGAGTCGCCACCTAGATTAAGGTCTAGGACCTAAAATGTAGTCTCATCCTGAGATAAGACTTATATTGACTCATGACCCAATGTATCGGCTTTGGTCTATCAGAGAACGGGTAAGCGTTCAAGGTACAGTTTGGGAAGGTGTTAGGCACCCAAAACTGCCCGATCCGAAAATCGGCCTCCTATGTGAATCTACTTTCCTTAGACTCTATGATTCTGATTGTTCATGGTCAATGGATGATGACTAGGGCTGATGGGGGATCCTATGCCAAGTTGCTGAGTTCTTCTAGCTTAAGTTCAGCCAAACATGTTCTTAAAGTAAGAAAACAAATAAAATAATATACAATGAACCGAACCAAAGATGGTTCGGTGATGGACTGAATCTGAGATGTCCAAAACATCTCAAATTGCCTACGTATTCCAATCCTGAAAATCAAGTCCAAAAACGTAGTTCGAAACAGAAAGTGATTAAGGTTTATGGATGTGGATTATTAAGCTTTCTTAGATTCAATTTGTTCAAGTTGAAGTTTATGCTTGATGATGATTGAGATTGAATCTAGAGATAGCCTAAATGGATCGAAGTGAACGAGGATATGGATACGGATATGGGTATGGATATGGGGAACCTAAGGATACTAAGATGGGGTACCGTACTTGGAGGGTCCTCCAAGTTGCCTACGTATTCCAGAGGTCCTGGAAATCAGGTACAACGTAGTTCGTTACATGGGTTGTACTCTTAGGGAGTGATGTTTGTACTCTCAGGGAGTAAGGTTTGTACTCTCAGGGAGTAGAGTTGTACTCTCAGGGAGTAGGGTTGTACTCTCAGGGTGTAGGGTTGTACTCTCAGGGAGTAGGGTTGTTCTCTCAGGGAGTTGGATTTGTACTCTCAGGGAGTAGGGTTTGTACTCTCAGGGAGTAAGGTTTTGTACTCTCAGGGAGTAAGGTTTTGTACTCTCAGGGAGTAAGGTTGTACTTTCAGGGAGTAGGGTTGTTTGTACTCTCAGGGAGTAGGGTTTGTACTCTCAGGGAGTAATGTTTGTACTCTCAGGGAGTTGGATTTGTACTCTCAGGGAGTAATGCTTGTACTCTCAGGGAGTAAGGTTTGTACTCTCAGGGAGTAAGGTTTGTACTCTCAGGGAGTAGGGTTTGTACTCTCAGGGAGTAAGGTTTGTACTCTCAGGGAGTAGGGTTTGTACTCTCAGGGAGTTAGGTTTGCACTCTTAGGGAGTAAGGTTTGTACTCTCAGGGAGTAAGGGTTGTACTCTCAGGGAGTTAGGTTTGTACTCTCAGGGAGTAAGGTTTGTACTCTCAGGGAGTAGGGTTTGTACTCTCAGGGAGTAGGATTTGTACTCTCAGGGAGTAAGGTTGAGGGCACATTGATTGAGGTGTGGAACCGTATCTGGGAGTTTCCCAGACTACCTACGTATCTTAGGGTTTTTCCTAAGAATCAGGATCCACGTAGTTCGGAATGGCACTGTTCATTGGGTGACCCACTTGGGTTAGAATATGGGCGGTCCAGCCGGACCGAAATGATGATCCTAGATGATCTATGGTTGGATTCACATTACATCTATCTAGATTCTGCATCCTAGGGGAAATGAACTGAGGGGTAGGGATCGTCCTAAACTACTCTTGTCACTTACAACCCTGAATTGGAATTGTTGGGCTAAGCTCCATGATTCTTGATTAAGACTTTTTTCATTTTCCATTATTACCCTTCCCATGAATGTGGGTGCCTATATGCACGTCCCCACACCTAAGAATGTCTTCTATCAGTGTACATGCACGGCAGTTCGACTAGGGTGCAGCAAAAAGTAAATTCTTGCCAACATAAACATCATTCAATCATAGCATACAGCAGCAGATCAGCATGACAGTGTGCACAAAGCTAGCATTGTAAGCATGTGAGCTGGGTAGTGCATAATATGACAGCGTAATCAAGGGACATGATAGATGCATGGATATAACAAGATAGACAATATCAGATCCTCAACCTAACGGTTAGATCTCTTCAAAAAATGATGATCATGATCAACACTTAGATTTCATCAAAACAGCCAAGACCAACGGCTCAGATCTCATCAAATAGATATAATCGTGATCAATGATTCATATCTCATCAAAATAGCTATGATCTATGGCTTAGATCTCCCATCAAGATATAATCATGATCAGACTAAGAAATCAATGGCTCAGATTCGTCTAAATCAATTATGATCCAGATTCAATAGTTTATATCATTCAAAATTCCCACGATGACAATCCAATGGTTCAAATCACCCAATATCATAATCCAACCGTTTAGATTCATCAAAAATACTCATGATCAAGATTTAACGGTTTAGATTCATCAAAATCGCTCACGATGACAATCCGACGGTTCAAATTGCTTAAGATCATAATCCAACCATTCAGATTCATCAAAAATACTCATAATCAAGATTTAACGGTTTAGATTCACCAAAATCACTTATGATGACAATCCAACGGTTCAAATCACTCGAGATCATAATCCAACCGTTCAGATTCATCAAAACACCCATGATCAAGATTTAACGGTTTAGATTCAACAAAATCACTTACGATGACAATCCAACTGTTCAAATCGCTTAATATCATAATCCAACCATTCAGATTCATTAAAATTATTTCCAAAGATGATCTAACGGTCCAGATTGCTCATCGTGATAATCTAACCGCTCAGATTGATTAAAAGCACTTACAAAGACCATCTAATGGTTCAGATTGTCAAGATCACAATCCAGCCGTTCAGATTGATTAACATCACTTCCAAAAATCATCTAGCGGTTCGAATTAATTAAAATCACATCAAAATTTCAGATCAGTGGCTATGATCAAATCATTGAAATTCTAATCATATGGTCACGATCAACTCTCGTAAAATTCAGATCATGTGGTGGGATCACCCACATTAAAATTCCAATCATATGGTCGAACCAAATCACACTAATTTCAATCTCATGGTCGGATCAAATTTTCATTGCATAAATTAGATCTATGACATTAAAACACATGGCTGGAATGATTGTGATGACTGATCAATGGTGTAAGAGATGATGGGATCAAGTGGTTGTGATATGAATCATGTGGTAATGGGATCACACGATTGTGATGTGAATCCTGTGATGGTGGGATCAATGAGATCAGATTTAATCATAATCATTCACAAATCAATGGGATCAGATTTAACTAAAATCAAATTAATCGTGATCAAGATCGAATGGACCAGATCTGATTAAAATAGTATACATGGTATCAAAGATTAAATACAAAAAAATGTACACAATATGCCGATACCAATCAAGAAACATGCAAGAAATCAAGAATAAAACAAATGAAACAAAATAGTTACATATAAACCGAAAAGAAGAAGAGAAACTAACCTGGTTCGAGGCGTCGACAATGGTCGCCGTATGACGTCGCGAGATGATCGAACGTTTGCCGACGATGGTTCTCCTTCAAATCTTATTCCTTTTTTTCTTTTTTTTTCCTATTTCTCTTTCTTTTCTTTTTTTTTTCTTTTTTTTTTGGATGAGCAGTGGTGAGGTTGCTCACTGCTGCTCCTCTTTCTTCCAAGGCAGCGGCGGCGGTGCCGCTACTTTCTTCCTCTTCTCTCTGCCTCTCTCTCTTTCTTCTCCCTTCTCTGTTTTTTTTTTTCACTCCATGGACCAGCAGCAGAGCTGCTCCTCCTTTTTTCTCCGCGGCAGCGGCAGCTCTGTTGCTGCTGCATTCTTCCCCTTCTCTTTGCCTCTCTCTCTTTCTTCTCCCTCCTTCTTGGGTCTCACTCTCCCTCCTCCTCTCTTTCTTCTTTTTTTTTTTTTCTTTTCCTTTCTGGTTTCACTCTTTTTTTTTTTTTTTCACTCTACGGCAGCGGCGGTAGTGCCGCTGCCTTCTTCTCCTTCTGTTTCCCCTTTTTTTTTCTTCTTTGGAGCAGCAGCAGAGCTGCTCCCCCTTCTTCGACGGCGGCAACGCTGCCGCTGCCCCTTCTCCTTTCTCCCTCTTCTTCTTTCTTCTCCCTTCTCTTATTTCTTCTTCCTCTCTTCTTTCTTCTTCTTCTCCTCTCTGGTTTCACTCTGTTTTTTTTTCTTCTGGAGCCGCAGCTGCTCCCCTTTTTTTTTCTGGTTCGGTCGCAGCCTCTCTCTATCATCCTCCTCCCTCTCCCTTTTATGGTTGCAGGTGCTTTTTCTGGGCTCAAGGAATGGAGGTGGAGTGTAGTCGGATGGCTCAAGATGGGAGGTGGCAAGGTGAGATGAGGTGGCGGTGAGGGAGAGGTGTACAGGCGGTGAGGGAGGGGCATGGAAAAGGAGAGGGGGCTGGTGGAGTGGGGCTCAAGGAGAGGAGGAGGTGGTGGTGATGTGTCGATTAAATGGAGGGGCTGGTGGAGTGTTTGGGGGAAATGGGTATGGGGAAGGTGGAGTTGGCAGCACCTCCATCTTTCCCTCCCTTTCTCTCCTTTCGTTCTCTCTCTCTTTCTCCCTCTCTCTCTTTCCATTCTCTCTCTCTCTTTCCATTCTCTCTCTCTCTTCCTCTCTCTCTCTCTTCCTCTCCTTTATCGGGTTCTCTTTATTCGGATTCACGGCCGAATATATATATATATATATATATATATATATAATATATAATATAATATATATATAAAAATATATATAATATAACATATATAAAATATATATTATATAATATATAAATGTATATATATAACACATACATAAAGTGCATACACATGGGCCGACCCGACTCGATCTGGGCCGGTTTGGGTTGGATCAGGCCGGACTAGTTGAGTTCGATGGGATTGGACTAAATTGGGCTTGAGCTGGGTTGGGCTGAGTAAGAATGGACTGAATCGATTTCTCTCTCTATTATGGATCCTTTCAGCTTGCAATTCCGCATGAAAATTTTCAACGACCTTTGTCTCAGATTTTCCACGTCCACTTTGAAGAGGACGGACAATGGAGCACAGTGGCATTTGAATCGTCTGATTCGGACTTCGGATGATCAAGATATGAAGAATTTGAGTTTTGACAATCATCCAATCGACAACTTTGCATGGGACCCGCTGACGGCTTCCGCCCAAAATTCTTTACGTCCACTTTGAAGAGGACGGACAAAGGAGAACAGTGGCACTTGAATCGTCTGATTCGGACGTCGAACGATCAAGATATGGTCGAATAAAGTCCGATCGATTTAACTCACGATAATTTGCCCAATAAATCCTTAATTTATGATAATTTACAGAAAAGCCTTTGAATTAATAAGCCAATTTCAATCCGACTAAAATCGCGACATCTTCTTCGTTTGATATCGGAATTGAATGATTCTGGTATCATTTCGAAGGTATTTCCATGACCTTGCTGTAGGGCCCGCCAAAATCAGCCTTGAAATCACTGCTTAGCATCCAAACCTTATATTGATCCGCAACCCTTCTGAATATGCCCACCAAGACTCTTGTACATTGGGGACACTCTGTCTCAGCCCAGAACACCATAGAGAGCACAGAGGAATTGATCGACTATTGGTTTGAGAGGGTTTCACTTGCCTCCCTTGTACTTTCCAAATTTTCATCCCCCTCCACTCTCTTACTACCTATACACCAATAAAGTTCTGTTTGGCTGGGGATGGCAAAAATGGGGTGCTTACAGATGCCGGTCTTGGGTTCTTACAACGGGAGCACCGACCCCGAGCAACATTTAGACGCATTTGTCTCCACGATGTTATTCTACCCTCTGAGTGACGGCCTTATCTGCCGGATGTTTCCTTCAACGCTCAGGGGGGCCGCTCGCACGTGGTTCAACAATCTCCCTACGAAGAGCGTTACATCGTTTGAACAGTTATCGAACAAATTCTTGACGTACTTTTAAGCAAGCCGGGTGCGCAAGAAGACGTCGTACCATCTGTCGACGGTCAAGCAGCAGAAGGACGAGTCCCTACGGGACTTCATTAAGCGCTTCAATACAGAGGTGCTTGAAATCAAGGACGTCGAGCCCGCGGTGCATATGTCTAGCCTGCAGGCCTGCGTCACCGATCATCAGCTTTGTTGGTCCCTTGCCAAAAAGCCATCGAAGAATCTGGACGACCTGCTCACTAGATGCGAGAAGTACGCCTCCGCAGACGAGACGACTAGGGCCCAGAAAAATAATACCGTGAACAATCTGAAGGCCGACCCAAAACCGGCAGACAAGATGCCTGGATGCTTGCAAAGAAGGTTTCTAAGAACGGGATATTATTGGAATACAAAGGAAGCAGACCGCGCGGAGTTTGTGAAGAAGTGTCACAAATGCCAAATCTTTGCCAATCTGATACATATACCACCTATAGAATTACATACTCTCAGTTCGCCCTGGCCATTTTCAACTTGGGGTATAGATGTGATCAAAAAGATTCACCCAAAGGCGTCAACTGGGCATAAGTTCATTTTAGTAGCCATCGACTACTTTACCAAGTGGGTGGAGGCTCAATCATACGCCAAGCTCACCGCCAATAAGGTAGCCAAGTTCCTTCAAGAGCATATCATCTGTCGGCACGGGATGCCTCACGCTCTAATCTCATATCAGGGTCAACATTTCAGAGGAAAGGTACAAGAATTGTGCGAGAATTTCAGTATCCAAAGGCACCGTTCTTCCCCTTACCGGCCACAAACTAATGGAGCAGTAGAGGCCGCTAACAAGAACATCAAGGTCATCCTCCAGAAAATGGTAGAGTCACACACTGACTGGGCAGATAATTTACCATATGCATTATGGGCCTACAGAACTTCTATCATGACTTCTACTAGAGCCACACCATATTCTCTGGCATATGATATGAAGGCAGTACTCCCGGTAGAAATGGAAGTACCATCCTTGAGGATCCTAATGGATTCCCAAATCCCTGAGGTTGAATGGCTTCGATCCCATTATGAAGAGTTGAGTCTCATTGACGAAAGGAGGATGAAAGTAGCTGATAGTGCAAAGAAATACCAAAAGAGAATGGCCGCCACTTTCAACAAAAAGGTCAGATTTGATCACCTGACGGTAGGAGATCTTGTATTAAAGGAACAAAGAGCGCATATCCATGACCCTAGGGGTAAGTTTCGTCCGAACTGGAGCGGGCCATTCGTAGTGAAGGAAAGGCAGTTCGACTGATAGATCTGGACGGTGAAGAGCAACAATATCTGACCAACCTCGATCATTTGAAGCGGTATCATGTTTGACCTCTTCACCCTCCAAAAAAAAAAAAAAAAAAGAGGAGGGTGCAGTTGGTTACGAAAGTCGGGTGCAGTTGGTCACGAAAGTCGACCGTTTTGGATGAACTTCACGACAGGTTTAGGCTAGATTCTCTGAAGAGGCTATTACACCCCACCACTCAGGATTGGTTCCATCATCTTGTCATTATTAAAGGAAGAACTTCCCGCTTTCTGGCTGGACTCTTTCATCCGTTCATCTATCCAATGGATTTCCCAAGAGTCGCATAACGAGCCCATCTTTCATATATTTTGATATCAACCCTAGTGGGTGTGTCATTCCAAAAAAATTGTAATGATAATCTGGCTAAAACTCTTATCTGTCGTTCATTACATTCAACGGCGTCCAAAGGTGTAAGACCCGCACTCTGAAAACCCGGTCTAACCTTGGTTTTGTGTCGTGACAGGTCTTCCGATCATCATCGAGCCAGACGGGGCAAGCGGATAACAAACAGGTACGAAATCGGACCGAAGTCGACCAATTATACCTGATTTTAGGTATACCGGTCGATGGTACCGGTCTTGGTAGCGGTCGACCGGTATGGCCTGCACAGCTATGTGCGGGAATTTGGAAATTGGTCTCTGCGGGTCCCGCTTTCCTGATTTTGAATCCTAGAAGTTTCTTAATCCTAGTAGGGTTACTAAACCCTATTTCTAGCCTATAAATACACCCTTAAGCCTCCTCAAATCCTTTCCATTGTCTGTCACAAACCCTAAAGAAGAGAAAGAGGTAGAAAAGGAGAAGGAGCTAAGAGGAAGAAGAATGAGCCGCCATTACCGTTTGACGAAGCTCACGCTACGCCTGTCAACGGTAAGTGTTTGAATCCATCTTCTTACCCTATGTTAGTTATGTGGGTGGATCAATACCATGGAAAGTAGGTATTGATCTAAAACCCTAAATTGGCCAATAAACCCTAAGTTGCCGTCAAACCCTAGATTTGAGTTTTGAGATGATATTCATCGAAATAAGACTTAAATGAGTTGGGAATAACTCTAACACCAAGCCTAGACTTAGAATGGATAGGAGAAACCCTGAAAATCCATGGAGGATGAACGACGGCAGTCGAAAAACCCATGTATGGTCTTCCGGAGACATACCGGTCGACTATACCGGTTGCACATAGTGCGACCGGTATGTTGCGACCGCTACCTCTCGGGAGGTTATCTATGGGGACCGGCTGACCATACCGGTCGCCAGTCTTTCCCACAGGCTGCGACCGGTACATGCCATCGGTCAGCTCTGTGAGGGTGTTTTGTAACCATGTTGGTTTCCGACCAACATGAAACCCTTAACAATATATTCTAATGAAACCCAAATAATATTGTAGGACTTTGTGACATATCGTTTGGATCTTGCAACGTGGAGCAAGCTAACGAACGAGCGTCAGGTAAGGGAATCTGACCTAAACCTAATAATTAATGGACAGTAAATCGTTGTTAGTCATTGAATATCTATGATGTGATGTTTGTGCATATTCACATGCCATCCTTTACTTTCAGTTATTATTATTGTTCATGCATTCATAGGATGTGATTGTTAGGCATGTGATTGTTTTCGTTGGTGTGTGGAGTGGGGCATGGGCCTGGGATCGCTCTTCACACTGGCACTTTTTGTAGTATTCTGTCTTAACATGCTTGGTACGGGTGGGGTATCAGGGGAAGGTCGTGGTACGGTGGTCTCCGATATTGATGTTGTCCCGGCCATTGTTATGTGGTACCGAGGATTCGAGTCGACGCCGGCTTGTCCACGATGCTTTAGCTCTATCTCTATGCCGTAGGGAGTTATGTTGGGATAGGGTCTACCGCGTATTGTTTCTATCCTAGTGGGTTAGTTGCGAGATAGGGTATCGGGGGAGGTGAGGTATTGTGGTCTCGGCCCGGCCCGCACGCTCTAGATCTATCTCTATGCCGTAGACGGCTGTCTTCGGGATAGAGCATACATTGTTGACATATAGGATTGGTTAGTTGCGAGCCCGGTTTACGAGCCCCCGGCCGATAGGGGCTTAGGTACTTGGTATGGGTAGAGTATCGGGGAGGTGCGGGTATACCTTAGCTCTATCTCTATTCCATGATGGGTGCATGTAGGTTGGTGGTAGTGTGATCTACTGTGCGATGCCACACACTCATGTATAGAGGTGCGGGGGCCACCAAACCTTTCTATAGCACATTGCAAACTTTTAAACCAGACCACAGCATAAAATGATTATTACTCATGCATAATATTGTGAAACTGTCTGATTGTCTTACTGAGCTGTGTTGTGTGCTCACCCTTTGTACGTACATTGTTTTTAGATGTTGATGCAAGTTACACTGTAGATGATTACGTGAATGCTCCGACGTATGGGGGTGTAGCTGCTCTGGATGTACAAGCAGGGGAGGACGAGCATGATGTTTCATGCGAGTGCCCTTTCTGCGTATACTTGTGATGGATTTTTATTTAATTGTTTCAGTTATTTTTGCTTGGTATTAAGAGATGTAAAAGATTATTATTTTATGTGTTTGAATTTGAATAATGGGATATTTATTTAAATTATCAATAGATACTCAGTTCATTCTATTTAAAGTCTTCCGCTGTATATTTATATTCTGATTGTGGTTATGTGTAATTGGTTTGTATGGGAGGACACGGCCTATTCGAGATCTTGGTGTGAACCATTGGTTCAATGACGGTTCACTCACACCGTTCTGGTTGGATCAGAATTGGGGTGTGACAACTTAGTATCAGAGCTCTCGGGCTCTGTTCCAACAAACCATGTTGCGCATAACTGAGTCGATGAACTGAGTTAGAAAAAATTAAAAATCTTAATACAAACGCACCTTAAGCATTGTTTGATACCTGAGACGGACTAAGAAAGAGAATAATATACTATGTTAAATATGAAACTTAATATGTGCACATACACTAGTTAGGAAAAACCATGAAAATTTTCATTAATTAAGAAAATTGTAGCAAATGATATAGTGTTACAGGGTACAGTCCACAAACCGGACAGTTACCCTGTATTATAAACAGTCATAAGTAAAAGAAATAAAGGGGATAATCATGGGGTAGGGGCCTAGGAGGTATGGGGTCCGCTATATCATAGTCCCGCTCGTAAGCGACCCTGAGCCAGTGCACCTGATCCTGTGTGACTCGGAGGCTGCGAGTCAACTGTGCTAAGTGACGGCTCATCTCCCGCTGAGCGTCCCTGAGCTCCATGAACATACCCATCACTGAGTCGGGAGGGGGCTGAGATGGCCCAGGTTGTGGGAACGGATGGTGGTGGTGCGGGTGCGGGCGTGGGGCAGGCGCTGGTGCTTCCCCAGCTACATCGTCATCATCGTCATCACCCATCTCTGCCGCATAGGCCGCATTGGCCGCGGCTGCTGCTGCTACTCTCCCAAGTGGACGAGGGCGAGCCTCCAACTCGTCGTCACTAACCGGCAGATCTAGCATCTGCATCCTCTGAATGGCGTCCCAGTCTATATCATACGTCATAGTGTCCTCGACGGTCACCTCGCCTCTCATGCTCACGCCCAGACGGCGAAGAAGAAAGGTAATGAGACGACCGTAGGGGAGGTTACTGGCCTGATCGGCCAGGGTCGCCTGATGCATAGTCCTAATGATGAGGTATGGGAGAGAGACCCGCTCCCCATTGCAGATGCAGTAAGTGATGTACTGAGTAAGCTGGGATAACTCACCATAATGGCCGCTCTGGGGGACGATGTTGTGCTGGATGATGCGACTGTAGACCCGAGGTACAGGTCTCAAGCTAGCCGCCTTCATAGGAGCCCCAGGGTTAAGGATCTGATGAGCTATCTCTCGACGCAGGTCCTCAGTCAGATAGCCCTTCGCTTTGGGAGGGCAATATACTAGGTCTCCATCATTTGGAACCCCTAGAAGGTTGGCCAGCTGATGGGTGTTAAAGGAAATGGGAACGCCCCGGACATAACTGGAGATACGTAAATCCCTACCTTGGTTGGGATCGTTCACCTCTCCGTACAGCTCCAGGTTAGCAAAGAAATGCTTAACCAGGTTAGGACGGGTGGTGTAGGTGTATGAAATGACGGGCAACCAACCAAGCCTGTCGAACGCCGCTCGCACGTCGAGCCGGTCTAACTGTTCCACGTTGACCCGTCTCCCTGATTCAATGCTCTTATTATCGAACCACGGGAATCGAGCTTGTGCCTCTATAGAACGAAACCAGTGCTCGTCCAATTGGGGAACTGGTGGCTGGGGGGCACGTGAACTCGAGTCGTGGGGACGCTTGCCAAGAGCACGTCTAGGAGCCAATTAAAATCTGCAAAACAAATGAAAACAAAATAAAAAGTTAGAAATTTTTGAAATTTCGACAGCATAACGGCTACAAATTGGAAAAAAAGCCTCAAACTCACCCAAAAACATGGGGAGGAGGACTTATGTAACCCCTACACTCTTCGACAAACCAATCACAAGCAATTATAATAAGAAATTTCGAGAATTTGAGAAAAATCAAGAAATTTTGAAATTTTTGAAAAACCTAGGTTAAAGAGTGTAAAAATTTGATTTTTATCAAAACCGTGCGGTGGAACCCCAAATTAGTTGAGGGCTTTTGCTCTTGGGGGTCCCTAAACCCTTTCCAAGCCGAAGGAAAAGAATTCCTACGGTTAAAATATCTCGAACAAAGAAAAACCTAAATTTCTACATATAGACGATATGGGAAACTTGTAAAAATATGAGAGAGAGGGAAGAGACCTACCTGGAGACGATGTTCCACGCTTGGAATGGAAGAAATCAACTTCTAAAGGTACCGGCCGGACTGTAGCAACTCAGTTGGGCAGAGAAGAATCGCCACTGGAGAGAGAGTTTCTCAATCTGCAGCAGTCTCAGTCGACCGTAGACGCCTATCAGCAGAGGTACGAAGAGCTATTCTTCTTCACACCGGCCAGTATGCAGGAGGAGGAGACCAAGACACGTAGGTTCACCATGGGACTACGTGGAAGCATCAGAGAGCACCTTTTGGGTCTGGACAAGAAGACCTACAACGAGGCTGTGCAGGTTGCGAGGGTGATAGAGTCCAATTAGAGGGACAGCTTCTTCGCTCAGAACAGGGGAGTGAAGAGATCCACTGGTGAGAGCTCGGGTGGCGGTAATACTAGACCATTCCGCCCATACAAGGCACAGACCGCTACAGCACCTGCGAGAAACAACCCGGCACCACCTGTGCCACAGTTCGCTGGATACAACCCAAATAACAAATGTTATAACTGTCAGCAACTGGGACATGTTGCAAGGAACTGCACTCTACCTAAGAAGCAAGCTCCCCAGCAAGGAAAAGTGTATGCGGTCACCACTGAAGAGGCAGCCACATCACCTGATGTGGAAACTGGTACGACTCTATCCCTTACTATTTGACTTATTCTTTCATTTTGCATGAGCATGTAGAACTAAGGGGCAATATATTCCAGGAATTGTAAATGTAGCTGGTTTACCCGCCAGAGTATTATTTGACTCTGGGGCCACGCACTCCTTTGTTTCTATTTCATTTGGGAAGCGAATGGAGTTACCAATCAAGCAGAAGCCGAATTTTGGGCAGAAGCCGCCTGCGGGTCCCATGCAAAGTTGCTAGCCGAATTATCGTCAAAGCTTCAATTCTTCATATTTTGTTCATCTGACGTCCGAATCAGACGATTCAAGCACCAGTGTGCTCCTTTGTCCGTCCTCTTCAAAGCGGACGTGGAAAATCTGAGAGAGAGGCCGTCAAAATTTTCATGCGGAATTGCAAGCTGAGAGGATCCATAATAGAGAGAGAAATCAATCCAGTCCATACTTACTCAGCCTAACCCAGCTCAAGCCTGATTTAGTCCAACCCCGTCGAACTCAACCAGTCCAGCCTGACCCAACCCAGACCGGCCCAGATCAAGTCGGGTCAACCCATGTGTATGCACTTTATGTATTTGTTATATATATTTTATATACTATATACATTTATATATTATATAATATATGTTTTATATATGTTATATTATATATACTTATATATATATATAAAGAGAGGGAGTGGGAATCCAACAAGGCAAGAGAGAGAAAGAGAGAGGGTCAACCCATGTGTATGCACTTTATGTATTTGTTATATATATTTTATTTACTATATACATTTATATATTATATAATATATGTTTTATATATGTTATATTATATATACTTATATATATATATATATATATATATATATATATATATATATATATATATATATATATATATATATATATATATATATATATATAAAGAGAGGGAGTGGGAATCCAACAAGGCAAGAGAGAGAAAGAGAGAGAGAGAGAGAGAGAGAGAGAAAGAGAGAGAGAGAGAGAGAATGGGAAGAGAGAAGAAGAATCCTATTATATATATATATATATATATATATATATATAAAGAGAGGGAGTGGGAATCCAACAAGGCAAGAGAGAGAGAGAGAGAGAGAGAGAGAGAGAGAGAGAATGGGAAGAGAGAAGAAGAATCCTATTCTCTTCTTGAACCTCCATGCCCCTAAATCCCTCCACCTCTTGAACCATAAAACCTTCCACATCTTGAGTCATAAACCCATCACCTCATCTTCTTGAGCTCTCCACTTCTTGAACCTCCATGCCCTTACTCCCCTCCACTTCTTGAGCCCCATCATGACAACTCCTTCTTGACCCCTCACCACCATGGCACCTCCTTCTTGAACCTCCATGCCCCTAAATCCCTCCACCTCTTGAGCCATAAATCCCTCCACTTCTTGAACCTCCATACCCTTAAATCCCTCAACCTTCATGCCCTTAAATCCCTTTACCTCCATGCCCCTAAATCCCTTCCACATCTTGAGTCATAACCCATCACCTCATCTTCTTGAGCCTTCCACTTTAGCCATCCCCCAAAACCTATAATTAGTCCCTTAGCTACCCTAAACCACCTCCATTTGACACCTACCAACTCCCTCAAGCCACCTCCTTCTTGAGCCCAACACCTTTCCCATCCCATGACCTCACTTCCTTGAGCCCAACTCCATCATACATCATCTTCTTGAGCCATGCTCAAGCAACCAAGGGTCATCTATAAAAGGAGCACCCATCTAACCACTTGGGGGATGAAAAAAAAGAGGGGAGGGAGAAAAGAAAGAGGGAGAAAGGCTAGAAAAAAAAAAGAGGAGAATAGAAGTAAGTTAGAGAAAAGAGAGAGAGAGAGAAAGAGATATTGGAATCAAGAGGGGAGATTGAGGAAAAGAGAGAAAGGAAAGGAGGAAAGGAGGAAACAAGAAGGAAAAGTTTGCCATCGATCGTCACCAACCATCATCAAAGGCTCCACCCCATTGTTGGGGATAAGGTTGGTACCTCAAACTTTATTTTGATAGATTTCATGAAGCTCAAATAAGCAAAAAAAATTGTCTAAATGTGCCTATTTCGATAATCATGATCTTCAAATGCTATATGGCATGTGTGTCAATACCATGATGTTCATGTTTGATGTGATTTTAATATTGGCCATCAATCTTGGATAATTTAAACCTAGCCCATTGATTATAAATTTTGATGTGATGAAATATGGGTCATTGGATGTTAATTTGGACCGTTGGATCAACATCATGAGTGATTTAAATGATCTAAAGCATTAGATTATGATTTTAAATGATTTCAACCATTAGATCTTCACTATGAGTGATTTTGATTGATTTCAACTGTTGGATCTTTACTTTGAGTGATCTTGAATGATTCAACCGTTGAATCTTTACTTTGAGTGATCTTGAATTATTTCAACGTTGGGTATTCATTGTGAATTTTTTAAAGGAATATGAATGGTTGGATTATGATCTTGAATGATTTCAATCATTGGATCATCATTATGGGTGTTTTTAAAGGAATATGAATGATTGGATTATGATCTTGAATGATTTTAACCGTTGGGTTTTCATTGTGAGTAATTTTGAGTGATTTAAACCATTGGATCTTGATCGTGAGTGCTTTTTAATCAATCTGAGCGGTTAGATTATCATGATGAACGATCTGAGCCATTAGATTATCTTTGGGAATGATTTAAATGAATCTAAATGGTTGGATTATGATCTTAAGCAATTTGAACCATTGGATTGTCATCGTAAGTGATTTTGGTGAATCTAAACCGTTAAATCTTGATCATGAGTGTTTTTGATGAATCTGAACGGTTGGATTATGATCTTGAGTGATTTAAACCGTTGGATTATCATCGTGGAAATTTTGAGTGATGTAAATTGTTGAATCTGGATCATAATTGATTTAAAAAAATCTGCGCCATTGATTTCTTAGTATGATCATGATAGGAGATCTAAGCCATAGATCATAGCTATTTTGATGAGATATGAGTCATTGATCATGATTATAGCTATTTGATGAGATCTGAGCCATTGATCTTGGCTGTTTTGATGAAATCTAAGTGTTAATCATGATCATCATTTTTTGAAGAGATATAACCGTTAGATTGATGATCTGATATTGTCTACCTTGTTATATCCATGCATCTATCATGTTGACTTGATTACGCTGTCATATTATGCACTACCATGTTTGAAATGCTTACAATGCTAGCTTTGTGCACACTGCCATGCTGATCTGCTTGCTAATGCCATGATTGAATGATGTTTATGTTGGCAAGAATTTAATTTTCGCTGCACCCTAGTCGAACTGCCATGCATGTACACTGATAGAAGACATTCCTAGGTGTGGGGACGTGCATGTAGGCACCCACATTCATGGGAAGGGTAATAATGAAAAATTATAAAAGTCTTAATCAAGAATCATGAAGCTTTGCCCAACAATTCCAAAATCAGGGTTGTAAGTGACAAGGGTAGTTTAGGACGACCCCTACCCCTCAGTTCATTTCCCCTAGGATGCAGAATCTAGATAGGTGTAATGTGAATCCAACCACAGATCATCTAGGATTATCTTTCGGTCCGGTTGGACCGCCCATATTCTGACCCAAATGGGTCACCCAATGAACAGTGCTATTTCCGAACTACGCGGATCCTGATTTTTAGGGAAAACGCTAAGATACGTAGGTAGTCTGGGAAACTCCCAGATACGGTTCCACACCTCAATCAATGTGCCCCAAACCTTACTCCCTGAGAGTATAAATCCTACTCCCTGAGAGTACAAATCCAACTCCCTGAGAGTACAACCCTACTCCCTGAGAGTACAAACCTTACTCCCTGAGAGTACACATCACTCCCCGAGAGTACAAACATCACTCCCTGAGAGTACAAATCCATTACTCCCTGAGAGTACAACCCTACTCCCTGAGAGTACAAACCTTACTCCCTGAGAGTACAAATCCAACTCCCTGAGAGTACAAACATCACTCCCTGAGAGTACAAACCTTATTCCCTGAGAGTACAAACCTCACTCCCTGAGAGTACAAACATCACTCCCTGAGAGTACAACCTTACTCCCTGAGAGTACAAACCTTACTCCCTGAGAGTACAAACCCTACTCCCTGAGAGTACAACCCTACTCCCTGAGAGTACAAACCTTACTCCCTGAGAGTACAAACCTTACTCCCTGAGAGGTGTACCCTACTCCCTGAGAGTACAACCCTACTCCCTGAGAGTACAACCCTACTCCCTGAGAGTACAAATCTGACTCCTTGAGAGTACAACCCACGAAACGAACTACGTTGTACCTGATTTCCAGGACCTCTGGGATACGTAGGCAACTTGAAGGATCTTCCAAGTACGGTACCTCATCTTAGTATCCTTAGGTTCCCCCATATCCATATCCATATCCGTATCCATAACCTCATTCACTTCGATCCATTTAGGCAATCTCTAGATTCAATCTCAATCATCATCAAGCATAAACTTCAACTTGAATAAATTGAATCTAAGAAAGCTTAATCATAATCCACATCCATAAACCATAATCACTTTCCGTTTCGAACTACGTTTTTGGACTTGATTTCCAGGATTGGAATACGTAGGCAATTTGAGATGTTTTGGACATCTCAGATTCAGTCCATCACCGAACCATCTTTGGTTCGGTTCATTGTATATTATTTTATTTGTTTTCTTACTTTAAGAACATGTTTGGCTGAACTTAAGCTAGAAGAACTCAGCAACTTGGCATAGGATCCCCTATGAGCCTTAGTCATCATCCATTGACCATGAACAATCAGAATCGTAGAGTCTAAGGAAAGTAGAATCACATAGGAAGCCGATTTTCAGATCGGGCAGTTTTGGGTGCCTAACACCTTCCCAAACTGTACTTTGAACGCTTACCCGTTCTCTGTTGGACCAAAGCCGATATGTTGGGTCATGAGTCAATAGAAGTCTTATCTCAGGATGAGGCTACATATTAGGTCCTAGACCTTAATCTAGGTGGCGACTCCAAATCATTTCACCGTCCATTAAGCGTGGGTGGACATCACTGTCCTCACACCAGCGGGCCCTAAAGACCGCGCAGGTGAACATGGCGGATGTTCCAAAGAAGCCCCCTCCCAATAGGGGAGAGCCAGCAGAGGAACTCCTGCAGGTTCCGATTGCGGATGATCAACCCGAAAAGACGCTCCAGGTCGGCTCCTTGCTGCCTGAAGAACAAAGGGAAGAGTTGTTCGAATTTCTAATGTAGAACTTAGACGTTTTCGCATGGTCGGCCTCTGAGATGCCTGGGATACCTAGGGATGTAATTGAACACCACCTAGCAGTCGACCCGCAGCATCGGCCTGTGCGACAAAAGAAGAGAAGCTTTGCACCCGCTCGGCAGTCTGCCATAGACGAGGAGGTGCAGAAGCTGCTGACGGCAAACTTCATACGGGAGGTCGACTACCCGGACTGGTTGGCCAACGTGGTCATGGTGCCAAAGTCTAACGGCAAGTGGCGGATTTGCATAGACTTCATCGATCTCAACAAAGCCTGTCCAAAGGACAGCTATCCGCTGCCGTGCATCGACCAGCTGATTGATGTTACGGCCGGACATGAACTGCTAAGTTTCCTTGACGCGTATTTCGGATACAACCAAATAAAGATGCGGAAGGCCAATGAAGAATGCACATCCTTTGTCACAAATCAGGGGCTCTTCTGCTATACGGTCATGCCTTTTGGCCTCAAAAATACGGGAGCCACCTATCAGAGGCTAGTCAACAAAGTCTTCAGACGACAGATTGGCAGGAACATGGAATTGTAAGTCGACGATTTCCTTGTCAAGAGTCGACATTTCGGTCGGCACCTGGCCGACCTCGGCGAAGCCTTCCAGGTCCTCCGAAGGCACAGTATGAAGCTCAACCCTACAAAGTGTGCCTTCGGAGTCGGATCAGGAAAATTCTTGGGATTCATGGTCTCGCAAAGGGGTATTGAGGCAAATCCCTCGAAGTTCGAGGCAATCCTGGACATTTTTACGCCGACCAGAGGCAAACATGTACAGGAGTTGAATGGCCTAATAGCCGCACTCGGCCGCTTCATGTCCAAATCGACTGAACGCTGCCTCCCCTTCTTCAAAACTCTGAAGGGAGCCGGGAAGTTCGAGTGGACCGAAGAATGCCAAAGAGCTTTTGAAGACCTGAAGGCATATTTATCCTCGCCTCCCCTACTGGTGAAGCCGAACCCAGGAGATGAGTTGCAGTTGTACCTCGGGGTATCCGACCTCGCAGTCAGCGCCGTCCTTTTAAAGGAAGAAGACAAGGTCCAGCGACCAATTTACTACATCAGCAAAGTATTGCTTGACGCCGAGACCAGGTACAAGCCGATTGAGAAACTGAAACTTCCCTTGGTCACATCCGCGCGAAAGCTCTGACCGTACTTCTAGGCATATCCCATATCGGTACTGACAAACACGTCACTGAAGAAGGTGTTGTCAAAGCCCGACGTATCGGGACGACTCATCAATTGGGCAGTAGAGCTTGGGGAGTTCAACATAAAGTACCTCCCCAGAACGACCATCAAAGCACAAGTTTTGGCGGACTTTATCGTCGAAAGTACCCTACCAGGCCAAGACTTTGCAGAACCTCGGGACACACCGAATGAAGAGCAGGCCGAAGCCGCCTGGATCCTGAATGTGGACGGTTCCTCCATGGAAGATAAAGCAGGGGCAGGCGTAATTTTGAAAAGTTCGAAAGGATTTAAAATACGCTCGGCTATAAGGTTCGGATTCAGGGCCACAAATAACGAGGCCGAGTACGAAGCTTTACTAGCCGGACTCAGACTCGCCAAAAGCTTAGCCGTCCATCGACTACTCATACAAGGCGACTCACAGTTGGTCATTCGCCAAGTACATGGAGACTACGAGGCTAGACAGCCCGCGATGCAGAAATACCTCGAGAAGGTGAATTCGGCCATCGCGACCTTCCAAAGCGTACAGCTGCAATACGTCGACCGCGAGGAAAACACCGAAGCAGATGAGTTATCAAGATTATCCCTTGAAGACATCCATGCGATGGACTATACCGTGTACGTGGAATTCTTGGACTATGCCAGCAACTCTGTCGAAGTCGTAGCTCCCGTCGGGGTCGTATCCAGCTGGTACGATGACATTTATCAATACCTCCGGACGGACGCCCTTCCGACTGACAGGAAAGATGCTCGTCGCATCCAAGCGAAGTCCTGGCAGTACACCATACACAAAGATGTACTATACAAGAGATCCTACACCCTACCGCTGCTTAGGTGCTTGCGATCAAACGAAGCCGAGAGAGTTATGAGAGAAGTACATGAGGGTATATGTGGCCGACACCAGAGCGGACGATCACTTTTCCAAAATATCCTTCGCCAAGGCTACCATTGGCTGAAAATGCACGACGACTGCATCGAACTTGTCCGCAGGTGCGACAAGTGCCAGTTTTATGCACCCGTCCAACATGCTCCGGCCGCTCCACTGCAGCCGTTAACAAGTCCCCTCCCCTTCGCTATATGGGATATGGACATAATGGGGCCCTTCCCCCAAGCCACCTATCAACGGAAATATGTCATCGTGGCTATCGATTACTTCACCAAATGGATTGAAGTCGAAGTCGTAGCCAAGATCGACACCTGTAAAGTGGAGCAGTTCTTCAGACACTCGGTGGTGTACAGGTTCGGAGTACCGAGGGTACTAGTGACTGACAACGGTACTCAGTTCACTAGCGCATCCTTCGCCAACTTCTGCGAGGAGTTTCGGATAGACCACAGATTCAGGTCAGTCGAAAATCAGCAGACAAGCGGCCAGACCGAGGCCACCAACAAAATAATATTGGGCGGCCTGAAAAAGATGGTGGAAGACCAGAAAGAGAAGTGGGAGGATATGTTACCCAGTATCGTCTGGTCGTATAAGACGACCAGCCGAACACCCACTGGGAAAACGCCCTTCATGCTTGCCTTCGGCACGGAGGCAGTCGTCCCCGTTGAAGTATTCCATCCCACTTTCCGAATGCTGAACTTCAACAAGCACACCAAATCCGAAGACCTACGGACAAACCTTGACAACCTCGAAGATGTGCGTGAATCGACAGCATTCCGAATGGTGAACTACCAGCAGACTACAGCCCGTCATTACGACAAGACAGTCCGACTTACACAATTTAAGGTCCGAGATCTTGTCCTCCGAAAAACAACAGTCTTCGACCCCACCAATCAAGGAAAGATGGCCAAAAACTGGGAAGGTTCATATCGCGTACTCAGAACGGGACGCCCGGGCTCATATAAGCTAACCACCATGGAAGGTGAAGAAATCCCGAGGACATGGCATGCCACCAACCTTCGAAAATATTACCAATAGTTCGAGGCCTTTTACAAATTTGTCAATTTTTTAATTTCAATTGTATACCGGACCCCATGAGGGCATCCGTTTATTTTCTTTGAATACAAGGCAGTAAATATCATTCAGTTATCACAACACATCTTTCCCAGTCCATTCTTTCGGCCCAGCCGATTGCAAATATAGATAAATCTCATTCGTACCTTCACTGTGGTCCACAAGCAGACCATGCTCGCATGAAGGATACACTCATAACCCCCTACCAAGGTCCATGAGCAGACCAAGGTAGCATGGGGATCACTCGTACCTTCCGACCATGGTCCACAAGCAGACCATGCTCGCATGAAGGATACACCCATATCTTCCTACCAAGGTCCACGAGCAGACCAAGGTAGTGAGAAGATCACTCGTACCTTCCGACCATGGTCCACAAGCAGACCATGCTCGCATGAAGGACACACCCATATCTTCCTACCAAGGTCCACGAGCAGACCAAGGTAGCATGAAAATCACTCGTACCTTCCGACCATGGTCCACAAGCAGACCATGCTCACATGAAGGATACACCATATCTTCCAACCAAGGTCCACGAGCAGACCAAGGTAGCATGAAGAACACTCGTACCTTCCGACCAGGGTCCACAAGCAGACCATGCTCACATGAAGGATACACCCATAACTCCCTACCAAGGTCCATGAGCAGACCAAGGTAGCATGGGGATCACTCGTACCCTCCGACCATGGTCCACAAACAGACCAGGCAGAATGAATAACACAGCTTTTATCATGGTCCACAAGCTGACCATAGTAACATGAAGACCATGCCCAGGCCTACCCAAAAATGCAATCGGACGTCAAAATCCAGACTGGGGCAACGATGCTCATCCCCCAAGCATCTCGGCGCCCAGATAAACCTAAGTGCCCTCGGCTAGCCTACGTACCAAGCCGATGACACTTCCGGGGTAGGAAGGCAGTCGAAACAAAATACTACGTAGTCGGATTCGGAGTCATGAAGTTTTCTAATTATTACCGGATTCGGCGTCGTGAAGTTTCCTAATTATTATCGGATTCGGAGTCGTGAAGTTTCCTAATTATTATAAGCTACTCGGCCCTAAGTACTTAATCTTGGCCTACCGAGGGCCAAGCGAAAGACAGTGGAAGAAAAAGACAGACAAAATGGATTTTTATTAATGACAGCCCTAGAAGGGCAATATTACAGATATAAAAAATATATATATATATATACAAATTTACAAGGGAAGCTTCTTCTCCTCGACAGTCGCAGCTGCTGGGTTTGCTAGATCCTCGGCTGGCAGCGCAAGTTCGGGGAGCTCCACCAGTGGAGTCTACGGCACTTCGTAGGGGGGAAGGTCGTCCTCGGACAGGGTCCGCCTCTATAGCCATAGCTGGCTCCGCCAAACCTTCCTCAGTGGCGGGCAGAGTTTCCCCGGATGCCGAGGCCTCCAGTCCTTCAATTTGGGCGACAATCAGAATTGTCGACCAGTTTATCTTGAGGGCCCCCTTATCCCTCAGCTGCTCCCTCAGGTACATCACACCCCTCTCGAAGTAGCCGCAAGCCGCCTCCTCAACGTTGTCATCGTACTGGGCCGATGACTTGTATTCGTCGACAACTCGAGCCAACCCCGCTTGGTAGTCTTCCTCGGCCTTGACAAGTGCCTCCCTTGCAGCCCGAGCCTCGTCCTCGGACTTTGGCAGACGCTCCCCCAGCTTCAACCTTGCCTGCACCTCAGCCTGCAGGTCCTCCTCGGCCTTCTTCCGTCTGTCCTCAGAAGACCGAAGCCTCTCTTCAGTGGCGAGCACCTTCTTGCGCTCCTCATCAATATCGGCCTCGGCCTTGGTCAGGGACGTCCGGAGGGTGGCCTTCTCCGCAACGAGGCCATCAACCTCCGAGGATTTGTTTACCAAGTTCTCCTCAGTGGCCTTCAAAGTCTCGCGCAAGGAGATTTCCAGAACCTCCTTCTCGTCCAAGTCAAAGAACGCACGGCACGCTCGTTCGCTGAGCTTGGCGAAAAGGTTGGCAGCCTGCACCAAAGACAACAAAGATAGCAGTCGATCAGTACATATAGAAACACTGATAAAATAAAAATGATAAACAAGCGCCGATCATTACCTGGGCGCAGGCAGTGAATCCCCGGGCGTAGACGTCCTCGTTGGGCAGGTCGGACGTAAATTTGATGTCCTTCGACAGGAGCCCCTCCGTGACAATGAACCTGGCCGCCCTCTGGCTCCTGAAGATCGATTCCGAAGGCCTCAGCTTTAGCGTGGGGTTGAAGGCCGTTGTCGGAACCCCTTGCTTCTCGCCCTGCTGGCGAGCTGTACCCTCGGCTTCCTCCCTGGTGGCCCCGGGGGCCCCGGTCAGATCAACAACCTTGGGGCTGCCGGTAGCCCCCTTGGTCGTAGACATTGCAACGTCCTTGGTCTTGGCTGCCGAAGGGACGACCATCGACCGGGATTGGACTTCCTTCGCACCCCCTTGGGCGGGCTGGACTTCCTTCGTCGTAGCCCCCGCCGTTGCCTCCTCTCCACCGCCGAGACGAGGAGTCGGCCTCTTCTTGTATATGTCGGCCGGGAGCTCGGCGGCTGACTTTATCTTTTTCTTCAGTGGCTCCTCGGGCATGGGCCCCTTACCCTTGGCCTCCGCCGTGGCCTTCGGCTCCTTCCGAGGGTGAGCTCCTGCCTGGCCGCTGGCAGGTTGAACTTTCGATCCCGCCTGGTCGCTAGCGGGCTGAACTCCCTTCTCGGTCTCGGCCTTCCGCTTGCCCATTATCCGGGCAACGATCTTGTCGTCCTTGAAGTTCACTGCAATGAGAGAATGGTCAGTGACATAAACAAAATAGCAGTGCATAGTCAAGCCCTAAAACTATTACTCACCCAGTAGACCGTGCTCGACCAATTGCGCGAGATCCGCAAGATCGAAAAGGCGAACCGTCTCCCCGGTCATCATCTTGCGTTGGATCTTCCTTTCCTCCGTCATTAGAAAGGGAACTTTGTTTAACCCTGTGGCGTCGACCACCAACCAGACGTTCGACAGAGGGAAAGACGGACCGCCCACGGGAGGGCCCACGAAGAAGAACTTATCCTTCCACCCGTGGATGGAGGAAGGTTCTGGGAGATAGCCGAGAGCTTCTTCCCGCCCCTTTGGCTAAAGAAGTTCCACCCGGTCATAGCTCGGGCTTCGTTCAGACTAGCCAACTGGAAGACCGATCGGAACAGGTTCGCGGTCGGAGTCTCACCCAGTCGACGAACAAACATAATGAAAGCAAAGATGCACCGCCACCCATTCGGAGCAAGTTGGGAGGGGGCGATGCGGTATGTCTAAAGAATTTCTACAACTAAAGGGTGGAGAGGGAACCTGAATCCTAATTTCAGAGTGTGTTCGTACACACAGATCTCTGACATAATCACGGTGCAGGCCCGTTCGTCGGAGGTAGGGAGCCGAGCGCGGACATTTGTCATGGGCTCCTCGAGCTAGTATGCCCGGCAGATCGATGACAAAGCCGCCTCGGTTTTGATTTTACTCGGCACCTTCCAGGCTGAAACGGTGTCGAATGCCGCTACCGACGGTCAGCCATCCCTCTGGCGAGAAGCTTGTTGGGGTGGAGGGCCCGCGGGACGATCGCGCTCTTCCGCCTCAGAGGAACCCTTCTCGAATTCCTCCAAGTCGGAGGCCCTAGATTCAGCGGACCATCCTCCCGAAGAGGAAGATGATTCATCAGAAGAGGAAGAAGTTTGGGACCGGGTCATTCTTCTGATCACTCTCACCATACTGGAAGACGTGATGCTATTAGAAGAAAAGCTACTAAGCATGAACTGAAAGGGAAACGATTAGAAGACTTACTGGTTTCAAGAAAGGTGACCGAATGCACGAATGGAGGCTCGAAAACAAAGATCGACTGGGCTCCGAGTGCTCTGATAGAACTCCGATTACAATTGAAGCAAATGGTCGAATGAATGAAGTGGGAAAGTATTTATAGGACAAGTGACCGAGAACTGTCTCTTCGGGTTCCGGACACGCGTTTCAGCTCCATTGGTTGTCGTCTGCCGCGCCGGACGCGACGTGACGGGCTGACATTATGCGCAATGATGGCGCTTCTTCTCGAGGTGCTCCGCCTCCTGTGGACCGTCGGATTAGTATGACGATCCGTGTGAACTTCAGTCTCAGCCGTCCGATGCACTCGGTCGATTCGAAGACGAGTGGCATTTAATGGCACTCGTTCTCGAGGCGCACCGCCACCCGGTGGCCGTTGGATCATGGATCGATCCACGTCAAGTTGGGAGATCGACGGTCAAGCACTCTCGCATAAATCGAGATTAATGCCTCGAGCCCCGTGCCTCAATCAATCGTGCAGACAGAGCGTAACCGCCTCTACTCGGGAATACCCTGAGTCATTCAATGCAGCCATTAGTCTGACGATCGGCCTTATACTGCGCAGGCTTTTTCAACAGTTTGACTTGTTGCACTATCGAATTCGCTGCATCCGACAGCACAAAGGGCATCTATTAAGAGGGAAATGATCCCTCCACTTAAAATCTTACACGTGTCAAGTGCGCCTTCGGAGCCTGAGCGCTCGGAGTGTCTCGCACTCAGCTTCCCATGCACTCGGCCTCCCATGCGCACGGCCTCCCTTGTGCCCGGCCTCCCGGGTAGCGCTCGGAGTTATGATCCTACTCGGTGGTGGGAGCCAGAGTCCTATTGAGATTCTGCTACCTCCGGAGAGTCCTTCTCTCGGCCTGATACGACACCGACTATTCCGGTCGGTCATTACTCACACGTTGACACATGTCAATCCCAGAGCTGACCGACCTAGCTTCCTTGGCTAAGGTCTCCGACTCCTACTCGGAGTCTACCACTTGAGTGTCCCACAGAGCGACACGTGGCAATCCTATTGGCAGTCTACTCCCCTGAGTCCTGGTACCTCCATGCTTCTTCACAATCTATAAATAGAGGTCATCCCTCAAGGTAAACCCTAAGTTACAAGCTATTATTATTCCTCCCTCACTCACGCTCAAACTCACTCATCGTCCCACTTTCTCTAAATTGGAAATAGCATTCTGCTACCTCTTGACTGTTTACTTTGGGAATCTAACTTAGGCATCGGAGTGTACCCGGGGCTTAGGCGCCTAACTCCTTTGTCTCTTCTCTGTGATTGCAGGTCATTCAGAGCGCGTACCGACGGACGATTTCCAACCGTAACAATTATCACAATTGATCTTGGGCATGTAGCGAAAATGATTTCCATGCATCCTCAACAGTGAAAAGATGAGTTGTCTTACAGAGATGAAGCATTCAATAACTAGATGAGAACCTAGGCTTAAGGGATCCAAGTCGTCTCCTCCCTGGGGTTCGGGAGGAGACTCAGTTGTCACCAGTCGATGCCCGACGCCCACCCGACACGTGGGCGTCGGCCGGATCCGAGCCAGTAAGGTGAGCTAATAGGGAGTGTCGACTTATGCACCGGCTCGGAATCCAACCGACGCCCACATGTCGGACATTGATTGGTGGCAGCTGAGTCTCCTCCTGAACCCCTAGGAGGAGACGATTTGAATTCAAGCTTAAGATGTGTCAAAGTGGAGAGAGATTCATGGGAGAGATTTTTTTGCCAACATTAATCACAGTTGTAGTTAGGAATAATATCCCAAATCTAAAATTTCCATTTTTTTTTTTACAGTTTTAGGTTTATTTAAAGAATGAAAACTCTCCATGCAAAGTTTTAGGTTCTTCGAATAGTTCACGGTATGTACTTGTATCTTCCTTGGGATTCCATCGCCATTCATATTTAGTGGATCCCATACTTTAGAGTCAGATTCTATACCACATCGACAATGATGAGATCCCATAAAGAGTACATGTACATGTGGGAATCCAAACTCAGATTCTTCTCTACAGCGTCATTTTCCTCTATTTAATGGGGATGAAGCTTAGAACAAGAGAGGTAACAGTAGTAGTCAGCTAGGCATGATGATGATAGGGAAGAGTAATAATATGGTGAGCACAAGTAGTTGTCTTGTGATCCTATTTGTGATGGCATTCATGACCATTTTGTGTCAGCCTTGTGAAGCCCAAGTGGGTTCTCTTTCCAAGGTTCATGTAAACATAAAAAATGATTTGGGTGGAGGTTATGATCTGAACCTTCATTGCAAATCAAAGGATGATGATCTAGGATGGCATGCCCTACGGAACGGTGAATCCTATGATTGGAGTTTCCGTGTGAATATCCTTGGTACTACTCTCTTCTTCTGCCACATGGAGTGGGGCAATAATATTTCGGGCACTTTTGAAATATTTCGTGCTAGGAGAGATGCGGACAGGTGCCATGAAGTTTGCCTTTGGTCTGTTAGACAGGATGGTGTGCATGGTGACGATAACTTCAAGCATATTTATCCAGAAATCTTTTTCCCTTGGCCATAATTATAAATGCCCTTGTTATGTTATTAGGCACCTAGGATGAAAGCCCATTGTTCGATTAATAAAATTTCTATTCATATCATCTCTCTCTCATGTTTACATATCAAATTTCAGTTGTTATGTTATTAGCTACCTCGGATGAAAGCCCATTGTTTGATCAATAAAATTTTTATTCATGTCATCTCTTTGTCATATTTACATATCAAATTTCTGTTGAATCTGATCAGTTGCCCAAATGGCACCATAAAGGAAGGAGCTTTTCTCGAGCTGTGCAGTTTCTTCAGCTGTTAGGTAACTATTTGTTGTCTAATGGCATTGGCCATCTTGTATGAGGCTTCTGAACTGCAATTTAATTAGTGATGGTAGACTTCAGAAGTTCCATGTAAGATCACAAATGACTTAATGAGCTGAAGGTTCATTGCAAATTGAAGGACGAGGATCTAGAGTGGCATACTATGGAATAATCAATCAACTGAATGGCATTTCCGTGTGAATTTCAGGGGAATCATTGTTTACTTCTGTTACATGGAGTGGGCGAAGAAGAATGGCAGTTTTTCTGTCTTCGTTGTTTCCAGAGATGGGCCGGGTAAGGTGTTAAAACGTTTGCTTATGGTGTGCGCATGAGACAGGATGGATTGTATGGTACCACAAACAACCATGGTCTAGAGCTTTATTTTGAGTGGCCTTAGTATATATGCCCTTACTGTTCAGTTTTGGGCTAGCCCAAACCATATGAAACCGAGAAGTATTATAACAAGCTCATTCGAAACATGTCCACTATCAGTTCGATCCGAGACGATTTCGGATTAATTCAGATTGACTCGATCCAAACGACATCCCAAAATTGACACTCCTAAATCAAAGTTTCACCTTTATTCACTAGCCCATCTATTTGTATGTTGAGTGCTGATATGATATTTTAAATCTGGTGCTTTGAACCATATGTGTCTTCCTTTCCATACTCAAGATAATAGCTTCATTCAGGTGGAGAAACATTTTCTGCCAAAAACATTTTCAAAAAAAACTCAAATTATATTCAAACTATCAGGGCATTATCGTATTTGCATGGCTTAATAGTTTCCATAATGAAGTGGACAGATTTCATGCATATATATACAAATTGTATGTTAGAAAACGGCATTGCTTTAGTAAAATCAATATTTTTTTTGGATGAATAATAAAATTATATTAACGACCAAAAGGAAAGAGAATACAACATAGTCCCCCAGGGAACAAACTGGTGCAGTAGCCCAACAAGTGAAAACACAGTCAGTAAATTAGCTGAATATCCAAGCCCCAAGAGGATATAAGCATATGGTTTAAAGCACAATCCGGGTCAGAAGCATGAAGTAAATCAATCTTTGATTTGATCTCGAAATCAATACGCCTCCAGGTCTAGTTTAAAGTGCAAGAATCAGAGGTCCACCTGTGTTTATTCTTTCTTTGTTTTTTTTATCGAATATGATAAATGGTAGCACAAAAAGCAATCTTGACAGTCGAATTACAAACAGATATACCTTTGAATGATGAAAAAAACCACGGCCATTCACCTTCAAAGGAGGAAGAGAACGTGTGTGCATGAATGGTTGCACCTATGGATTATTCCCTTCCAGATGCGGCGAGAGAATGAACATTTAAGGGGTGTTTGGTAATACTCCAGAAGTTGGATTCTGATTTCTTGAGCATAAATGGAGTAGAAGCCTGTTTGGTAATCCGGTTCGGATTTCTGGAGAATCCATGAGTGAACCGGCTCCAAATGAGCTTTAGAATTCAATTTTTTGGAACATCAAATAGATGCTTTTCGACTTCAGAGCATAATTTTGGAGTAAAAATCACCCCACACCACTACTACCACCAACTACCACACCAACACCACAACCCACCAGCCACGACCCACCACCGCCACCACCCACCGCCACCACTACCCACCACCATCCTCAATGACCACCCACCGCCACCTACCATCGCCACCACCACCAACCACCGGCCACCAACCACCGCCACCACCACCCACCGCCACCTACCATCGCCAGCACCACCACCAGCCACCAACCACCGCCACCACCACCTACCACCACCACCAACTATCACCCACCACCACCGCCACCACCACCACCCCTCATCGCCACCACCACCAACCACCCACCACCGCCACCACCACCATCCTCAATCACTACCCACCGCCACCTACTATCGCCACCACCACCAGCCACCAACCACCACCACCACCACCCACCACCACCAACCACCCACCACCGCCACCACCACCAACTATCACCCACCACCACCGCCACCACCATCCACTACCACCCACCACCACCGCCACCACCCTCCACCACCACCACCCACCCACAGTCACCCTTCACCACCACCTCCCACCCACTACCACCGTCATCAACCATCACCACTCACCACTAGTGCCACCATCCGTCACCCCCCACCACTACTCTGGAGTCCATGACTAAATTAGGTTAACAAACATGTTTTTACTCCCTTATACTCTTGGATCATTTTTAAGTTGGAGTAGAAATTTGAACCAGAAGTAAGAATCCCAGAGTTGAAAGTTATCAAACAGCCCCTTAAAGAACAAATGATCAATATCCTGTGAAGAGCTTTAGTAGAAGCAATAGTTTGGTAGGGAGATATTACGGCTACGCAGTGAAAGGATGGGGAGGGAACCAGACAAGGACCTCCATTAAAATTTAAAATCATATACTTGGTAGTAAACCTTGCAAATGTCCAGTTTGACTACAGTAAAGTGTTGCCCTTCTCACCTGATTGAGTTTAGGGTTGCAACAGGGTAGGGTTGGGTTGGGTTGGGTTGGGTTGGGTTGGGTCGGGGCTTTTAAAAACTCCAAACCCAATCTTGAGTCTCCAAAGTTAGGCCCAGGCTTGGCCCGACCCTAGCTCAGGACCTGAAAAATCCAATCTTTACCCACCCTTAGGGCTGGGCTGGACTAACCTTGATTGGCCCTGACCACGAGGAACAGAGAAGGAGATTTAGAACTAGGCAGGCTGAGGAGAGGAAGAAGAAGAAGAAGAAGAAGAATAAAGAAGAAAACGAAAAAAATAGGAGGAAGAAGAAGATAATGCCGGGTTGGGTTGGGCTGGGCCGGGCTTAGCCCAAGGCCTCAACATTGGTCAGGCCCGGCCCTAACTCAGGCCAGAAATTCCCAGCCCTAACTCTATCCTTAGGTTCAGGGTATCTCAGTCCAAGCTTTGTTTGAAACTCAGGGTGAGTTTGGGCCAACATTGTTGAACTTACACCTCTAATTGAGCTGATCATAAACCACCCTTGTTCTTCTTGATTCTGCTATGAAGGGTGGATGTACCAAAATGGAAGGGGAAACGTTGGAGAGATTTAGGATTTCTTTGGTTGCAAGAGGAATTAAAGGGAAGGAAAGTGAAATTTTTTAACTTTAAATGGAAACTTTTATAGTTGCAACACAACATAATTGTATAAATTACGCGAACTTCTTAACATATTTAGTAATGATACTTATAAGATTTAAAATTTATTTTCCTTTTCAAATGTGAAGGATTTGGATATAAAGTGAATAATTAAATATGAAACAATTTGAAATTAGTTACATAGCAATTTGATAACATGTGTTATAATCATTACAAAAATTTTCATTTAAAGTTTAAAAATTTCATTCCCTTCCCTTCAATTTGTTGGATGGGCTGACATAAATCATATTTGTAGCTAGGAACTAGATAAACTAGAGAGAAAATTATAAGGAAATAATCTCTCAAATCTAATTTTTCCATTTGTTTTTACTAGCTAATCAAATTTAATCTACAGCTAATCAAATTTAATCTAATCTTTCCAAGGTTTGAGTTTCTCATCGTCTATACCATTTGTCACTATTTAAGGGAGATCATGAGTAAGTTGTCGTGTGATCCTATTTGCTGTAATGGCATTGGCCTTTCTCATCGTCTATACCATTTGTCACCATTTAAGGGAGATCATGAGTAAGTTGTCGTGTGATCCTATTTGTTGTAATGGCATTGGCCATCTTGTCTGAGCCTTGTGAAGTGGAGTTTGGTAGTATACGTCAGACGTTCCATGTAAACCTCAAAAAAGAGGGTTTGCTAGTGATCTCTCTCTCTCTCATTGAGGGTTTGCTTTTCATTAGGAAAGAACAAAGGAATGGAAATAGATCATGGAATATCTAAGGTTAAAAAGAGTAATTCATGATCTATGGGATTTCCATACAAGGAATACAATATCATGAATGGCTGGTTTTTTGGATGGGTGAGATTGTATGTTAAGTAGGGGTGTCAACAGGATGGTTTTGGTCCAGGCCAAATTGGTATGGGCTTTATTGGGATCGACAGATAAAAGTTCATTAAGAGTTGGGTGGACTGCACTATACACACTAATTAACGGACCAGTCCGATGTCGGATTGTTATCGGGCTTAGCTTATCAAATTGTTATCAAGTCAGTTTGGATTGAAAACCCGTTAGAAAACCCATTAGGGCATCCAGAAAGATGAAGTAGTAAAGGTAGGGTTTAATATTTGGTCTCAATCAGTCTGGTCCAGTCCATTATTGGCTTCGGACTCATCGGTTCGATTTTTCAGGCAGATTTTGGTCTAGCCCTGACTGGATTGGAACCGGTAGCATATGCTATACCTCAACCTGAAACATGTACGATAACAGTTCGACTTGCTCCCCTTTTACAATACCCCATACACTGTCTGTTTGGGCTTCCCTTTTGTAGTACCCCATACACTGTCTGTTTGGGCTTCCCTTTTGTAATACCCCATACACTAGCCCATCAAGTTCCAAACCCATACACTAGCTCATCCCATTTTACTATAACCAAATTTGGGATTCGATGCACATTCGCCCATCAAGTTCAAAGCCCATACCATAGCCCACCTAGCTATTTTAATTCTGAATTCAGCATGTTTATGGCAGAGGGATAAGATTTGACCTGGTTATTGTGGATCCATTTGTATGAACGCAGGCGGATTTAAATTGATTCATTCTGATTAAGAATTAAGTTCCATCCTTAGAATTAATTTGTAAACTAATTACACACTTGTTTTTTAATGAGGATAATTAATTATTGTTATTTCACATATCTATTAGAACACCATGCAAGACAATGATAATGATGGGCCACTCAAAAATTTTGTGAAAAACCCATTTGATGTAGCTCAAAGAAAATTTTTGAGAATAAGATAAAAGGTATATAAAAGAAAGTACCACATTTTAAATGCACCTATAGAGGCGATAATTAAACACTCTCTTACATGATTATGTGAATATCCCCTACTTAATATTTTATTTTATCGGTTTTTTTTTCGTTTACAAAACGCTTTATATTGGGCGTGTACTACCGATAGTGTGTACATCATTTTCCCTTTTCAGTTTTTACATTCCATATCATAATGTTCCACACACACAAACTTATTAAATATATCCCCCCAATGCTGCTTGCTTTTGTATATAAGGTCGAAGATGCCGAGTCTTCGAGAAGTTACAGTATTGTGAGGAAAACTGCAACAACGGTGAACAGAGTTAGGTGAAGGAACATAACTCTAGCTAAGCTACTACATATTAATCAATAGTTGATGTTTTTCTTTTTTATAATGAATATCATATGTGTTCATGTACTATTCACCCTTATGTGGTTATATAATCCATGGCTGTCAAGTTCGTTTTTTTTGCAACTGTCTATCATATCTGGTGGTGGGAAAGGAATCAGCAAAGGTGGACCTCTTCTTCCTACTACTTAGATCCAATCTGGAAATCTAAAGAGTTTGAGATCAGGACGAGATTAAACTACCTCAATACGACTGACTCTTATTCGAATAAGAACAGGCACATCATCTCTTCTTGGGACCTTAATATCAGGCTTTGTTAATCTTTCTTTTTCGCTATGTTGGCTTAATTGGAGGATCTAGTTCCCCTGTTGGGGAGTCTTGTATAGACTTTTCCCTTAATGCAATTATTTATTAAAAAAAAACCCAAACAATGCCATACATTTAGGTGGGGTTGCCAAGTTTCAAATTATTAACACCATCTTTGATAACTTTTATCTTCTTTCACTTTCTTCAGTTTGAACCCAACAAAGCCCTTGATGAGGTTTAGTCTATTGCAGCTTTTGTAGGAAGTCAAGGTGTCCCTACATTATGTTTCATTAAAAGCAAGGAGACCTTTTTGTCACTAGGCTTTCTTTTTCCTGTTTTCCTTTTCTGAATGCCTCTGTTTCTTTGCATCTAGGTTCAGTGGATGAATGATGCAAGAACCAGTTGAAAAACAAAGAAAGGTAGGTTCCTCTTGAATCTTAACAAGCTATAAAAGGTGTTTTATTGCCAATATAGCATGCATCCATATCATTTTCACGTCATCATCTACAATGTCAAAAATTTTGACTTTTTTTATTCAAAGAGCACCTCCTCGCTCTTAGAAACCATAAAGATATCTGAATTATGATGCCTTTGACAAGACATCATTTATTACTTGAAACCAATGAATCCCAAAAGTCATGGCAAAACTAGGTTATATTTTGTTTAATTTAAATGGGCTAAATCCCAAAAGTCATGGCAAAACTAGGAAATATTTTGTTCAATGTAAATGGCCTAACTCTCTTCTATGTCAAGGGTAAGAATTTCAATTGAGAAGTTTATATAGTTTACTCTTGACTCACCTCCAGCTGAACTTAACTTTCAATCCAAACTGGTGTGTCCGATGACACCTCTCTCTCTCTCTCTCTCTCTCTCTCTCTCTCTCTCTCTCTCTCTCTCTCTTATCTATATATATATATATATATATATATATATATATATATATATATATATATATATATATTATTCCAAACATAAATTTAAGTAGGATTAAAAAAAGTTTTTAAATGATTTAAAAGTGATTTATCATTATGTCATTTTTAAAAACCATCATTATTTTTCATATATTTCAAATACACATATGAAATAATAGATTTTACCCTCTTTGAAAAATGCATATGCTAAGAGGGAAAAAATAATAAGATTGCAAATTATTTGATACTTCAAGAGGTGCCAATAAGAAAATCTTATAACAATTTGTTTCCCTTAGACCATGGATATGTCAATTTGACTACTATAAGTAATCAATTTCTTTTTGTATGTTGTGTTCTAGTGTGTTATGTTAAAACTGGTATGTTTGAACTAGATACAACAAAACAACAACAACAAAACCTTATCCCAACTAAATGTGGTCGGCTACATGGATTCTTATCATCTAATCAGCTTTGTTCAATGTCATACTTGAAATAAGACTTAAGCAATACATGTCTTTCTTCATGACCTCCCTTAGAGTCATGTTAATTAGGTCTATCCCGAACTCTTTTAGATCCTTCAATCTGAATCATTTCACTCCTCTGTACGAGAGCATCTAATGGCCTCTGTCAAACATAGTCATACCATCTCAAATGGCTTTCTCATAATATATCATGTGTCCGCACTACTCTCAAATTAGCTCTAATACGACTATTCCTTACCTTATCCTTCCTAGTTTTGCCGTACATCCATCTCAACATCCTCATCTCAGTTACACTAAGTTTATCTAGATGATACTTCTTAACTGCCCAACATCCACACCATACATCAGAACCAATCGAATGACTATCCTATAAAAATTTCCTTTAAGTTTTGAAAGAATAAGCAAAACACAGCACTCTAAATGCACATCTCCACTTCATCCATTAAATTTTAGTTCTCTGTGAAATATCATCCTCTATATCATGTTCTTTGTTTATGATTGAACCTAGATACATAAATTATCACTTTTTTGTATCTCCCTTTCATAAATGTTTATTATCTCATTATCCGTCCTTATGTGGCTAAAATGACATACCATATACTTTGTCTTTGTTCTACTTATCTTAAAATCCATTGATTCTAATGTTGAACTCCATAACTCCAACTTATCATTATCCCTGCTTTTGCCTTATCCACCAAAATAATATATCAATGAAAAACAGATACCAAAGAACTTCATTTTGAATATCTCTAGTTAGATCATCCATAATGATGGCACATAGATAAGACTTAAAGTTGATCTATGTTTGAACTAGATGTGGAAGAGAAAATTGCTGTCATATGTCAGGTAGATTAGAGCTTGTCAAATCTGTGATGCAGACTTATTATCTTTACTGGGTAGTTTATGGCCTTCCAGGCCCAATAATCATGAAAATTGAGGGCCTAATGAGTTCAGTTCTTTGGACAAAGGGGTGATTCAACAAATTCCTCCATACGTTTAGTTGGGCTATTAGATCAATCGAGGATTATGATAATGCCGAAAATCGATTCATTGTTTTTGCCTGGAGACTGCAGAAAAGATGACTCCAAAAGTAACTATTGTTGTATTTGGTTTCATGTATTTCCTCCACTGGCTGGTTTTTCTTATTCTCTAATAAAGCTTATTCACCCCCAAGAAACTAGAAGTCTTCCCTTCCACGTCATTAATGTCTGAGTATATCAATATCTTCGATGGTAAACCTTGGAAATCTCCAGTTCGACTACAATAAGTGTTCTTTTTTTTCTTTTTCTTTTCTTCTGTTGAATGCTGGTATGTTTTCTGAAATTTGGTTTTTCTTGAAATGAATGCTCTCTCTTTCCACAATCAATGCTCAACACCAACGACTTTCTTTTGAAGAAATAAGGTGCAGATGTCATTGCTCTCGATGTTAAAGAGGAGTTGCAAAACACATTATGGAGACTAACAGGTCTAAAATTTTCTAGTCAACAATGAGAGGTTGCATGTTAGAGATAGTCACTATAAGCCGAATTCTCTTTTAGGGGATTGACCCATACTGGTGCAGGGGCCACGTAACCTAGGCAACGATCGATCTCCCTCCTTCCAAAAATAAAATATATAATATAATTCTGTACTATGATTCCTTTTATATATATATATATATATATATATATACACGATTGAAATGTTTAGATATAGTATACGATTATTTTTATTCATAAGTTATATGTGGTTATTTCCATCCAATCTCGGTTAATTCTATGCATTGTATTCGATTCTTTCAAATGTGGTCTTTGTTGAGACCCTACCCAACTTCCATTCTTTGAAAAATCTCCCATCGTTATAGAGAGGCTAACACTATTATTGATTTTTTGAATAACAAGGTTACGAAATATGGATTCATTTCCTCTTGAACCCAATTCCAGCCTAATAGAAGAGAGGAGTTGTACAAGGATATAAAAGATGAGCCTCGATTCAGATTTACATAATTTTCCATTCCTTGCGATGCTTGGTTTCCTCTGCTTACAACATCGCCGAAGGTGGGGATCCAAATTTCTAATGCATATTGTCTTTATATTCATCTCAGAATGCCCGGACGTAAAACCTGTAGTCTTTTTATAATTTTTTAATATATTTTACTCTGATCCTTTTAGCAAAAAATACTAATATTATCCATGAATTTACTATGACAAAGAGTCATTTCACAATCCTGCAGGATTGTATTATGGGTCTTTCTAATGTGTAGTGGGATGATTGAAGCTATAAATTAGTTGGGGATGTTAAAGACATTTATTAGAATAATGAGTTGTATTTGTAGGCCTATTAATAGAGTCCCTCTAGAACATGTAGGCCTATTAATAGAGTCCCTCTAGAACATACCAAATTCTCTTCCAATATTATTGTGGTTGGCTTTCGAAATCGGTTCTTATTCTATAGCTTTTTGTAACTGAATATGTTCTTGTCTACTATTAAAAAAAAAAATTTGCTGGTCAGGTGCTTTCTTGTTGAAAAGAATGGCCATGAAGAGTACTTTAGTCAAAATCGATTTTCTTTTTCCATAATATAAAAGAAAGGCATTCTTGTCCTATACCCTTTCTTCTGACCTTTCTCACCAAACCCATGGTTCCGTTTCCGGTTTGGATCTGACTTTTCTGAACCCATGTGCACATTTGGTTCGATGTGTCCAGACCAACCAGACCTACTGGTTAATTCAAGATATCAGGTGCATGTAGATATCAGATTACTCTGCTGTACATGTTGGGCATAGTCTCATATTGTTTAAATTTGAAATTTTGGCTATTTTATATATTTGAGAGTCCCTCCACTTATTAGTTTAAATTTTTGAGACAGAAACTTAACATGGTATCATAGTTCCAGATTCCCTCATAATTGCCACCCAAAAGTGAAACCACATTTGCCATGTGTATTGCCACATTTGTCACTTTCGTGTTCGAATTTTTGAGGTGAAAATTTAACAATTTGTCATTATAAGAAGGCAAGCTAGAAAAAGAAAACTAATGTCTAATTAACTTATTGGGCCATCGTAAATAAAAGAAGAAATATACTTCTTTGAAGAAGAGTAGTATGAATCGATCACTTTTGGCTCAACATTTTTAGTTTAGATGAGGTTAAGGTTAGCAATTTTCAACTCAGCCTGATCAGCTTGGGTTGGAATTTGCTGAGAAGTGACTTTGGATGTCTTGTATTCCATTGCATAGGTTAGTGGGCTAACTTGGAAGGACCGCTAAAAGCCCAAAAAGTCATAAAGATTGAGGGGCTATATGGGTTTTTCAGTGATTACACATGTATATGTTTCTCTATAAATATACTGCGATTGCTTTCTCTGTAACTTGATGAGAGGTGTGAGGAAGAGCGTTTTAACTCTATTCTCCCTTAATAGTAAAACAAATCTCATCTCACTGTGAAACAGAAAATCCTATTGAACTTTACAAAATCTTTGTATTATGTGATTGTCTCTTTCTATTTGTTTTATTTTTCTACATCGTATTTAAGTCGATTTCATCATAATCCATTGCCATATAAATGAAAGAGACAAACACTAATTTGGGGTTTGAAGTCACCCAGGTAAAAACAAAGCGAAAGACAGCTTTGTAAGTCTAAAAAAACTTTTTTTGAAAGACTGAGTGAACAAAAATATTATTACAAAAAACCAAAAACAAAAACTGCAGCTACATCACAATTGTCAACACCTGAAACTTGTTATCTAAATTGGCTTGCGAACACTATAGAATGGGATATTCTTGAGCATCCCAATTATATATTTTGTTAAGGTTTTTTTCCTAGTTCTCTCCTGCTAATGACCATGCTAAAGGTTGGGTGGTTCAGAATTTCTTTGCTCTCTTTATATTTCTTGTATCTTCAACTTTATTTTTAGTTTTGAATATACATCCCAACTTTAGCCCAAAAAAAAAAAAAAATTCTCAAAGAAGAATCCTGAAACCCCAGGAGTCAACTATATGACTGCCTCTAAACCAAATCAACATCAGACGCGTGGGGGTGTTTGTGAAGAGACGAACTGCTTTTGAAGAGTACATCATATTGTGACAGAAGATTGGGGTTTTTGACTTTGTGCAGATCAGTCCAAAACTTTCCATTGGCGATAAACTGCACGTAATTAATGATAAGGTATTTTGATTAACTATTTTAAATAGGAAAACTAATATATAAGAGTTTTTCTATCCTTACTACTTGAAGCTTACACAAGCAAATTAAGAAGTATGCAGCCTTTATAAGATTACTTCTGGTGAAGAACATATCTTTTGTTTATACTTGTAGTTTACAAACATCTGCAAATTTGTATTCGATTCAAATATTATGAACCCTTGACCTGAATCCTCAATCCTCGGCTTTATTACATCATTTTCTTGCTTCTGAAAACAATTATATAGTGACTCTATGTTAGGATGTTCATGTTGATTCAGTCATGACTGGATCATGATTAATTACAGATTAGCTGATCAAGTTCAAACTTGGTTTTTATTTTTTACGAGTGCAGATCTTCTCCCCATGTGACAACCATTCAAGCCACACCTATACTTCATCCACAGCTTCCAACGGATGTGGGATGATTACCACATGGAGAGAAATATACATGTAGTCTCTCTTTTGTTATTCGACCTATAGAGTAGCCACCTGTTTTTTAAATTTTTCAGGGGGGTACCATATCTTTTCTAGATTTTATCATGAAAAATTTACATGCACTTTGACCATAAAATCTTCCCTCATAAATTCTCAATATTTTGTGGTGCTCATGTCCATATGTGGTTCTCACCACCATATAATAGGGATTGCATAATTCAAATATGATTATATTGGTTGTTAATGTAATTATTTTAGATAATTTTATCATGTAAAATAAATGATAAAAAATCTTACAATGATATTTTACTATCATATTTTATCTCTTAAAAATTAACACTGAAAAGAATGTCAACATATAAAAAATTTCTACTCGAAACAAATGAAGCCTTAACTTAAAAAGGATAAGAAAATCTCACATCGATTATTAAATAGTCTACAACCCCCTATATACACCTCTGAATCCCTCCATGCACCTACCTGTATAAAAGAGGGTTTTTACCATCTCCAGTTTTCATGTGTCCATATTATAAACTTCCACAAGTGCGGAGGAATATTGGGAGTTTAATCTCACACCGACTATCAAATAGTCTACAGTCTATTTGATGCATTTGATAGTCTTTCCACCTACCCATTCAAACTTTCGAAATGAAACTCTATACATTTTAATTTTTAAACTTAATTATTTTGAATCTTTAGCATTTTAGTGGACTCATTTGACTAACAGCTCTAGCTCCATTACACAGAATTTTGTGAGCCGAATATTAAAGTTTCAACCATGCGACTCTAGCAAATTCAGTTAATCAAGGAAGTGATTACGCGGAATCCTAGCTAAGAACTACTTATTTGACATTAGTATGAATAGATCACAGAAAGTTATCAATAGTTTATGTTAAAATTTGTTAACTTTTGTGATAAACCTAGTGAGAGAATTTCTCATCAGTTCGTCCCTTAATTTGCTCTTATTCCAAGTGAGAAACAATGTTGCTGGATTGTTAATTTCTTTCCTTAGTCGATTGACCTGGTGCAAGATTTTTTATTTTATTTTTTTAATCTTAATGGAATAAGAATAAGTAATAAAGGTATGATGAAACAATGATCAATTTATGTGTCTCTCTTTTCCATTTAAAAAAAATTAATTCTTTTTAGGCTTAAAAAACTGGGTGAACTGAGTCACGATCATAGCAACCCGATTCATTTCATCTTTTCTTTAGTCAATATGTAAGAGAATGACCCATATGAGGAGAAAATAAAAGAGAAAATGACATTGGAGATTTACTTAATGATATATTATTATAACAGATTTCAAATTATCTTAATTTGTATGACACCAGAGAATGGGGTATTGATAATTTTTACATAAAGGGCACCCTGCAGTGGATAAAGTTCCTGCTATTGCAAAATCTGGAGAGGGATAGAATGTATACAATCTTAATCCTATAATATGGAAAGGTTGTTTTTATGTTTTGAACATGTTTCTACTAGATTGTAATATGACAATCTTATCGTCACACAAAAGCTTATCTCTTATTAACAATATTTACCTGCCACCCATATTTTAATTCCTTTGTAGACCCTTCCTTTGTAGACCCTCCTTATGGTCTACAATATTTTTACTGAAAACGATTTTTGCTCATGTATCATAAGTAACTTTCTCTAACTTTAAATGAAGCAAGCAATACACTTAGGGATTAAAATTAACCATAACATCATCAATAAGAGAGAGAGAGAGAGAGAGAGAGAGAGAGAGAGAGATTCAACAAGAATAAATCAACTCCTACTCCAAAATTCAATTAATTCTGCAAAATTAATTTTCTTAAAACTTCTTCTTCAGTCCTTGTATTATTTTATAGGGAAAGGCTTCTCTAAGCAAGCGATAGACGGCAGTCATTATACAAGGATGGAGAGGAGAGAATGCTAGCCTAGTCTGTGCCACTAGTTCAGTCTGTACCGTTGTTCAGAGATACTTTTCTCTATTTTATCCATCGAAGTTTAATACTTACAGAATTCTTTTAACCAAAAAAAAAAAAAAAAACCTATGAACCACCCTATCTACAGCCGCCGTACAGAAAGGTGGGGTCGATCGCGAACTCGACTATCGATGCAAGCTCATCCCGGTTCCCTTCTCTGAATAAATCATTGCCATTGCCATTAGGAAAGCTTGAGTACAATGTAGTAAATGGTGCTTGCAGAGCTACAGAATTTAACTGGGTTGAGAAAAACTGGTTCTTTTCATCAATGTGATTAAGTGTTGACTTCTTATCATTCTGTTGAGAGACACAGGCTCCAAAGCTTTTGCATTTTTCTCTATTATCAGACTCAAAGCTGCATGTTTGTGAACTGGAATCAGTTGGGTTTTGTTTGAGGGTGGATGCTCCTCTCCAATCTGGTCTGTACTTATAACTCACGTTTCGTTTGAAGATGCGGCAAAGTGTCCAGATTTCCTGCATCCCAATGAAGAAAGAGATTAAATAAAAGAAATCATATTAACTGATATTACATTTGAGTTTCTGCGAAGTGATGAAGAAAGAAGATTAATTAAATAAAAGAAATGTTTTATGGACGGTCCGTTCCATATAGGATGTAAGGGTGACCCTTACTTGTACCATATGGATTGGTGATGTGATGTGATCATTCTGATTATTGGATACCCAAAGAATGGTCTGGAATGGCTGCTGATCAAATTTTATACTTAAATTCAATAATATATCCTCCATTTATAATCATGAGTCTTCTAAGTATTCTTGCCATGCACTCTTGATAGTCCTCATTTTTTTAAGGACCGTCTTATTGACACTTTTATAAGTGTTTTAGAACACAAGACCTTCTTTTAATTACCTTTTATTTTATTCTTAAAATATTTTTAATCAAGGTTAAAATGGTTTTTTCACAAATTTTTTAATTGTGGCTTAAAATATCAAGAATTGTTATTGTTTCACACGTTTTTTCAAATAGATTTATGAATGACAAGAATTACTTTATTAAAAAAACAAATGTATTATACTAAAAGAGTGAAAAAGAAAAATAAAGTATCAAATTAATAAGAAAATCCATTTTTTAAAAACTTTATTTTGTTATTTACTAAGTTCCAATTGAATTGAAACTTCACATGTGAACGATAGACTTTTGAATCTACATCTCAAAAAAATTTCAGCCCATCAAACCCGCCATGTGGTACAAATAAATGGATCATCCATGGATACCCTATGGAAAGGCATGTCCATAAAATTTGGGGCCTAAATCATCTGCAGCCACATCTAGGCCATTGGAGTGCATTGGTGTGCATGCAGATACACTTTCAACGATCCCGATGCGACTACGAAGACTGCATGATTACAGAAAATCCAAATCTTAAAACTTGCTGTCATAGAAGAAAAGTCTTACAGCTTCTTGAGTAGTATTCTTAGAATGGGGATTGTTAGCATTTTTCCCATTTGCTGGAAGGCGAAACTCATGCATCATCCAATCAGTTTTGGTGCCTTTTCCTGCCCTTCCTCTGTAGTAAACTAGGGATTTCTTGAGGCCTACGCAGTCATGCTTCTCTGCAACAGAATATATTGGCCTGTCGATGCCGGTTGCTTTCCAAAAACCAGACCCTGTGACTCTATTAGGTCTTATGCTGTTCCTATACTTTCTTCCTCTAATGCAAAAGAAGTACCACTCCTTGTCACCCACAGTGCTGACTTCTACATTTGCTCCAGACAAAGAGAAGATTATATTAATCAGTGAAGCTTTAAAATTTATAGCAAGAAACTAGACAAAGCAGGGAAGTTTATTTATTAATAGTGAAGCATCATAATTTGTAGTAGGAAACAAGACAGGTGGGAAGTTGAGAATTGAATACATGGATAGACAATTAGACACTCTAAGAAAGTATTATATTTTCAATATCATCAGGTTCGTAATTAGATAAGTCAACCTACCTTAACCCTTTTCTCATGGGTTTTATAATTGTTATGATTTTTCTGATAAAAATGTCAAAAGCATTTAGAGGGCTATATTGTAGTAGACCCTTCTGGGCTTTCAATAATATCCTCTCTCTCTCTCTCTCTCTCTCTCTCTCTCTCTCTCAAGAGAAGAGTAGAAGCTGGGAATTTTTTTGATTTACTTATTGAATATGGTATGTTCAACAGAGGTTTTTAGATGCTCTAATATGGAAGAGTGATTTGATTTAGATCGAATGATCCGAAAGACCCAGAGACAGAGGTGAGGTGGCCATAAGGTAAAACATGCATAGCTGAAGCCTTTTTTCTAGTCTTTGACCACAAAATGAGCTTATTAGAGCACAAGAATTCATATTGCCAACCCTATTTAGTTAGGAAGGCTTTCTTGTTGTTGTTTTTATATCACATGTATCACAAAGAGTTAGGGAGGAATATGAAAGAACACCTAAGCAACTTCTAAAAGAAACCATACAAATAACTAAAGATATGATAGAAATGAATAAAATGGAAATATTGCTTACTTGGGAGATCCCATGGATCATATTTATAGATATCAATCTGTTTGATGAGTTCAATACTAATCGGTTTCTTCTCGACCTTCCTCCGAAGATAAAATTCGACAAGCTCTTCATCAGTAGGATGAAACCTGAATCCTGGAAGAAGAATATCATCATCTTTATTGCTATCTAAATCACTAAGCTTCTCCGTCTCCATCTCTACTTCTCTCTTTCTTCTTCTGCTCTATTGCTCTTGTTGGTTCTCTATGTTGTAGGCAATAACATATATATATATATATATATATATATATATATATATATATATATGACTATTCTAAGAACCCTTGTTTATTAATGTGAAGAATGATTGATGCTTGGTCCAAAGTTTGAAGATTGAATTCTTAGGCTTTAGGGGTAAAAAGGTCTTCAAACCAACTTCTTTGGGATCTGTAGCTAAGAATAAGATTTTGGGTATTCACAAGTTTTACTTTCTTTTCTTTTGGGGGGTGGGGGGGTGGGCGGTGGCTAAGAATAAGACTTGGGTTAACTATGCTATATTCTCATTAGTTTAGGATCTGTTGTCCTATGAACGTCACAAGGGTTATTACAACATATTATATTCCCCTTAATTCACACTGATTTGAGTTATTACGAAAAATATAATATATAAAAAATAGTTTTAATATTTTATTTGAAACAATAGCAACACTCTTTAGTTTAATATGCTTGTCAAGATAGAATGCTAGTGTCGCGTCAAAACCCGAATGACGAAGTCTTTTGAAAAAACAAAAAAAAAATGTGTTTAATTATCTAGGGTAGGTGAAAAGTCTTTTGCTCAAGTTATTTGACTACCAATGGTGGAACTTTGACTTAGAAGGGCTGATATTTTCAAACTGGAGAGTAGAATCATTTGTCTCATCCAAAACTTCAAAATATAGCCGGTCCAGTTAGGGCCCTTCATCCGGACCTTTCCATTTGTGGGTGATTCCTTAATCAATCATCGGTTCATATAAATGGTTTATCAGTTCAATTCGAATAGGTTTGAAGATTTTTTTTTTTTTTTTTTTTTTTTGGAGGGGGGAGGGGGTATCCAAGCCTTCAGCTTGATTAGTCTCGCGGACTCATACTAACCTCACAACAGTATGGACCAGATTTTTTTATTTTTTATTTTGGTATCTGGACCTTCGGCCTGATTAGTCTCAAGGGTCTATACTAACCTCACAGTAGTATGAATCGGGTCATTTCAGGGTTGAACGAGAACTATTCCACTTGCAACCAAGAAAGAAAGAGCATTTAACACCCCCGTGTGAGTGGCCTCAAGGCAATAAGAGAAGTCAGACTCAGAACCTTCCACTGCTGAGGTGTAGGCTCATTGTCAACTAAGCTACCCCCTTGGGGTTATTCGGTTTTAAGTTATTATTTATAGAAACGATAATCAAATCAATTAATAATTGATTCTTAATTTCCAAACCAAAATCGAATCAATTAAGAACTGGTTTATCGGTTTTTTTTTCCTGTTTCAATTAGTCATTTCACTATATAAAAAAAAATTTGGTTCATAAACAGTTTTCGAGAAATGAGTGAATATTTTATGATTATAATAGTTTAACAACAAAACACTTAAACATTAAATAATTGAGAAGGATTTCTTATTCAACTTTGTGGCCCCTACACCTGTGTCGAGAACAATGGAGGTGTACATAGAACATTAAATAATGGAGAATAATTTCTTATCCAATTGTGTGGCTCCTACACTAGCATCAAGACCAATGGGAGTGTACACACAAGTATTCGACTATGGGGTGGGTAGTCATTTCACCCCTCCTGTATCTGGCGTAGGTTTATACTACCCGACACAAATTTTTTTCCCTTAAAAATAATAAATCAAATATATCGTATCACATGGGCATGACATTATGTCAAGGCATAACACATTAAATTGTATACTACATATAAAATATTATAAAATTTAGATAGGTAGTTAACCGGTTTTATTTGATTTCTTAATCGGTTTTACACGGTTTCCTTTCAGTTTTATTTAATTGATTTGTTATCGGTTAAACGACAGTTAATCAGTTCTAAACCACAATCGAACTGATTAACTATGTGTAAAACCAAAACTGAACTTCAGTTCAACTCGATGTTTTATTGTCCTGTACGTGTTGACCTGACCCGATTCATCTTACTAGCTAGCCTTGTTTTCCATCCTATCATTTTGGATATTATGAATTTAGCTAAATGGTTTGAGGAATGTACCTTCTCATTTATTCCAAGGAAAACAAATTCTTTGGCTCATACCTTTGCCCGTAAAGCCATGATGATTTCAGGAATGTTTGATTGACCATTATCCTTTCCCTGGTTAATTGATTCTCATATCAATGATATATCGGCTTGTATTTCTATTGCTTTTCAATAAAATATTTGTTTATCCAAAGAAAAGAAACCGATGTTTTGTTGATCAGTTTCGATTCGCGATTGACATCCTAACCCTAGATGGGTAAGCTTCCAAAAGCCATTAGTTGGAGACGAATACGATTTCTTACCATTGATTGAACGGAAATCCTTTTGTCTAAGTTGTGGCCCATGTATTCAATGGACAAGATCAATTCTTGTTGCGGTTAACAACACAAACAAAAATGGCATACATGAGTTTCTCTTTCTTGACAAAGGTAAACTTATGGTTGTAGCAGATTGGGTTGGCCAGGCTTTCTAAAACTTCAGTCCCATTAGCTAGGTCCAGGTCCTGTCTCAGGCCTTGAAAATTTAATCCAGACCCACTCTCAGAGTCGGATCAGGCTGACCCTAATTGATCCTGGCCATGAAAAAAGGGAATAGAGATACAAGGCCTAGCGATAGGGCAAAACTGGGCTCAGTCGAAGGCCTCAATCCTGATCTGCCCTCCAAACCAGGGAATCTCAACCCAATCCTTTTTTTATTTTTATTTTTGTTGCTAAAGTTCAGCAAAGTTGTATTAATAATTAGAAGAAATAAGAAAGTGCAAAAATAAGAAACTCATAATAACTCTACCTTGGCATAACCATCAACGGGTTGAAAAAAAAAATGTAAATAAAAAACTAAACATCTCAGAAGCATATAGGATGGTGGTAGAAAGTCACAATCACACCATAGAAATTCTCAAGTTGTTTTCATGGCGAATAATCAATATGATCACCATTACACACGTGTTAACTTTCAACTTAAATGGAGCTAGCCATCCAAATTAAAATATAAAGTTTTTGAAAAACTTGGTGAAAAAAAAAATCAACAGTTAAAAATACAAGAGAATATATAAATATATAAGATAATATATGACTGAATTTAAGATGTGATCAATCTAGATCATTTTCTAGATATTCATATGATCAAAATTACTATCTTGCCCTTTAATTTAAAAAATACTTATACCTAATTAGAGATAGTGAGATACCCTCCATACCTACCAGTCTAGAAAAACTTGTGCCTCTAATTTTTGAAGTTTTACTTGCTTTGTCTTGATGACTCCACGGATGTTTGAATTGGCACTAAATTGTCAAGTGACAAGTATGGATGGTCCATGTGATAGGGCACATTTCCCTTGTCTCACTTGACAAATTTCAGCCTTAATTAAACAAGCAATGGAAATGCTTGGAAATTATTCTGAAATTATAGAATTAGGAACATATCAATACATGAAATGGCAGTCATGGATTTTTTTTAACCACTTCCTTTGTGTTTTCATGAAAAAATTCAACCAATTAGATAAGTGTGAGGTCTTTTATCATGTGGATCTACCAATGTTTTCATTTGACATGAAATTACATGTGAGAGTGTCAAGCTATATGACATCAGTGTTGATAAGATTTTTGTTTTAATTGTTTTTATCCTCAAAACTGACCCTTGGTAATAGGGATAGAAATCATCTGATGCCCTTTATGTTGACATGAGAAAATCCAATTGCTGTAGTTTACTGTGCATACATATCGAATTTTTAGCATAAGTATAAAATGGATGACAGTCATTGGATTTCCTCATGTCGGTATGAGGGGCATGAAAGGATTTGAATCCTGGTAACAGTCGAAAGTATTATTGATTGAGTAACAAAGGAAGAAGGTAAGTGAGATTTTATTTTTATTTTTGATCGGATGCTTGTCGCCCCATTTCAATATTATGATATGTAGATCATCAAATTTACCAAGTTGCCCTCACTAATTCTACCAGCTGTTCGTGTACATCCTATGTTAGCCCACACAGAATCTAACGGGAAGGTAGACACAAGTATCCAAGAGGAAGAATAGAAAATTTATTTTACAACCTATATGAAAAAAAAATAAGGAGACACAACTGGACAGAAACTTTTTCCCATTCCTTTGATATGAAACTATCAATTTCACCCACGCCTAATTTCACGATAAAAATACCATCAACTGTCGAATTTATTTTACATTCACCCCAAAAGATCAACTCAATGAATAATTGCTCAGTATAAATAAAGGGGGAGCAAACTGAATGAAACCAAGGAACTGAACAAGCCCGTTATTTTTAACATTTTAGCATATTTTATATTTGGCAAAAAAGTCCTAAACAAGACCACTCCTCCAGGCCCACCTACTTTTGCCATATGCAAAATTAAGGTGGCAATTCCAACAACTAATTTATAGATCAGACTTTAGATTTATCACATATCAAATTTCAAACCTAAATTCAAGCATATACCACATGTATTGGATTTTTCCTCTTGATTTTCAACCATTTGTTTGAAACCATTTTTGAAAATATATCTAAGACTCCATCACATGATCAAATTTCATTCAACTAGTACTTGACATATGAATAGAAACCATAATTTTTCTTGCAATACTTGGCTTGTGAATAAAAACCCTAATCTTTCTCGCTCAAAAAATTTGAGTTAGGCCACTTGATTTACCATATGTGGTGGATATTAGAGCCACCTCGAACCTTCTTTCTAAAACGTTAAAGGAAAATTTCAGCCACACCTCCTGTAGTATAGCTTAATATCATGCGTCTACCTTTTTTCATGATAATATATCACTACCATCCTTTACTTTTGAAAACATGATTCAGTCAGACCCCCTCCTATGGCCATTAACCGATGACATGTCACCATCCAAATTCATTAATGGCAATACTACCCCCATCAATATGTGAATTTACCATTTTACCCTTTTAATTTTAAATGTAAAAGCTTTGCAAAGTCTCAAAGATTTGGAATATGGAGCTCTCTTCGAATGCGCCAACATTCTAGCAGTACCGGCTGCAGAGGCGATGGACACAGTAGAATAGGGGGTGGTGGGAAGTACTATAGTTAGGGACCTAGGGTTTGGTTGAGAGGAACGAAGCGTTTAAGGCCTCCAGCTGTGTTTTATCGCTTGGAGTTGAGGTGAGAAAACATAGTCAATCCCGAAAGAAAAGGAATAATGGGGTTTTTGCAGTCTTGAATGTGGAGACTAATAGCTCTAATAGTTTATTTGCATGTACTTGTATCCTCCATAAGATCCCATCAGCAATTTTGAGGATTTTGAGAGTAACATTCATCTCTGTCGCCTGGTTTGAAATGGGGAACTGGAGGAAGGTCTGAAGTTTCTGGAGAACAGGGTATATCATGGTGACATCCCAGACATATCTCCCTGCACAAGTCTGATTCATGGGCTTTGTATGTAGGGTGGGAAAGACTACGAAATCAACTAGGGTTTTAGAGATTCTTGAAGAATCTGCAGATGTTTCAGATGGTGTAACCTATAACGTCTTGATTAGTGGGTACTACAAGTTAGGGGAGATCGATAATGCTCTGCATCTAATGGAACGAATGAGTGTTGCACCAGATGTTGTAACATATAACACGATCCTGCGTAGTTTGTGTGATTCTGGAAAGCTTTGGCGTCTACAGCAAGAATGAATGGGTCCCCTCCGATGACATTGTCAGTTCCGGCATCGAGGAATAGCTCCGGCGTATGGGCATGATTGTTTTGGTCAGTCAAGTGAAAAGTCAAAGGGAATAGTGTGAGAGTAAAAATGTCTTTTTACGTATTCTGTAAATCTAAATAACATTTGAGATTCTTTAAAGGGTGTTAGTGAATTATGCAAAAAAATGTAGGTACGTGATATTAAACTATACTACAAGAGATGTGGCTGAAATTTTCCCAAAAGTTAAATATGAGACTTTTTATTATTTTATTATTTTAATTTTAAATTTTTTTTTGGGTTTTCGAGAGTAGGGAGTTTTTTTTTTTTTTTTCTTTGACTAAGAATTTGACTTTCTAGAACACCAGGCCACTTGGATTTGGATTTGGATTTCTTGAGTGAGTCCACCACTCAGCCTTTCAAAATTTATAACATTCAATAAACCCTAAATTGATTGAACATGTGAGTTTGAAAAGAAATAGTGCACATCATGGAAAGAAAATCTTAACCTAATAGACCTAGTCACTAGTCCTGTAATCAGTTTCAAGTTTATCCCAAAAATGCCTGCCTCATTGGAGTCCTATTAAGTTGTTTAATTCTTGGAAGTAAGCAATAAAAAATTATTCATAAGGTAATAGATTCTTGGGGAAAATGACTTCCAAATAAAATAATGAAATTTCAATGACTACCCTATACAATGTTAGGAATTTTAAATCAAATTAGCCATCCCTAACAAAATTACTATTACAAATTCTAAAACATAAGGGCTAAAATAGCATGATGATGTGAAACCAATGAGACTAAGGCTCTATTTGTTTTGATGTAAAATTTTACATATAATATTTTATATATTAAAAAAATCGATATTTGTTTCTAGTAGTTAAAAGAAAGATGAAGTTATTTTTACTCGACCTTACATACTAATGTCTACAGCAACTAAGAAATGCAAGTATGGGATCCACGTCCTACATCTATTAATAGGCTTATTTATCTAAAGTTACATCACGTTTCATTGTTCACTCTCTTTTCATTGTTCACCTTTTACTATTTGTTGTTTGAATCCTGACCTGAGTATTGGAGTGCAGCCTCAAACCCCGAGTTCAACCATTCTTGTGTTCATTTATTATCATCTCCAAAGCAAATCCCACCTTGAAGCTGATCGAGTTGGATTCTAATAGCAAAAATTTCTATTGTCATCCTGAATTTACTTTTGTTGCTTTTAAAACCATATATAAATACTGGAATCTTTAACAAAGTCACAGTCATTTGCCTCCATTTTTTAATTTCTCTATTTCTAGTTTTTCTTTCTTTCTTTTATTTTTTTATTTTTTTATTTTTTTTTTATTTCATCCTTCTATCAAATCGTTTGTTCTCTGGTCTGCCCATTTAAAAACTGATCTTTAGATATTTTATTAACCAAGGAAAGGGAACACAAACAAGTTTGATCTCAAAAGAAAGCAAGCCAATACATCCAGGAAGAGAGAAAAGAGCCAATGATCAAAAAATCTCAAGACACAACTGAAAACAGCAATGCTAGCTAAAAGGAGAAACAGGTCTTAAGGGACATTAAAATGCCATCTAGAGGAGATAAAAACACATTCCTAGAGGAAGGCCTTTTGAAAGTCAAGGAAACACATCTATCATAAACATCCCTTTTAATTTGGTTGATCAAAATCTCCTTCGATCTAGTCTTAACCATGAAGATTCTTGCATTACATTATTGCCATTGGAAAATTGGCATTAATTGCCAAATTGCATTAAATACCAATTTTCCAATAACACCAAAGTTGTCTCCTCCATCGCCAACCTCTGTTACTATCCAAGCAGCTTCCCTCACCATTAAAAACCGACCTTGCTTTGACTAAATATTTTTATTAAATAATAAAATATTCTTCACAAACAAATAAATAAAGAGATCACATAAAGTAGAACTATCGCTAGAACAAATAACATGAAGTAGGATTATCTCTAGAACAATAAAATAAAAGGGTGTCACATGCTAAGGATATGATCAGAAATAAAAGATCTCTCTCTTCTTATACGTTGTCAACAATTCAACAAAAGAAGATAAATATAAGTTGGAACTGACAAAGACCCAAAGAACAGCTTCCAAACCCAAATTAGCCTTATCTTATTAAAAAAATAATAAATAAAATAATAAATTGTTGTGGTTAAAATAATCAATATTGAATTGATCAATTCCTATCAGTTTCGACTATGATCCATACGGATCCGAAATCTGCTTCTTTCTTATTTTTAATTATTTTTTAATCAGTATGTGGTGACCACAGCAATTAGAGAAAATGAGCATAGATAAGAATAAGATAGATCATAACCATTCAAAGGAACTCCATGATTGTCAGCTTCATATAAATTGCAATGGCTTCTTTATCTCTTCTTGTTCAGGAGAGAGAAAAGAATGGTTGGCCAAGGGTACCAATCAATATTGCCACGTGGGTTTACTTTTGGATGACAGGCAAGAAACTAAGAAGATAGAGTTGGTCAATTTTTTAATACTTATTATCTTATTTTCAAAAGTTTTTTGAGACGAGTAAAATGAAATAACAAAAGTTTTGAAAGTAATCCATCAATATATTATGTCGTTAACAAGGTTTATCATTTTCTTTCTAGAAAATACATGTAAAATGACAAAAATTATCCTCATTAAAAAAATGTGTGCAATACTAAGCTAGAGAACAAAGAAGTAAAATATCAAATCATTTAATATTTGATATGATTAATAATTTTTTATTGAATCCTGTTAATAGTAACTATGGTAGTGAAGTAATGCATCCTGATTAATCTATCTAATATGTTGGGGGTAATATAGGAATTCAATAAATATACCAGAAAAATTCCAATACATAGTGGGAAGTGGGCACACTTGCCCAGATTCAAATCCTCTCCTCCAAGAGAATTTGGAAGAGAGGTGGCGCCCCTATTGGATGGAAGATACCTCCATCCAAGCAGACACCGAGCCCCAGGTGTTGTTCATCCAATGGGAGCGTCACCTCTCCTCTAGATTCTCTCAGAGGAGAGGATGTGGATACCACTTGCCCAATCGAAGGAACCCATGAATTGGTAGGGAATAACTTTCCTCCATTACCTTTTATTTTTTTCTTTTTTTGAGGGGACTTGAAATTTTGGATTTAGATCTTCTCTTGTCGTTGGAGGGACTCTAGTCATGATCCAGCAATTGGAATTCATTCAGTACACATATTGATGTATTGATATGCACACACTAAGTTAATTTCAACCATTGAATTATAATTCGAAAAACTAGACAACAGGAGATATTTTTCCTAAAATTTCTTATAATAATAGTAGAGAGATTTCTTTTTTCTTTCTTTCTTTTTCAGTTTGCATTTTCACTCTTAGAAATATTCCTAAGGGTGAGAATGGCATAGCCCATACCCTGGCAAGGAAGGCTCTAACAGTTTCCAGTTCAGTTGTGTGGCCCGTTTTCAAATCTTGGTTACAGGATTTGTGCAGTATTGATATTCCAAATGTTTCTCAGTGGAATGATCAATAGATTTGTGTTTCACCCAAAAAAAAAAATTTAATAAAAAAAATCTTAACTTATGAAAATAAAACAAATCCAGCAGTTTAGTGAATGTCCCTTTTACCCTAACACCGTACGAATTGGAAAAACGTTTTGAGGGAAAAGTCATACTTACAAGGTACGGTTTATACCTAGTATCACAAATTGGAAAAACGTTGAGGGAAAAGTCATAGTTATAAGGTACGGTTTTCAATGTTAAAGGACATGGCAAAGATGTCAAAGCATGTTAGGAGTTAGGAGTTAGGAGTTAGGACTTAGACTATTATAGCTTTTATTTTGAAAGTTTGGTTGATGAATGCTTCAATTAATCTCATGGTTTTAGTTTATAATGTCGGAAGGGATATCAGTTACTCTGTAAACCGATACGGTATCAATATCAAATCGATACTAAATCAATGACAAAATAACACGTGACCAATACTAAATTAAAATATATTAAAAGAATAAAAATATCAGGTATTGTGATTGTATACCAATAGAAATCCACCTATACATAACTAAAACTATGATTGGTATCATGAGTCATGAATCCTTTGGAAATAGTACAACCACTTGCAATGTCAATGTGAAAATTGAAGGCTTTGCTTACGAGTATATTGAAAGGAAAATGTGATAAACATGTCATGGCTCTCTCTCTATAGATATATATATTATATATATAAGTGTGAATACGTTCTCATGTACTTTCAGTTTCAGTTGTCTAAAAGAGAAATTTCTGTCAATCTCAAAATTTACTTGAACTCTCCAATGAAACAATTAGCAAAATTTCAGCTCTCCATCTCTATGGCTTTTTTAGACACCCAGATGATCTTGTGGCACATTTTCACTATTGTTTTCACATTACTTTTTAAATCATCTTCTAAGTATGTATTTAGATTACCTAAGTATATATTATACAATTTTCAGTGCTATGTGATCTCTTTCAAGTTACTACAGCGATTGAAATTAGCAGACAATCAAAGCGATTACATACCATGTACCATGTAACATGAAGGTAATTAGTCATTTTACAACACTTCCTAGACCTACTTTTGTTGTAAATGTTAATGTGGCAATGCTTTTGGAAACCACACAGTTGATAATCTTTCAGGAAATATATTTGAAGGTTTTGGAATGTTCCGTCAAGCTTCCAAAACTAGAGCTTAGAAATTCAATTACAGATGTTGAGGGGAAATCTGAGACTTAGAAATTATGATTTAATCTGATTCCTAGGTTACATTAGCAAATAGGCAAGTTCCAAAGTGCAAGGAAGAAGAACAAGAAGATGGGGATGCAACTCCAGTAATTGAGCATATATGGATTTATAGCTCAGAGATCTCCAAGTTTTACCTTCACAAGAACTTCTAACCTGACCCAATTCTTTTTACAGGCCCAACAATCCTTCTGGAATTTAAAACATTGAAACCAGGAATTGGGGTGTGCTGATGTAAGGATCTGGACATCTTACTAATCCTCCATGGTCAAAACTGGACAACCATAGCCAAAACATGTCCACTATCAGTAGGATCATTGCAAGCCATTTCAATAGGATCATTGCAAGCTTTCCTGCATGAGAGATGCCCATCATGCATACTTCTAGAATGCCACACCGTAAAGAGAATCTGGATTTCTAAAGAACAGGAACAGGAACCCACCTTTCATTGAAGCTCCAAATATGGAACATACTTATCCTTCTCGCCTCCTTAAGTTACAAGAAAGTTACTTCAATTGAGCAACAACAATCTTAATGATACACTATTATTACAGATAATTTTACTGAAAAATTAATGGAGCATGAGCTATAAAATTCATTAAAAATGAACCCTGAAAGCCATTCTTCACAAACTAGATTACCATGTATATGAACGAAACAAGAATAAACAGATTCACCAATACATTAAAATGATCCACACATTGATGTTACTTTCCATCACAGGAGACCTAATTATTCCACAAGACAAAAACCTCCTAAATAGAGAGGGTTTGCACTATTCATTTTGCATCCTCTTCCTTCATCTTCTTTTCCCATCTGCGTTTCTTGTAATCCAATAACATTTCTGGCATTTTCTTCATCAACTCCGCAGTCTTTGCCCTTTTCTCTGCAGATACTCTGTCACACTTATGGCCTTTTCTCTTATTCCTCATCTCTTTCCTCTCTGGATCATATGGCCAATCTTCACCAGCAAGCAGGACTTCCTTGCGGAGGCGTGCCCGACGTCGGGCACTAATGCCAAGTGGCTTCCATGCTCCTAACTCCCAGTAGCCCCAAGCCCCCTTGGCAAGCACATCTTTGTATTTGGTCAATTTTTCACGCCATGGATATTGGTATTCACCAATTGCTTTCACTATGGCTTTTCCCGCTTTGCCTGCCATCTCCTTGAAATTCTACATAGTAAATTAGCTGCAATGGTTCATAGTCCTTAAAAGGTATGAAATGAGACTGAACTGCATATGTTAAGTACTAGTAAAGAATAGTAAATAAAGGATGGGAAGGAAAAGTAAACAAACATAACATATAATGTACAACTACTCAAGAAACAAACCTACAAGCAGACTAACCATCATCTAACTTGCATCTATTGCTAAAGTACACAATAAAGGGAACTTCCAAGGAAAGTTAGAAGTCAGTTCCCTGGTTAGATCTATAATGATTTTCCTGTATGATAGTTTATCTTGGGACCTAGAAGAACAGCTAAACCTCCATGATATGTAGATGCACCCAAGTGAACTTTCAGTTGAAAACAATATTCATTAGAAAGCAACATGTTTCCTTTCAACATCTAATATTCTACTCACCAAAAATCTGGAAGGCCAACAAAAAAACAGAATAGGAGACACATTGAAGAGAATTGTTATGGCCATGCCAAGTTTCCAGAACTTAAGTTAGCGAACTTATTTTCCCTTTCTGTTGTATCTAAATTGATTCCATGTAGTCAATTAACCAATTTAGCAGTGTCACCTCAGATAATTGAGCTTAACTAGTATACAAGTTCAGACTCATATCTAGGTATCTCAACATCAATTCTGCAATCTAGTCAAATTGTTTGTGGAACACCTCACATGTTGACCTCCCATGGCACCGGTCACATTCCCCTTCGCTTTATGTGATTTCTATGTGCTACAGATTTCTCAAAAGTGATCACCAAGCATTAGAAACTTTCATTTGGAATCTTCCAATGACTAAGTTGACGCCAAAGATTCAATATCCCAACATCAGAAACAAACAAAAAGTATCCAGAAAATCATACGTCAAAGCAAAGGTAATTGTAGTCCACTTAGATTAGATAAAGGTTGCTCAACAAGTAGGACTAAGATCGACAGCCAAACAAATGAAAAATTATACAGAATGGAATGAGAAGGCACCAGTCTCATTCCCCCTCGCTATGTACTACTGATTTCTCAAAGGTGATCACCAAAGCATTAGAACCTTTCATTTGGAGTCTTCCAGTGACTAAGTTGCCACCAAACATCCAAAATCCCTACATTAGAAACATACAACCCCATTTGTGATGCAGAGGCACCTAGAAGGAAACTACACATTTGGATGGAATATTGATTCGGTTTTGAGTTGGGTAACTGTGGCGTAAGTTTGTGGCTCTCATATGGTTTTTCTCTCCCCGTCCCTGCAACCATGAACTCACTCAAGTATTTCTTCAGCCATGTTTGATAACACTCCTGATCCTTTATTCTACTAATTCTTATTCTGCGGGAATAGATTGAGTGGAATTCTGTTTGGTAAAACTGGCTTGATTTCATGTTCCCAGAGATCGGACTGGGACCAAATGCCCTAAAAAATCAGGAATCACAGAGCATCTTTTTGATGTTCTGTCTGTTCTAGAACAACTTTGAGAGATCAGTTTTAAGTTGGAAAATACAATTGTTCCAGATATTTCTGCCCTCAACCCTCCTCCTTGCGAACGAGTGTGAGGACATGGTTTTTCTATCCTCTCTTTCGGGCAGAAAGAAAGAATTTTTTGTAAAGGAGGGGGTATGTGAACCTAATGAAGATCGAAGGCTTTCGCCTTGTGACCTTGTCCATCCACACCAATGGACGGTAAAATGAAATCTGGAGTCGCCAACTAGATAAGATCTAGGACCTATAAATTGTTTTTCATTTGGAGAGATATTAATGACTCATGACTCAATAGATCGACTTTTGGTCTTGCCCAAGAATGAGTAAGCGTCAAGTACGAATTGGGAAGGTGTTAGGCACCCAACTCACTCAGTCTTTAGACCAGTCTCCTTCTGTCTTATCCTTTTTCCTATATTCAAGTTTGATGTTTGATTTGGTCATTGAAGCTAAAGTAAGTGTTTAAGCATTTGGGGAATCCTAAACCAAGTTTCTAAGTTCTACTAACCTAGGGTGCTGCCACACAGGTTCTGAAAAAAAAATTGCAAGCACATAGATGAATGAATAAATGAATAAACAAATAAAAAACTTTTAAAAAAAATAGATGAACAAACAAAAAACAAAATAATGGATGACCGATGCCTACATATCCCAAATCGACGGAAATTGGGCCAAACGTAGTTTGGGCAAGGGTTGTAATGTGTGTGAAGGAAGTACGTGGGATAGTATGCGAAGTAACTACTTCCCGCTACCTATGTATCTCAGGATAGCTCAGAGAATCAGGCTTGCATAGTTCCAAACCAGTCGACGGGCTGGTCGGATTCCGAATGGCATATCACTCAAGAGCTATTGAACCTCAGCTCCCCGCACTCGGCATGGGTGAACTAAGTTGAAAAAAGATTGGTTGCTTAGCAAACCAGTTCCCAAACTTGGTAGACGATTGGCCTAAGGCTACAGACAAATTGGATTATAGTTGCGCCAGAGATCAAATGTGATCTTGACCATTGATCAATTCATAAATACCTAAACATATATATGGGTAAATTAGGACCACACCTAATGGATAAATGGATCCACGATCAAAATGGGCCCACGTTAGTCACAACATGGAATTTGGGATCCCAACAACAATGGACTGATTGGAATCATACTAGTAGATTCCTACAACTAGGGAAAAGGACCACAACTATACATCATGTGACTTGTGGTGGACCCGTGTGTGCACTAGAACTTTAGTCCTAAATTTGGAGTTGAGAGATTATTACAAACTAATTTGATTAAATGGGGATACATTGCTTGGGGATGGGGCTCATGTATTAATCCAAGCATGAAAATGCATTAATCCTAGTATGTAATAGATCCAATCCAAACATACATTAAGCTAGTCAAGCATAAAATACTAAGCATGAACTCGAGAATGGAAATTAACTACATTAAGCATAGCATGGACAGATTTATCATGAGAGCATATTCGTGAGGATGAGAGTATAAAAAGAAACCAATTTAGAACACAACACAGACTAGTTCAAGCATATAAGAGGATCGGGCTAAATATCACGACACTGGGTTTCACTATGACAGAAACCGATTACAAAAGTACCACCAACATTTGTAGGTTACAACTAGCATTGTAAATTACAAGACAAAACCACATTGACGAGATAAATTGGATAAATACTGATGGGAATGATCAAACAATAAGAAAAATGGGATGGATGGCAAAGAACAAATCGGTTGAAAACTTAGGATTAGGAATGAATAAATAAAATAAAAGAAGGATGGACAGCAAAGGAAAATTCGGATGAAAACTTGGGAAAGAACAAACAAAATAAAAGAAGGATTGACAGCAAAGAAAAACAAATTGGGTGAAAACTTGGGAAAAATATAAAAGAATGATGTATAGCAAAGAAAACGAAATCGGTTGAAAACTTAGGAATGAACAAACAATATGAAAGAAGGATGGACAGCAAAGAATAAAGAGACCATGAGATCCGAAAGTTGTGGGAATCAAATCTAAAACTCAAATAGAAACCAGATCGATTAAAGGAGAAGTTAATTTTGAAATGAAGAAGACAACAAAAACAAAAAGTACAAAAATAAAATCGGTGAACAATCTAAGTTGAACAAAAGAACCCAAGGAACTTCAGTTAAAAAAACAAATAGAAATAAAATTGGGAGAACCTAAGAACTACAGGAAAAACCAACAGAAATACAATGGAGAAACCTTATGACCTACAGTGGAGAAAACAAACAAATAGAAATAAGGTGGGAAAACTAAGAAAACACAGAAATTAGAAAAAACCTAAAAAAATACAGTAAGAAAACCAATAGAAATATAGAAGGGAAAAAACTAAGAAAACACAGAAATAAGAAGAAACCTAAAAAATACAGTAAAACCAAAACAAATATAGGAGGAAAACTAGGAACTACACAAGGAAACAGTTAAAACAGTAAAAGAAAACTAAAAAAAGCAAGAAGAAAATAAAACAAAGCCCAACCAAATGCAATTCTCAGTAGAAAAATAAATGAAAACCAAAACCAGTTGAAACCATTCTCTGTTAAAAAAAAAAAAGACAAAAAAAAAAAAAAAAAAACAAAACAAAAACAAAAACAAAAACAAAAACAAAACAAAAAAATCAAAATCAAAATCAAAATCAGCTGAAGCCATTCTTTGTGAAAAAAAACAGACAAAACCAAAACCAACTGAAGCTATTCTCTATTAAAAAAAATAATAAATAAAAAAAATATCCACCCAACCAAACCATATCATTTGATTCATTTCCACATGAAATAAAATGAACCTACTACAGGAAATACACAAAAAGGGAAAGAAAAAAAAACATTAGGGATTAAGAGAAGGAGTGAAGAATCATAAAGATTGAAGAAATGCAAATAGACAACATACTGAGAAATAATATGTAAAGAAGATATTCAAAAAAAAGAAAAAAGAACAAATAGGTGAGCATTCTTCATTGGAGAAATAAACCAAACGGATGAGAAAGAAGAATTCCTGGGATTTGAAGTCAAATGAAGGATGAAGAGGAGAAATCTTCCTAAAAAGATGAAGTTCCGGCGATGAGATGATAAAATCGAAAATAAAGAAGGAAACCCTTGGCTACTCAAAGTTGTTCTTCGATCTCCTTCCCAAACCCAAAAACTTCTCCTCTGCAAACTTACAAGAACAGAAAAGAAATCCCCTAGTCAAACTTCTGACACTCTCCAAGCTTTACCAAATGAATAAAGCTTTTCCAAGTTCGGCGGTTGCCTCCTCCTGTGAGTTCTTCAATTATCTTTTTCTGCTCCTTTCTTTTGATCGAACAACTTACTCTTCCTCTTCCATAGCTTTCCTCTTCCCTCTTCCTCTTGCAGTCGCAAGCCTCCTTCCCTTTCTCCTCTGCAACAAATCTTCTTCCTTTTCTTCTTTTTTTCTTCTTTTTCTCTCTTTTTCACTCTTTGCTTTCCTATTCTTCTTTCTTCTCCGAATCCTTCTCAGCCGCCACCCTTCACTTTCCCTTTTCTTCTTCTTTTCCTCTCTTTTCTTCTTTTTATGACCTCCCTCCAAAATGAAATCTCCTCTCCCTTAGGGCATGGTTTTTTCTTTTATACCATGGCTCTAAATGATCAAAATACCTTTTTCTTTATTTATTCCCTTTCTTCCTAAAATACCCCCTCTTCTCATAAAACTTCCCCTTTTATCCTCTTCTTCCCTTTTATCCTGTTCTTAAAATACCTCATCTTCTCATGGAACCTTCCCCTTTTATCCTCTTCTTTTTTTCTTTTTCTTTTTTATGACCTAAATAACCCCACCCCAAACTAAAGATCTTAATGACCTTATAGGTTAAAAAAGACTAAAAATATAAAAAAAAATTAATAAAAAGGACAAAATGGGGGCTTACAACAAGCCTCTAACACTCTTAAAGCCTCAATCCGCTTCCCTTTTGTTTCTCACAAAACCAACCTATTCGCTGCAAATCCTCTCATCAAACACTCATTGCCTTTTCTCTTGTATATATATAGAGAGAGGGGTTACAACTAGAACTTGCGAAAACATCCAAGACACAGATGGTACTTTAGTTTGGGTATAAAAGATTCAATTCCATATCAGTTCTTTCCCATTTAACCTGAAAATCTTGGGAATAGTTCTCTAATTTAGATTGAAAGATTGTGGGAGTTGAAAGATCTTATCTCAACTTTAGGGCTTATTGTTTTTTCCTGAATTATAGAGCAGAGATTTCATTGCAAGTCTGGCTATGAGACTTTGCATTGGTTTGCGTTTGAATTTTTTTTTTTTTTTTCCAACTAGAACTTTTTGGCCCATAAATTTATGGACTTATGGATATTGAGCATCTTTTGGCTTGATCTTTGGTAGTTCTTTGATCACCAAATGGAGTTTTATTTTAGGGTTCTAGGCTGATGGGGATTGGAATACCCCAAACTAGGATGAGCAAATAAAGTAGCTCAACACCCCATTACAGCAGTCAAATATGCTTGACAATCCATCCCTATCAATGGAAAACAATATGCTAGGGACCATACCCAATGTTGGAGGCTGCCACCACTGTATGGTCTGAAGAGGGTTAATGTACGCAGCCTTACCCTGCGGATAGGTTGTTTCCAGATTTGAACCCATGACCACCTGGTCACAATGGAGCAACTTTACCATTGCGCCAAGGCCTAGGATGGCTTGGTCATTGGTAGTTCTTTGATCACCAGATGGAGTTTCATTTTAGGGTTCTGGGCTGACGGGGATTGGAATACCCCAAACCGGGATGAGTTAGCAGATAAGCTGTTTCCATATTTGAACCCATGACCACCATGTCACATTAATGGAACAACCTTACCATTGCACCAAGGCCCACCCTCAACAGAAAACACTATGCTAGCAGCAGAAAATACCTTTACTTGTAACCATGGTTCAGAATTTCGGCCGAAATTTCGGATTTCGGCCGATACGTATCGGTTTTTATCAAAACCGAAACTAACCTTACTGGCGGTACGACATTTACCTAAATTCGGTCTGAATTTGTAGTTTCGGACAGAATTAGGGCTTTTAATAGATGTTTCGACGAAATCAGTCGAAATGTTGCAACTTGAGGGCGCTGAAAGGCGCTAAAAGCCTGGAATCTCTCTCACTCTCTCGATCTCAGATTTTCGATGATACTTTCCTGAAATCAGTCGATATTCATCTCCTTCCCTAACGTCTCCTTCTCTAACGTTGTTGCAGGTTGCAGTCGAAATGTTGTAGCTTGCAACTTGAGGGCGTTGAAAGGCGATGGGAACTTCCTTTCTCCGGGCGCTAAAAGTTCATGTAATTCCATATTTCAGAAGGAGAGATCGGCAATCAGCTCCGGGTAGAGAATCCTTCTCTTTCTGCCTCTGCAATTGTTCTTTAAGCCACCGATTTTGGAGTTGCTGTAGGGTAAGTTGGGTGACGTACTTCGACGGAAGGGATGGGAAGTTGGGAACTTCCTTTCTCCGCCATTATCAGGCTCTGAATCAGTCCAAATTTCAGAAGGAGACATCGGCAATCAGCTCCAGGTAGCCAACATTTAGTATTTTGAGTTCTATTTGGACTCTGTTTTGAGGTTTTTTTTGGACTCCTCCATCACACAAAGTTTCTCTGCTTTTTTTATATTTATTTTTTAGTAGGGAGCATCAGATAGGATTCATATGTGTAGTTTGAGTTCTATTTGGACTCTGTTATGACTTTTGAGGTTTCTTTTTTGTTATAACAGTTTAGTTTTACTTCTGTAACTTTTCTTTTAAATACCATAGTAAGGGTAGACTGAAGTTGAACATTGAATGAAGATAACTTTTGGAGGTTCTCTTTCATCTCTTCTTCTCTTCCTGTAAGTCTTTCCACTTCCTTTTAGTTCCTTATTCCCTCTACTGCCTACTATAATTTGTTTGTTTTACTTTAGATCTAAAATACAGAGGCAGCAATTTTTTGTCTGCGAGGGCATGAACTACTTGTAATCTCACAAGCGGCCTAACTAGACTGTAAAAGAACAGCAGCAATTTTTTGTCTGCGAGCAGAAGCCTTGAAGTATGATGATAATCTGTACCTTCTTGACACACATACAGTGGATGACTGGTCTTAGAATGAGCACAATGAGTGACCTAAACTAAGTAGGAAAGGTTTGAAGCTGTGGACAACCTGATTCCATAGACTGGTTATTCTCCTCCAGTAGTGTCATTTTACTTAACAATTCAGCAAGTTTCTCTTGATTTCTACTTTTGGTATTGGCGACTTGCATTTCTCTCTCTAAGGAAATTTCACTGTCACTGTATAGACAAAAAGAAATAGCCATTAACTTGTAATGGGAATTGTTACAGAATTCAGAATTAGAAAATAGTAAATCTGAGAGAGAGGAGGTAAGATCGACTGTTCTTAGCCTCTCCTCCTAGCCACTATTTATAGATGTATAAAATACTAACAAGACAGATCTAGTGATCTAGGACTTTATTCCTCCTTCAGACTTACTAGTATTTGCATTAGTCTTTTCATCATCTTTGGTCCCCTGCATTTTTAAGATGAAACATTGCTAGAGTTATAGAAAAGTCACCATTATGTATACATACTACATCAGTGACTGGACCCAAATAATATCTGGGAAAATTAAAGTGCTATCACTGACGTGTTCTGCCTCTGGTTGCGAGCGGCATTGGAGCACATTCTCCCTCATACACACAAAGAGGCGGAACCGTTTGGGTGTTAAAAGGCTAGAGAGCCTCGTTTACGTCCACTACAATATGAGATTAAGGGAAGAAAACATTCGCTTCGGCTTGGAAAAAGATATCACCCCGATCGAATTGAGTGAGATCTTCGAGGTGGACGAAGAGGTGGAGGATCCCTTGTATGAGTGGGTGAGGGATCGAGGTGAGCCTGTTCTAGATGAGCCTGAAGGTCGGCCTAACAGTCAAATTGCTTTCTAACTTCGAGTGGATGTTGATAACTTTATGGCATCGGAGGGTAACATTCACTCACAAACACGCAGACCATTTGAAGATGATATTAGTGATGATACCACTCGTTCACCTACTCCCACACAGACACATACACAAACCAGTGATGATGATGACAGTGATATTGGTGGGAGTAGTGATGGTGGTGCAGGTGGTGATGGTGGTGCAGGTGGTGATGGTGGTGCAGGTGGTGCAGGTGGTGATGGTGGTACAGGTGGTAGTAGAACTGCAACATTAAGGGAGATAGAACATGACATGGAGACGCAGCCCGAGCCACAGCCCGGATCCCATCGATTCACGGAGAGAGTTCGTATCCCGGTTCCACGCGGGATGAGGACCATGTTGCACGCATTGGTAGAGGATAGTTGGTCCCACATTATGATGTGGGACACGTATGTGATGCAACCGTTATCGGCAACAACAATGGTATCAAGGTCAGGGATTAGATGTGCCTAAACACTCGTCTTGGATTTGATTCATTTTAGTAGACTTCTTTATTTTATGTAATCTTAATATTAAAGTAAGTGTTTTGGAATGCTTTTGAACATTAAATTTTGTTTCTTCTTTAGTTTTTAATTTACTATCATTTTCAATGTTTGCGTACGTTATCATGTTATAGTGTCGACATAAAATTACCATTTATAATGTGTTTTTGTGCAAATGATTCAGTAGATATGTTATAGAGGTAAAAATTGCATTACATAATAAAATTGAACTCAAAAAGCATGTTTTATAGCCATCGAAACCACATCCGAAACTATAATTTTTTTTTTACCATGTTTCCCCGAAATTTCGGTTTTGGGCCTGGCCGAAACCAGGCACGAAACCGAAATTACGATCCTCGCTTGTAACTAACAATCATCGGTCTGATTGGCCTCAAATTGAATCGAAGGGTAGGTAATGAAGGGTGACAATGATACCTAGAGATGGGCTTTAGCTGATGGTTGGATCAAGAGGAAAACTCACATTGAGTGGTCAGCAAGACAACCACATGAATAGTAACCGTGAACAAAGTTTGGTAAAAAACTTTCTTTCTCTTTTTAGTTGTGTTTTTTTTTTTTATATAACAAGGGGAAAAGAATCATTGAATGGAGGGAATAAGGGATGGAAGGAAGCTATGGGGATGTGACCATTGGTGTCCCACCTTAAACACATAGTTGTCAAGGCAACAAGGCGACCCAAGGTTTTAGAGACCATCCTAGGCGTTGCCTAGGCGACCAAGGCGTTCCCAGTGTATTTTTTATTTCTAAAATATTAATACTATATTAATCATAGTTGTCAAGGAGGCAAGGCGACCCTAGGCATTGGAAGCCGTCCTAGGAGCCTAGGCCATTCCTGGTGTATTTTTTTTCTTGCCTAAAATATCAATGCTATATCTATGTTTATACTTTATATATTATATGCAATAATGCAATATGCTCATTGCAGAGTAAAACAAAGAGATGAGGAAGAAGAAGAAGAAGAAAAGACGATATCCAAAAAAAATAAATAAATAAACATTCAAACTTGCAGAGTTGCAACAGAAAAGAAGAAGGGAAAAAACGATATCCAAAATAAAAATATCTCGTTGCAGGACAAAGAGAAGAGGAAGGATAAGAACAGTGAGCAAAAGTAGACAAGCAAAGCAGAGCAGAAAAAGAAGAAAAAGAAGAAGAAGAAGAAGAAGAAGGAAGAGGAGAAGAACTCCATCGAGTAATTTTCTGACGAACATTCAAAGAAAAAACAAAAAAAAAAGTCATTCCAGAGAATTTCTTGAAGAAGAAAAAAAAAACCATACGGACTTGCAGAGTTGCAGAAAAAAAATGGTTAGTGTAAGACTCGAAGAGGAAGAAGAAGAAGAGGAAGAAGAAGAACCAAGCAGAGAAGAAGAAGAAGAAGATACGATATTCAAAAAAAAAAAAATCATTGCAAAGTAAGATGCAGAGAGGAAGAAGAAGAAGAAGAACAGAGCAGAGAAGAAGCAGAAGAAGAAGAAGAAGAAGAAGAACAAGAACAAGAAGAATAAGAAGAAGAAGAAGATGGAGGAAAAGAAGAAAGATTAAAATGATGTTCGAAAAAAAAAAAACTCGTTGTAGAGAATTTCTCGAAGAAGGAAAAAAAAAACAAACAAACCATTCGGATTTGCAGAGTTGCAGCAAAAAAGAAGAAGAGAAGAAGAACAAAAAGAAGAGAAGAAGAAGCAAAAGAAGATAGGAAGATAAAACGATATTCAAAAAAAAAAAATCGTCGACGCAGAGAGGAAGACGAAGAAGAACAGAGCAGAGAAGAAGAAACGATATTAAAAAAAAATAATAATAATCGTTGCACATGCAAAGAGGAAGAAGAAAGAACAGTGAAAAAAATACAATAACATCATTCCATTCATACAAATTAACAAAATACAAAAAACAAATTTAAAGTTACATACCTGATTGAGTGCCAACCGCCGGGAATAGCTCAAGGATAATAAAACCCTAATTGTCGAAAGAGTAGTTTAGCCTTCAGTCTTCGATTTTCTTTCTTCAAACGACTCTCTGCTTCTATAATCCAGTTTATAACTTTATATAACCCATGATTCTATGTATTGGTGTACAATATTATTGTACCCAATATAAAAGTTCATTTTAGAATCTTATTAAAAAAATACAAAAAGCATTTATAATAATATATTTATCAAAATTATACATTACAATTGAACCAAGGTGGCCGCCCAGGCTGTTTAGGCAGCGTCCAGACTCCCGGGGTGGTCACCTTTCGAACTTCCACAAGGCGTCTGGTCGCCCAGCACCAATTTTGTCACTTGAATGCCTAGGCGACACCTTGATAACTATGATATTAATGTTTATATATATATATATATATATATATATGCAGTCTTCTACATAAATAATCAACATTTAAGAAATAACCTAATTAATATGAGAAAAAAATAATAAATAAAGTATATGACATAAAGAAGCATATTTTTTCAAAAACAAAAAAAACACAAATCAATAAATTAAGAAGTTAGAACATCATAGCATATAAGTAAACAGTAAGACTGCAAGAGGTAGACTATAACGTTCTTAAAGAACTAAAGATCAAGTTACTCAAAAAATATTATACTACTGTTAGTTGTTACCTCTATGATGCCAAAATAAGTGCTTGTGCCTCTATTCCTCAGTAGCTCAGTAGTAGAGCAGTCGATTATTAACCGGCAGGACATAGGTTCGGCGACATTGGCATCCCAATCTTGGACTGGTTTTTTAGTATAAAGGTAAAAAACTTTTTTCATATTTTCCGTTAGGGAACTTAACAGCGTGTGGCCGATAATGGGGGATGGTTATATTACCGGTAAAAGGAAATCTTCAGGGAGATACGTGAAATTTTTTATTTAATTAATGATTTATATAGACATATGCAACAAGGCAACCACTCAGGCCTTTAAGGCATCCAAGGCCCCCAAGGTGACGCCCAGAAAACCTAGGCGTCGCCTTTAAACATCAACAAGGTGCCTAACCGGCTAGCATATAAAATCCCGTCCGAACGCCTAGGCGTTGCCTAGGTAAATATGCTCAAGCGTTGGTAGTCTCTCACTACCGGAGGTTTCTCACCTCATGAGTCTCTTACTCAACACTCAATTGTCTCCCACTGACAAATGTAGGTAAAGCCAATATTTCATTAAAAATTATCTTTTCTTTTTCTTTTTTTTAAATGCTTACAAGGTAGCTCTTTTTATAGAGTGGGTGAAATAGTTCTAGACCTTCATTGGAACTCCTCCTTGACTCAATGATTTGAATAGTTCTAAGGACTTACATTGGGACTGTTTTCAAGATAATTGTTCTTTATGTTTTCAAGGTCTCCACTCTCAATAAAACTAACTCCACTAATGACTCTTTCACTTTAATAATGATTCTTAGACTTCACTGATAACTCTTAGACTTCTAAATTCGTATGAACCACTTATCACCCACATATGGGCTTTCAAAATAAGCCAAATACAAAAGAAAACATAAAAAATCCTAGCCCATAACCCATATAACCTAATAGGCTACTTATTAACCCAATAAACTAGGCTTTGGGCTTGGTTTGAGCTTGTTCCAGAGTGAATACTTATGCTGGAACCTATATACATCAACTCTCCACTTCTTAGAAAAAAATCGACCTCAAGGTTTGTATAGGCGAAGAATCAATTGAGGTCTACAAGTTTCACATCTAAGTAATACCCGATCCGATAGTTGGAGATCTTTCTATATATCTAACAATTTAACAACAACATTCTAATAAAATATGATGCATGCCCAACTTCAGCCTTTAACAGTACTCTGGTAGCACACAAAAGACAAGAATGTAGTCTTGCTAACGTAGAGCTCGCTCTCCACAGTACTTCAACAAGATCACAAATTCAATGTGCTCAATTCACAATCAACACCAAGAATATCATTGGTATAAGTTACAGCCTCATGTGAAACACTTGCGAAGTCTCTTTTAATCATTATCTCTTTAGTCACCACTACTTTAATCTTGTCCTCTTTTACCTCTAAAAAAGGAACATCGTCCACCTTGTGACTGATTTGGTTTTCAACTTCAACCTCTTCAATGTAAACCTCAATATTAGGAACATTAATGACAGGCTCTTCGTTATTATCAAGAGTTGTTGGAAGCTTTTATATGTTTACCTTGACTTCATTCACTAGGTTTTTCACAAGAGATTGAGGCATTGGATCCTCCTTTGGTAATAAAACTTTGGGTTTAACCTTCGCCTTAACATTGTTAACATTAGGCTTTAAGTTCGCTTCAGCTGTAAATGCCAATGGTTGGTAATCTTGTCGAAGGGAGAGCTTTCTTTGGATATATTCAGGTGTATATTTAGTCGTCAACTCGTACTTCATATCTTACCAAGTCCTAGGCTTTCGTCTTTGAACTCTAAGCTTCCCTTCATGGAATTTCAACAATTATCTAGCATAACTAGTCAATTGAAGTAAGCAGATCTAAGTTTTGTTCCTCTGTTAAGTTTTAACAGTCAAAATATTCCTCTAGAGTATCCAACTAATCAAGGAATAGGCAAGGAATCAAGTATCAACATGATACGCACCGTATCAGCCGATACGTATCGGGATCGACATTAGTCAATACAATACAAGTCGATTCATCTCTTCATTTTAAAAAAAAGTATAGTATCGAGCGTATCGAACCGATACGGCTCGATACGCTCGATATGCACCGATACCCATTGATATGGCTCGATACGCATCGATACACTTTAATTTTATTTTATTTAAAAAAAAAAAAAAAGAAGAAAAACCAACCTGTATCGATCAGTCGGTTCAATACTGGTCGATACAGCCTTTTAAGTGTCGAGCAGTATCGATACTACTCAAAAACAAACCCTGTTCGTGTTTTTTCAAAAGCCGACAACCATTGAAGCTTCAATACTCCTCTGTAACTTGATTTTTTTTCCAAAAAACCTTAGGGTTTTGATTCTTAGCCCTAAAACAACTAGGAAGGTAGAAACTAGGTTTTTGTGAAGATTAGAGCCTGAAATCATCTCTTCAAGCTCCAAGGGCGGAAAACCCTAAAGATATGAATTTCAACTTCAATTTTTTTCATAATAAATCAATTTTTGTGTTGTTTCTTCTCATGAATCAATGAACTATGGTCCTATTTGATGAATGCATGCTACATGCATGGATTTAAACACTGATTTGAGGTTTGATTTGAGGAATTTTGGAAGAACAGAAGAAATTTTGAAATTTTTTTTTCCTAAAAAGGATTCTTTCCTCTTCTACTATTTATATAAGATGTGTAGACCACCGATCTACCATCTTTGCTTCTCAGTATAATTTTTGAATTTATTTTTTATTTTTTTTATTTTCTGGTTAAAAAAATAGAAATATAATTCAGATAATATTTTTTTGATAATTTTGATTTTTTTTCATGTAAAAAATAGAAATATAATTCGAGTTTTTTTTTTTTTTTTTTAAGGGTGTCGATGCCGATCTGACACACCACCCCCCTCTTTTTATCTGGCCATGGGACTAGCAACATAATACTGGCGGAGTGCATCATAAGCTGTGTGGAAATTATTGGGCAAAAATGGAATAGAGCAAAGATATTTTTACCTTCATTATGTTTCTTGAGCACAACAGATAAAAAGTTGCGTAGAACTTCGAAGATCAATGGAGCCTTGCCTTTTATTCTTTGAAAGATAGACAACAAAGTGAGAAGAAGTCGGAGGACTCTTATGCGCAAAGGGTTTCAACATAGGAGTTTTATAGAAGGTCGAAGACTTAGAATGAGCTATTATAATTTTACCCCTATTTTTGAGCTATTAGAACGCTTACACCCACGTGGTCATTAAAATCTAGCGCAAAAACAACCAAAAAGCCTTTTTGGCCAAAAGTCAAAGACAACTTCTTCTTTTTTTTTTTTTTTTTTTTTTTTGGGGGGGGGGTTGCTATTCTTTTTTATTCTTTTAAAAAACAACACCCAAAAATGATACCAAACACCTAGAAAAATAAAAACATATCAGAAAAACAAAAATAAAAATGATACCAAAGAGAGCCTAAGTGAGTTGAATAAGTTTTTCTTCCTCCTTTGGTAGGAAACTTGGAATCCTCCCTGATTAGGTTAGGCTCCGATTGTTTTGACATAAATTTTTATGGCAAATTTTACGTGTGACATTTTATATGCATTTTTTTTTTTCAAAGATAGTTTCCAAGAGGTAAAATATAGTGATCTATAAATGGGAGAGAAAAGAAGCTTCAAACATTGGAACATTTTTTTCTTTTCTTTTTTTGTTTACATATAAAATGTTACATGTAAAATTGTAGTAAAATTTTATGTCAAAACAAATGGAGCCTTAGGAAAAACAAAAAAGTGATTGAGTGGCTTGTTGTGTTTCATTTGAAACCAAAATTTAATTATCTATAATTATACTTCTTGAACTCAAACCATCAATCTGTGCAAACTTGTGGCTTTGAGTGGATCCTGTTACTCGCTAGTTTGATGTTCAGAATTGTGGTATTGCATAGGTCAGGTAGCTATCATCACCTTAGTGATTTGATACTTTCCTTTCCCCTTTGTTTGATTAGTACCACTATGATTTTTGTTCACATCATGTTCTATAGTCTCTTTGTGCTATCCATTTGATTCGACACTACCAATGGGTCAATTTCATTTTATGAATTTCAGTCCCCTCCAAAATGGCACATATTGGCATTAATCTAAACACTTTTGCCTGTGCCTGTCTATTAACCTATCTTATTCTTTGCGGTGTGTAATTTATCTTTTGTTTGGAAGTTAATCTAAGTCCTGCATGTTGGGCCAACAAAATGAAAGCAACATATGTGCCGAATCATGGTGCTGTGAAAGCAACATATGTTGGCTTGCATCATTTTGGTCGAAGTTGCACACCTAAAGGTATTTATATTATCAGCATTTTCCTTTTCAGTTCCACTATTCTGCTTACATTGCATTTCTTAAGTTTTTGACAATTTATTTCAGGTGTTAAAGGCCCACAATTTCACTTCTTTAACAGAAGGTTTGAGATTTTTATATGATTGTGACTAAGATGAGGGAAAGAAAGAGTAGAGATTTATACCATGTTGGATGTATTAAAAGTACAGATGGTAGAGTTCTAATAAGAGATGTAGACATTAAAGAGAGATAAATAATGATTTCATTTGCCTACTAAATGAAGACACTTCGTGTAATAGTGTCCCAGAAGGCTGCATCAAGGTTCAAAATCTCTAAACTTCGAGGGTGTCTCGATTCTCGACCCTTGGGAAAAACGAGATTTTTGAGATCGAGATCTCGACGAGACACTGCACAAAAGCCATGAAGGGTTAAAATGTATGTTTCAACCCTAAAATAACCATTTTAAGGCTTGATACTCCAAGGAAACCCTATTTTAACATATATATATATATATATATAAGCACAATCAAACCATAAAATTGTAAAAATAATCACACATGATGGTTGGGAGTGACGAGTGAAATAATAGTCCATAGTTGTCAAGGCGACAAGGCGAGCCTAGGCGTTGGAGGTCACCCTGGGCGCCTAGGCGCCCTCTTAGGCGTTGCCTACGCGACCAAGGCGTTCCTAATGTATTTTTTTTCCCTAAAATACTAATGTTATATGTTATAAAACATACAACATTAAACTCAGATTTGTTTTATAATTTATAACTATATATTATAAACTGTAAAGAAGAAATGCTAGTAGGCTAACTAAAGTCAGATTTCCTAGACAAGCTCCTAGGCTAACTAAAATCAAGCCACAGATGTAGAAGGTAGAAATGCTACAGCTACACATCCAAGAGACTCTAAATCATCATATCAAAATGCTCCCCGTCCACAGTTTTAAACTTAATAAAAAAAATAAATAGAATATCTGAATGCTGATAATGAAAAAACAAAATGCTCCACAGTCCACAGTCCACAGATAAATGATAACGCAAGGAGATAATGAAATTGTGAATCATGATCGACTGATTGCTGCCCAGAAAATGATACATATAATGAAACTGTAAGCGTTGCAAAGAAGAATTGGGAAAAAATGCAGAGTGATAAACAGAGAAGAAGAAGAAGAAGAAGAAGAGAGTCTCAGTCAATATCGGGAAAAAATAAAAATAAAAAAACTGTGGCGTAGCAGTCTCATAGAGAAGAATTAGGGGAAAAAATAGTTGCAAATCGGTAAACAGAGAAGAAGAAGAATCTCAGTCAATATCAACATTCGAAAAAACCAAAACAAAAAACATGGTTGCGCAAGTCTTGCAGAGATGAATTAGAAAAAAAAAAGTACAGAGCGGTAAGCAAAGGAGAAGAAGAAGAAGAAGAAAAGAAGAGGAAGAGAATCAGTCACTCGATACAAAAATTCGGAAAAAAAAAACCTGATTAGTTGCAGAGTGGTAAACAGAGGAGAAGAAGAAGAAAATAAGAGGAAGAGAATCACTCAAAAGTCAAAACCGACATTTGGACAAAAAAAAATACCAGGTTAGTTGCAGAGCGGTAAACAGAGGAGGAGAAGAAGAAGAAGAAGAAGAGAATCAGTCACTCTCACTCAATACCGACATTCGAAAAAAAAAAAAAAAAACTTCCTAATTAGTTGCAGAGCGGTAAACAGAGGAGGAGGAGGTGGAGAAGAAGAAGAAGAAGAAGAGCATCAATCACTAATATCGACATTTGGAAAAAAAAAAAACATACCTGATTCAGAGTCTCAAACTCGACAAAAACTCGCAGATAGGAGGAAGAGGAAGATGACCGTCGACGCCGAAGAGGACCGCTGGAAGAGGATGAAGACCACCGGAAGAAGAAGAGAACCGCAAGAGAACTGCTGGAAGAGAAAGAGGTCAGAGGAACTCTGGAAGAGCTAAAGCCCTAATCGCGATTTCGATTTCCTATTACTTTCCAAATCAATTAGCCTGGATTCAAATCGTCTCATCCCTGTAATTTGGGAGGGGTCGGATTCATTCGACCCCACATGGCGATCATCCAATGGGATCGTCGTCATGCCTCCCAAATTACAGGGATGAGAGGATTTGAATCCAATTAGCCTCCAGTCCGTCCATATACCTTATTAAAAATGATTCCATATATTTGTATGCAACATAATACTGTACATAAAGCAAATATAAAGATTGATTTTAGAATCTAATTAAAAATAAAATAATAAATATAACATTATATATTAGGCGACCACCCAAGGACTCAAGGCGTCCTAGGCGTCCAAGGCGAGGCGTCGCCCAGAGGCCCTAGGGGTCGCCTTTTGAACAATAGTAAGGCGATTCATCGCCTAGGTCATAAAAAGTTGCCCGAACGTCTAGGCGACGCCTAAGCGACGCCTTGATAACTAACTTGGGTGGGTTTACAACCATTTTTGGTAGTGTAAACCTAGAGTAATATTAGTTATTCTACATAATGTCACATTAGTAGAAGACCAAATGAGCCAGTAAAATTATATTTTAAGAGAAAAATAAATATAAAAATACTTAATTAGTTAATTGTCATAGTCAAAAAACACAAAGTAGTCAAGTAGACCATAATCATAATTCATACACTATGTCGAGATTCATCGAGAACTGGTAAAAATTGATCGAAAATGTCAAGAAATTATCAAAAACTGATCGAAAATGTCGAGAATCTTAAGATCTCGTCTCGTGTGAGATCTTGTCTGGACCTGTTCAAGAAGTTCGTGATTCTCGAGATCTCGACGAGATTTTGAACCATGGGCTACAATTAGAGCGTCAAAAGTAAAAAAAAAAAAAAAAATTTAAGGAAGATGAATGTAAACAAAGCACCAGGCCCAAATGAAGTCTCAATAGAATTATGGATATCTTGCCTAACCAAGTTGTTCAATAAAATTATGAGCACAAGAAAAATACCAAATGTATGGAGAGAATCATTGTAGCTCCAACTTATAAAAATAGAAGTGATATTTAGAGCTGTAATAACTGCAGGCGCATAAAACTAATGAGTCATACTATAAACTATGGGAGAGAGTTATTGAAACTCATATGAGACAATAAACTACTAATATGAAGAACTAATTTGGTTTTATTCCAAATAGATCCATAACATAAAATATTTACTTACTTGGAAGACTCATGGAAAGATTTAGAGAATGCAAGGAACAAAATATGTGATTCAGATAAAATATGCAAATGGGCTTCTTTTAGTGGAAATAAGTTATGGGTTGAGTACTTACCCAAAAAAAAAAAAAAAAAAGTTATGGGTTGAGTTCTATACATGTTGGGCTTTGATCCCATGAGTTTTCATTGTAATGAGCCACTTTAATGGGCCTAAAATCTGGGTATAAGATAGGAATAAGGGTTTTAGCATCCAAGTTTAGGTAGATAAGTTTTTATCTAGTTGGAAAATCTTTTATCTATTTGGATAAGAAATCTATTGTAAGTCTTTTATTGATTTTAAGTATTTTGAGTGTTTTAAGGTACTTTCATTTATTTTAAGTAGAGATCTATTAGAAATTAACTACTTCCAAGGTAAGTTATTGTCTGAAGGAGTTCCAAGACTAGTTTGCTTCTTTTTTTGAATATTCTATGTAGGTTTGTAAAGGCTACAAGCTTGAGCACGAATTTGATGAATAAAATATTGGTTATTGTCTTTCCTCTAACGGAGAACCTTGTGTTTGGTTAAGGATGGGGACTAGTGTTCGATCCAACTGACACCTTGCAGTGTGAAGCGTAGGTGGATCATCTAAAATGTTGTCTCCCATCTATTGTTGTTCATCAACTCTACAAAGTATTCTTCAACCTTTATACTACTCACGAATCTGGTCATAGTTGTCAAGGCATCCTAGGCGTCCAGGTGGTAATTTATGGGTTAGGCGGTTAGGCGCCTTGTGGATGTTCAAAAGGCAACCACCTAGGTCTTCTGAGTGTCGCCTATGCGTCACCTTGGACGCCCTAAAGGCCTGGGTGGTCGCCTTATTGCATATGTGTATATAAATTTTTAATTAAATGAAAATTTTCACGTATCTCCCTTAAAGTTTCCGTTTACCTGCAATTCAACCATCCCCCATTATTGGCCACGCACTGTTAAATTCCCCAACAGAAAAGATGAAAAGAGATTTTTACCGTTATACTAAAAAACTAGTATGAGATTGGGATGCCAATTTCGTCGAAAAATTTATTCCTTGGCAGTCGAGGTATTTCAAAGTTAAGCAGTCGCCAAAAGACGGAACTTGCCCAGAAGAATTGTTGGACGAGAGATTGAGTTATTCCAAACTCTAGCAATTAGATTCCAAAATATCCCCTTCCCCAAAAATTTTGTTTCCCCAATAAAGAAGTAATTGAGCTCGACAAAGAGCCAAAGACTAGGTGATCTCGAGGAGGAACTCGAACGTGCTCTCCCTTCCTACAGACACCACTGCATTTCATGCAACGGAATTTCCTGTAACGATGCAGTGAGCCAACAAGTCTCTGAGGCATATATCTCCACATAAACTGCACACATGGTTCAAGGGAGAGAACTCAGATCCAGAACCGAAACTCTCAAGTCCTTACAAGTTACCAATTACAAGCAACTCCGGTGAAGTAGCAAGGATTCTAATTCAGTTGCCAGTTTTGAAGTATGCTGGAGTCCAAGATCATACCTTTAAAAGAAAGCAATTGTTGAGCATCATTAGCACCTTTGTCAAGAACCATAAGCACTCGGCATCACATTTCCGAAAATGGGAGTAGTTGAATTAAGGGTATACCTCAGGGGGGACGTGCATGAATTTTTTTTGATATATTATTATATTTATTATTTGTATTTTTTAATTAGATTCTAAAACTAATATTTGGATTGGTTTTGTGTACAATAATGTATTGTACACCAATACATGGCTTCATTAATTATAATGCATATGGAGGCAAAGCATTTCGTTTGAAAAAAAAATAGAAAACTTCCTCCTGAACTCTTCCTCTTTCGGCGGTCGGCATTCAATGATTCAATCAGGTATGTAACTTAGTATGTAGATTTATGTTTGTATTTTGTATGCTAATGTTGTACATTACTTCATTGTTTGTCTTCTTCCTCCTCTCTGCATCGACCTCTATAAAGCCCTTTTTTTTTTTGTTGGGAATGTCGATTGACATCTGCGTCGATCTCTCCTTCTTTTTTTTTTGTTTCTTGTTCTCTGTTGCTTGTCTTTTTTTTTTTTTTGTTGTCGATTCCTGATTTCCTTCTGAGACTGCAAGTTTTGGACCTTGATAGCTCTTGTTCATGGTTTGAGTTTGTATTATTGGCTGTTGTAAGCCCCCATTTTGTCCTGCTTCACTTGTATTTTATCTTTGAGTTCTTCTTTAAGTCTTTAGAATATTTAGGTTAAAAAAAAGAAAAAAATAATAAAAATGACTTGGGCCGGTCTAGGTCCCATTCCATGGTTGTTTGTTTTAACTTTTAAGTGGGTAGGGTTTTAAATAGATTTGTTTTCTTAAATGGGCTTTAGTAGTTATTTTTAATGGGCTTGGATTGTACTCAATAGAATCAGTAGGGTTGGTTTTATTTTTTTGATGGGCTTAAGTTAAACAGCGGTTTAGGTCCTTAGTCATTAGGATTTAAGTTGGGGGCATCCAGGTAAATGACCTAGAGCATGAAGCTAATGCTAAATCCTAAGAGGGAGGGAGAGGCTGCATTCGGCAGAGAGAAAAAATGGGAGAGATGGGCTTCGGATAAGAGAGAGGGTAGAGAGGGTGAGAGAAGGTCGGCTGTTGAAAGGAGAGGGTCATTTGTAAGGGGGGTTGTCATTTGGTGAAAGGAGAGGAAACAAAGGGAATGTCGGCTGCTGTTGTCGCAAAAAAGGGAGTGAGAGAAGAGGGCCACGAAGTGAGAGAGTGGCTGCGCTAGAAGAGGAGGAAAGGCAGAAGTGAGAGTTCAGCTGGAGGGAAAGAGGGAGGAAGGGAAGAGTGGCTGCGATTACTGCTGAAAGAGAGAAAAAAAAATGCAGCAAAGAAGAAGAAGAGAAATAGAAGTGAACAAAGAAGGAGATTGCAGAAAAAAAGAAGAAGAAGAAGCAAGCAAACTGTCATTTCGTTCCTACCAGATCCAGATATGTTTCATTCTTGTATCTCCTTATGTTTTATCGGTTCGTATTTCCTAATTTTAGTTAGGTTTGGATTTGGGGTTGATGTTTTATTATTATTATTATTATTATTATTATTCTGGTTTTAGTTTCGTATTTCCTTTCTTATAGATAGTTTTGGTTGGGATGGATTTGGCGTTAAGAGTTTATGTTAGTTTTTTTTTTTTTTTTTTTCTTTTCTTAGTAGAGTCTTTTCAGTTCAGCTGCGTAGCATTTGTTGTTTTTGTTTGTTTTGGATTGTTTATTTGTTTAATGTTATCTTCTTTTTCCTTATGGATTTTTCTGCAACTCACCAACTTCTTCTCTCTATAATTAATTCCATGGGTTTGGATCAATTCGGTGTGCTGGATCTAATTTCATTATTGGAGCCTTCCTTTCTGCTTGTTGAGTCCATTTTTTTTAAAATCTGGTTTTATTTGGCACTATTGAATCTGGTTTGTTTATATTTTGAATCTAATCCAACTTCTTGCTGCAAATTCATTTTGTTTGGTTATCTTTTGCTTGGTCATTTTCCGGTTATGTATTCTTGCTTTCCTTTCCTATATGTGGTTATTTTTTTGTTACATGCTCTATGATATTCATCTCTTTGTTTAGCTATAGTCCTATTGTATATTTCTGCTTAGCCCCTGCTTGGTCCAGCTCCAGTTGAGACCAGCCTTAGTGTTTCATCCAACCCCATTTTGAACCAACCCATATGCTTGTGATAGTTTGATTTTTATATTTGGGCTTGGTTCAGCCCCTTGGTGGGATTGGGTTCAATCCTCAAGATTAATCTTTTGGTTCAGCCCAAACTCTTGGTTTATCACACATACTTGGTTCTGTTTAGTGCTTGAAGCTAGATAGGTTTAGTGCTTAAACCCTGCTCGATCTAGTACTTGAACCAGCCCATATTTCAATGCTTGAACCAGCCCATGTTTTAATGCTTAAACCAGTCCATGTTTTAATGCTTGAACTAGCCCATATCATACTGGAATTAGCTCAATGCACCTTGAAAGCCCCAGTGTCGGCCCTCTAGGTCATTAAGAAAATGAAACAAAAAAATATATAATAATGAAATCAATGGATAAATGTTGAGTTGTGATCTTTTAGCATGTTCAACTTTGGTTCAATTATGTGTTTAAGTGCTTATAATTGAATGCTTAAATTGATTCAACGTATTGTATAAATCCCCTCCCCCAGCATTGTGAAATTTTAGGGTGACTCCAATGAGTCCATTCTTGTTGGGATCTCCAAATCGCCCTGCACCCAAAAATCCAGTTTTTTGTTCTTGAACTGGAGGCTTGACTTTCTACCTTTTTGGAATTTGAATTTTATACTATTTTTATTAGATTCAAATGGGGGGTATTTTGCTTATTTATGAATAATATTTTAAGTAAATGAAATAATATTTTATTCACTTAAATGATATTAGTCATAAATAATTACTACCTAATAAGTGTTATTACTGTGTACTGTTTCTGGTTTTGGAGTCTAAACCTGATCAACTTTAGTTCAAAATAAATAGGTTTCGATTGAAATCTTGCATTGTAAATAAGGAGGTGGACCAAAGCCAAGTCGAAACCTGGTATTTTTTGGGTTTTGACCCTTGGAGGTGTGCCAACTTAGCTCGAAACCGAGTTACGCCAGCCAAAACCAGTGGTTTTGATCAGCACCTCGAACTATGATTGCTGCTACTGGGTTTGATCATCTCTACGATTGAGATCTGATCCTTGAGATACTAATATTGTTGCTGCTGCTCTTTACAGCTGATGGACTATTGATGTTCCCTATTGCCAAAAGCCATTACTAGTCTGATCTAGTTATCAATCATTGATCTAGATCCTTCTACTGCTACTATTTACCCACCTTTACTACTGATCTATTTATTGGACTTCACTGCTGTTGCTGTCGATATTGGTCAGATCTGCCCTCAACAAATCTGATCCAATCTGCTACCACTATCAAACTTATCTGCCCTGCAAATGCTGTACTAATCTGGCCAGATTTGCTTGATCTGATCTGATTTGACACAACTGCTACTGCTGAACTACACTACTGACTTGCTAATCTGCTGCCTGCAATACTGATTTAATCAGATCTGCTACTACTAGCCTCCTGCTTCTGAATAAAGAAATTCTACCTCAACTAGGATTTCTTCATATTCCTAATTCGACGATTGGATCGTATCCAAATTTTGATGACTTATCTTATTTGTCATTAATTACTTGCTTGCCATTTTTTGTCTACATCTGATGACTAGATCTTTGACTTTTTAATTAATGTAAAAAAAAAAATACACTTGCATCACATCGGCTCATTCCATTTTAGGTTTTTCACTCCTTATTCCTACTCACACTAAGACTTCACCATATTTTTTAATCCAATCGTTGGGTTTTGAAATTTGATAACTTATTCCTATTGTTATTCTAATCCATATCCTACAGTTTGACATCTCCCGCCATAATTTGTCCACGTGGATATATATATATATATATATATATATATATATATATATATATATATATATATATATATATATATATATGCTTAAGTTCGGGTCTTCTCATTGAAAAGGGCCTAGCCTACTACTGCCTTGTTCATGATGGAGCTTACCTCTTTGTTCATGATGAAGTCTACTACTGTTTACTATGCTTGTGTTGGAATCCTACTACAATTGCATGTGATGCAACCTCTACTTACCTGCACGTGATGCAACCTCTATTACCTGCACGTAATGCAACATCTACTACTTGCACTTGATGCAACCTCTACTACCTACACGTGATGCAGCCTCTACTACCTCTTCGGTCGTGTTCGAGCCACCACTATTACTATTCCTGTTACTACTGCTGCTACTATTATAATGCATTGCTACTACTGCTTATGTTGCTACTTGGCTCACAGTGACCTATACTGTGCTGCTACTACTACTACTGTTGCTACTCTATTGCTGCTTGGTTCACTGTGATCTATACTGTGTAGTTACTACTATTGGTAGTTCCATCACTACATTGTTTCAAGTTGAAGCTCTCACATTCCTCTATGCTCTAGCTCAAGGGAGTGTTAACGTAATGACATGAAATGTGCTACCTAACTAGCTGCTTTGACTAAGTCCTAAGCGTGTGGACTGATGGACTCTTGATTAGTGTATTGATTTGCTTTATTAGTTTTTCTTTACCAATTAGACTTGCTAATTCTTGTATTTTGAGTTTACTTTATATTTAGTTTGCAACTAGGACTCTGACTTGTAAAGTTCTAAGTTTCTATCTAATAGTTGTTTTTTATTTTCTATAAATTTAAACTACAAGGAGGAGAGCAGCACTATTGATGCCTTCTGACGCCTAATGCCTTATTCGGAGCCAAGAAGTTGGAAAGTGAAGAAAATGGGTTGTGTGGGGGGGTCGGTTGACCCAAAAACCACTCCAACTCGCAAGTCAGTAAGGGATCAAGCAATTGTGAACTCAGATGGGAGAGGACCGAGTTCATTGATAAAGTGTGGGGTTTACATTTCCTAAAGCGTGGAAATAGAAAGAACGAGGCCAGTTTTGATAGAGAGTAAGTTGAAGAAAAGGATTAGAAGATCCTAGCATGCAAGCAAAAGTTAAGGATCCTTCGTACCGTTGAGTCCACTGGTATTTATAATGGTTCCAGGTAAGTGGACGTGGTAGAGAAGTGCGTACGTGTCGCCGACGTGAAGAGCTTGTTTGCATAGTAGGTACGACACCTGGTGCTTACGCGGTAGGTAGTACGCATGTGATTTGTGGAGGGCACTAAATTTTGACACGCCTTGGACACAATCCAATGGTGTGACCAGGTGTCTGCTTTGTATGAGATTAAATATGCAAAAATGTTGTTTAATATTGCTCTTAAGCCTGAGAAATAGGCTTAGGTACGTGGGGTAGCTTTTGTTGCTATAAGTATGTTTACTTAGTGAAGGCACATGCGCGCTTGATTTGTTCGCTTGATGCGTTGATCATTGGAGTGATATCATTCATGGTTTGCCCTTTGAGGCTCAGTATTGTCTCCGAGTCAGAGGGCCCGTAATTCCGAGTCGGCTAAGGAACCGTTCTTTGGACATGGGCATTATGGGACACCGAATAGGCAGTCGTTGGAGAGCTGGGTCTCTTGTGTGTTCAGAGGCCGAGTATGCAGTCGGAGGAGAGCTAGGGCTCTTGTACGTTTGGACGTAGAGTAGATAGTCGGTGTTTAGCTAGGTCTCTTGTATGCTTGGACGCTGAATAGGCAGTCGGTGGAGAGCTGGGTCTCTTGTATACTTGGACGCCGAGTAGGCAATCAGTGGAGAGCTGGGTCTCTTGTGTGTTTTGTTAGATTGTTGCCACGTGTCAATTTGCATTTTCTTTTGGACTTATCAAGAACCAACTAAATCAAAATTGTTCTCTCTCTCTCTCTCCCTTTATTTTTTCTCTTATTTTCTATTTTGTTACACAAGCTATGACACTTTTTCCCTCTTCCATAGCAAATCTCTATTTGCTTCCCTCCATCGCCGACACCACATTGACATGACAGAAAGAAATACATAATACATACATATATACGTCCATCTCTCTCTCTCTCTCTCTCTCTCTCTCTCTCTCTCTCTCTTATCTTTTCGCATGGCACTGCATGCATAACTCCCTCTCAAAAGAAATAGTAATCAAGGTAATCAAGTAAAGAATATTGATATCAACAGAAATACATCTGATGCTCCTCTGTTTACCACACTTCCCACATTTTGTATACAGCCAAGTGACACTGAACTTTAACTAGAACTCCAGTATTTTAAACCAACCCCCTAAACTCATTCTCCAATTCTATGCTCATAAATTCCAAACTCAGGTGACTAATGACTCAAGGTACAGCCTATGGATGAATTTTTAGTTTTATAGGAGCACATTGGTTTAAAGAAAGTGCAAAATTTTCACCTTTTGGCTTCTGTGGTCTCTGTCCTTTTGATGCTTCAACACCCCATTGGGTTTTAATAGACAATTTGGGTGGTTAATAGATTATTGGGGGGTTTTTTCTGGACGAAGACTAAATTAGCTAGATGATAATACTTACTTGTGGTGAAAGTTTCAGAAATAGATGATTTAGTTTGTAGCTTGTGTTGTGCATCCCGTTAACTCAACTGTTAATTAATGAAAAAATGTTCTTGTTTTTGAAGTCTTGGGGAAAGAATGCCACTATACAACTTAATTTGAAAAGCATCAGGTCAAACTCTAATTCAGTGGTTGACACTTTGCAAGTGGTCAATGACCCATTTCAAAGAAAGATACCAATCTGTATTCGTGAGCAGTATATTAAATGTGTTTCTTGATTTTAAGTAAATCTGATATGATCTGTGGGGGGCCTTAAAGCCTGCAGATGCTGCATGGAGGGACCAACGTCTACAACACACAAAATATGGGGGAAGTCTTTGGATTAGCCACTTCTACAGTTCTCTTCCCAAACCTTTGTATTATTCTTTTGTGATGATTAATAGATTTGAGTGAGGTATTTCTTTCTTTAAATAAACAAATAAAGAGCGATATGAAGGTGGTTCTTGGCACTTGCCATGGTATTTTACAGCTCAAATTTGCCACATGTAAATACGATAAGTTGGAGTACATGTGAAGAGTTTTTCGATTAGCTACAGTTTACATTTATTAAGTGTTTAAGAACAGAAACCCTTTGTTTCTTTGTCACAACCACAAAAATGGGCCTATAAACATTCATAACTTTAACTCTTTTTTTTCTTCCAAGGAGCTGATAATATTTACTTGCTTGTCTTGCTATTACTTAGATTTTCCTAATCCTTTCTTAAGTCCGTACAGAACTTTTATCATTCAGTTGGCTTGATCTGTTGATCATTCTAAGCTTACCTATTTTAATTATCAGGTGTTGCACTAGTCCTATGCCAGTCAGATCCAGTATTGAATGATGGTCAGAGTGGAAGTGACCCATCGAGGAAGGCCATCATTGATGGAGTCCGCAAGAGGTTTATAGAGAAGGCCGTGGCACAACATGAAGATGAAGATGTGGATGGATATTCGAGCAACTAGAATCTTGGATCTCTGCCATTCTCATTTATGCATCACTCTCTGCAATGCTTTGTGACATAGGGCCATGCACTGTGATTAGAGATGATTAATTAAATGCTTTTACAGCATGCTAGTGCATTTTATCAAGATCTGTGAGGTTCATTGATCTTAGTATCTTGAGTTGTTTTGAGACTGCTGCTGATTGTTATGTTTGGGGAGTTTGAATTCATTGAGGCATTAGCTCCCACTACTCTTTCCTCATCATGTGCCTTGAACTTGTCTTTATTGCTGCAATTACCTCATATGAATCTTGTAAATGTTACTAAATTGTTTAGAACATTATTGGATAACCATGGGAATAAATCTCTGCTATTCCATTGGGCAGGCGGTGCTTATCCAACATTTTTAACATTCATGGAGTATTCACCTTATGACTTGGCCTACTGTAATGACCTGTGTGGACGTAATGGTTTCACTAGTTGGGTAATGTATATCCAATTAAGAGTAAAAAATTAAGTAGCTAATATAATCTTGAGGGTTCTTGAAGATTTAGCAGGTTCTAGAGAATGAGGAAAAGGGAATCATAAGACTAAAACAACTGAGACATGGACTGAAAACGTTCAAGAGAGACCCAGATAAAAGAGACTAACAAAAGCTTGGAAAAAAATAAATGGAATTGGATAATCAAATTCTCAAATAAGATGATTTCCAAATCTTCAATTTCTGGTGGATATTTGAATCGAATTCAACTATCCATTAGTTGTCACATTCAAACTGTATTTGATTTTGTTAGCATTACTAATTGTAGGTGATATTCAGATTCTCAAACCATGTATCTTCTAGTAGTTCTTAAATAAATGGTTCCTCTATGTCTGTTCAAAAATTGAATCTGAATTCAACTTGGTATGATAGTGCTTCAGGACTGAAAGGGGCAGAGAGAGAATCCATGCAATGTACGGAGCATAAGAGATTCTAGGGTCATAATAGGTCTAAGGTATGAAACATGGTTTAAGGACTTGGGCCGGAAACAGCTGATTCTGATGGGAATTGGTCAGCCCATGTTAAGCAAATTCTAGGGTTTGACATGGAATTGGAATGGACTTTGCTAGGGCCGATGGATCAACAATTTCGTGTTCTTGAGCCATTTTATGAAACGAAGGCCATGGATGTGAAAAAACTTACCTTAAAATTCCTATTCCTTGAATCCAACTATGCTAGTGTTGATTCTTCAGTCATTAAAAGAGATAAAACCCTTCACTCATTTCCTTTCCCCTGAGTAGGCAACGTCCAATTTGGACTGTGTCTGAGCTTCCTACCAATGCCATATATGGCTCTATACAACTCATATTTCTCCCAATTGTTGCAATTGCTCAGGACACCTTTTTTTAGCTTCTTGGGTCTATTTCTTAGTTCAAGATCCCTTTTACTAACTGGAATCAAAGAATTAGTAGATCTGTTCTGCCTAAAATGGGCTGGGGTTATGGTCTTATAATCTGATGATTGAGTCGATTTCATGATTAAAAGTTCTTCATTCCATACCAGACTGGACCGGAATAGGGTTATGTACATTCTTATTATGAGAAGGGGTCATTCGAGCACATGTAAATAGAGACTATGTTTACATATGGATCCTTACATCGTTACATTCCATTTAGGATTAGGAACAGGCATAATCGAATCCCCTTTTTATATATCTCTCGTTATTGGGGTACCATATTCACTTCTTTGTGCTTCTATTGAATCGAGAAATAGATTTGATTTTTCATTTCAAACAACCTTCGAAGCCTTGATTTGACATATGATAATCTCATAATGGATCAAGAGTTAGATATTGAAAATGGGTATTGAATTAACTATGCTTTCTATCTTCAAATCTTCCATGGCATTGGCTGCAAGAATGGTATGCTATGACCGTTGAGTTAGTGTTTTGTAATATCTATTATACTCACTGCTGCAGAGAAATCAACTGTGTGCTAGACAAGTTAGCCATGAAGGCTGGGCATGATAGACAATTCTTCTCGTGGGATTTGTGTCTTAATGTTGTGGCTAGGGAGGTTGTGTGGGATGCTTCCCACAGACCTCGATATCGTTTCCATTAAGGTTTTTGTGCCCGGGATGCCCTCTGCTGATGGCAATGCCGAAGGTGGAGGTTGTCATCCTATTAGAGCTTTGTTGGTTTTCTTTTTTTATTCTTATTAATATAATCTGGATTTCTAACCCCCCAAAAAAAAAAAAAAAAAAAAAAATCCAAACTATGCTTTCAAAAATGAACAAAGCTTGAAAAGTGGGAGCTATTCCACTTTCTTTCACTCTCTTCCCCTGTTCATTGTGGACGAATCCGGCCTGCCACTAAAGAACCCCTCTCTATTATGCTTTCAGAAATGAACAAAGCTTGAAAAATGGGAGCTATTCCACTTTCTTTCACTCTCTTCCCCTGTTCATTGTTGACGAATCCGGCCTGCCACTAAAGAACCCCTCTCTATTTTATTACTTCTTTCTAAACCTTTTATCTATGGAATCGAATCTAATTTTAATGTTGAGATCAGGGTGTCTTGATAATTTTCTTAAAAAGATTAAAAAACTAAGGTTCAAAAATTAAAGGGAAAATTATTCATACCACCTTTGAACTTTCATCTAAATATATCTATTATTCTAAAATTGAGAACAATTACAATCGCATCTCAAATTCTAAAGGTATTATGTAAAAAAAATTTAAAAACCATTTTACACTTATTGTATTTACTAGCAATATAGTTGAAATGACTTTTTAACCCTCTACGAATAAGAAACATTGAAATGACCAAAATACCCTCACAAACCTGCACTCTTTCTCCCTGGTTTTACAATCCAACCTCCAACGTTTCCCCGATTTTGCCAAGGAACTACTCCGGCCAACTCCAACTTTGGTTATAGTTTTTCTATCATGGGTGTTATGAGTTCGTATCTCTCATTTTCAGGTGCGAGGTGCAGAGAAGTTTGGAAAGAGTTTTGCACTTTGGGGTTATTTTATTATTTTTTCTTTCCGACGGTAAACAGTAATGAAGCCCAAATGAAAATGGCTCTAATGGCGATTTGAGATTTCACCGGTGATTATGCAGATGGAATGAAAAGCAGAAATCGTAAAGATTGGAGCGAGAAACAGAGACAACCAGTGGTTATACCAGACGGAATGAAGATCGAAATTTACCTGGAGATTTATCATCAATTGGAACCAAGATCAAAGGTGAGTCACCGTTGTCGATTGCATCAAACCAAATCTGAATCCATAAAGTGAATGCTACTGTCAATGACATCAGTGTTAATTGCAATAAGACTAGATAAAAATCCTCTCGCCCATCTTGAGATCCCTTTCTCTGTATTCAAAAAAACGCAGCAATCTTCCTCAAAAATGAAACCTAACCGTATATTGAAATCGAACCGAACCGGTCTATCGAAAACATCAAATCGATTATTAAATGGTTCGATTTTTATTTTAGAAATAAAATCGTTTAATTAAATGGTTCGATTCTGATTTCAAAAATGAAACTGTTTAAACCGACTACTTGAAACCGTAAAAACCAATTAAACATTTACTTTAATCATATAGTGCTAAATGTCTATATTTGTAGAAATAAATTAAATTTTAATGTTTTCCACATGGCATAGTTCTAAATTGTGAATCTACTTTCATATATGATTAAAATTATTTTAATGATTCCCTTGACTTTCCATCTACTTTGTTCTTAATTCTCTTCCTTTCCCTCCCAACAATTAAACTGTTTAAATCGAACTGAAACCAAACCACACCGTTAAACAGAAACCGCATTGTTTAATACCTAACTTGAGGGATCCACATCCTCTCCCGCCTGAGTTTGGGCAGGAGAGTTGACGGCCCAGATGGATGGTCGTCATCTGGCTCTCGGATGAATCCTAGCCGACACCCCAGCCGACAAGCTGAGCCTATAGGGGTGTCGACTAGGATGGAGGGCTCGGATTCACTCGAGAGCCAGGTCGCGACCATCCATCTTGGCTGCCAACTCTCCTGCCCAAACTCAGGCAGGAGAAGATTTCTATACCTAACTCGAGGGTAGTAGATGTATTATTGTATTTGGATCAAAATCCAAGGGTGGTATGAATAATTTACCTAAAATTAAATTATGATTAGACAATGATGATGATGCTAATGAAAATGATAAATGATCGGTGATTATGTTAAGAATTAAATAAATAAAAAATGAGTCGTGGCATAAAAGTGAAGAGGAAGAATTGAGGGAGCCTATAAATAAGGGATTTCATTCCTAATCAAATCAGGATTGGAGTGGGACAAGTGGTGATTCCATCTAAACGCAAACAGAAGCTGGAGCTGCTCTAACCGGAGCTTCTTGAGCTTCTTGTCATTCAAACGATCTGCAGCCATGGAGACAGCTTCATGCTCGATTCTATACACTCTTTGCTTTTCAAGCAATCAAAATCCTAATTTAAAGAAAAGCTTTTTTCATTCCATCCCGTCCTTTGCTTCTACTTCCCGGAAGAATTTCAGAGTTTGTGGTAAGAACATGCAGTTCAATCGAGTTGTTGCATCGAGCTCATTGTCCGGTCCTCGTGATGTCGAGCCATTTCAACAACTTGCTGTTATTCTTGAAGTAGAAGGGTGAGCTTTATCTTTGGATTTTTAGATGTCCATTTTGATTCACGGTTTTGCTAGTTTGTTTCCTTCTCTACTGTTATTTGGTGCCAGGCTTTCCCATTAGGTTGCTTTCTTTTGGTATGCAGTTTACTGTATGTCCCATTTTCCAAGAACCAAAATGTTGCAGAGGGAATGGGTTTTGCTTTTTATTTTTATTTTGGTCTCGATTAATTTCGTTGTACTTATTATTCTTGATTCCCAACTGTGGAATCTTTACTTAAATCTTGAACAAGTGTGTATTCAGTTCGTAGTTATCTATTGGATCTTGCAATTTAACAATCCTCTTGAATTCTACTACTTTAAAATAGAGACATCTCATGCGCTTGGATGAGATAACTCTGAAAATTAGAATGATTTGGCAATTATAAGTTCTAAATTACCTAATTATAGCTATAACTTGGATGTGTTCGTGAGTACAGTTGGCTGGTGGCAACTTAATGACTCAGCGGGCCAGAAGACTATAGCAATTGGTTGTTGAGTGAACACGTTGTGCAATTTGTTGAGTCTGAGACTACAAGCATTAAAATGTTAATTCAAGTGCAGGTTACTTACCCTGTAAAAAAATAAATAAGTTATATTAAAATAAATTCAGTGACTGTTAATGACCTATTTTGGACTCCAGCATGTGCAAAATGTAAAGGACAACATTAAGTTTCCATGACTGAGAATTTACAATCCCATAAAATATGTCTAATAGGCTCCTTTGTTTAGATGAAAGGAATCGATGCTGCTCAATCACTGGAGTTGCTAATCAGAATGTGGTTGGAAATATTTTGTGTAAGCCATTGCTCTATATTTCCAATTGTTCCAGCATATTTAGCTGTGTTACACTCTCTTCCATAGAGATCTGAGGAGATGATAGTTTCATATACTTTTGTGGCAGGCATTCTACTTTGGTGATTCAGCTATTGGTGTGATGAGGTTAATTTATAGTGCTCAGCCACTTATGTCGTATTTCATTTTCTGTCTGTTAAGCTTTGATGATAATTCAAACACTTAGTACTGTTCGGGACATTGGCGACTAAGATGCACCGTTGAAGTGTCCTCACAATCCAACATTGTTTAATCTTGCTGCAAATTACTTGTAAAAAGATAAAATTGAGGTTCTGAGGATAAAATTTTACAGTTTATGCTATGTCTAATTCCTTTTTTTTTTTTTTTTTAAAGCTCAGAGGCAATAGAAGTTTTACAAGCTAAGTCTGTGTAAGAATCCCACCAAATGCAAAAGAAATTGCATCTTTAGGTAAATAGATGACCAGAAAAGGCACACTAGTTTGGACCACTCAGCATTTAATGAGTTCATCCACACCCTTATTGGCAGTTTGGAGCTTCCATTGGGAAGATGTTCATGATGATTCTTGAGATGTGGAAATGTCTTTGATGCATATCGATCAAGATGGATCTGTGGGTGATGGGCTAATCTCCCAGATTCTGTTTCAAGGGCTGATATTGCCTAGATCTACCAATCAGATATAATGGCTATGTTTAGTCAGATCTGTTCTCAGATATAATCTAACAGTCAGAATTAAGGGAAGGTATTGACAGGCTGTTAAGAATAATATCCCAGATTTTACAATAGGGAATCAAGTCAATCAACTAAATAAATATGGGAGTTCAAGGAAATTCTAGAGGAGATAAACAAGGAAGTTAGGTTGTAAGAGTTATGATGTGGAACTATTATATATCAGTCAGTGGGAAGAAAAAGAAGAGAATAGATAAAAGACCCGAATATTTTTTATGCTCTCCAAAGAAGAAAGGGAAAAAATAAGAGGAAAAGAAATGAAAAAACTAACAGCCACGGGAGGGGGAGAAAGAAGAGAAAAGAGGAGAGTGACTCTTACCAAATCAAGAGAAGAGAGATGAAAAAGAAAATCAAGCCTAAGTCATGCCTAGGACATTGTAATTTTAAAAACTCCTAATCAATGGCTAAACAAGAATCCAATATAAGATCTGGACCTATATCCCAACTCTAATTAAAGGACTATTCTGCCCTGACGTATAAGATCTGGACCTATACCAACCAAAATTAATCCAGCCACACGATTTGGACCATGGAGTATTTCTGCATTAGTCTTTAGCCCTTTCCCCCAGATCTTTTCCTGCATTTTTTTTTATTTTTTATTTTTTTGCAGTCTTTATTTTAAACAGCTATTTTACTTCAAACAGGGAAGGTTGGTATAGGATTGAGAGATTGCTGAAAAACAACTATTTCTCCACCATTTCAGTTCATCTAACTTTTTGTTTCTTTTTGTCTATTATTTTCCATGTATAGTGTCTATTTACATTCTTTGTCGGCTTCTAGCTTATCTTCCTCCTCTAACACCTATTGAATATTTTCAAAATGAGTAAAAGTAAATTCAATGCTCAGAAGATATGTTGCTTTTTATGTTATAAAGAGTTAAATGATAGCACTAGATTAGATTAAGGATAGTTGGGAATCCATCTTGTTTGATTACGTAAAAGTAAACATGTATATTTTAAATTATTTTTTTTGCTTCTTTTGGGTGGGAATTCTCTTCCCATATCTTTGGACTTTTCATTACATCATATATAATTCAAGTACAGCTTTATTGTTGCTGAGCAGCCAAAAAGAAAGGTAGGATGTTAATCCAAAGATTTCTGATTAGGACCTGTTTGCACCATAATGCTAAAACAGTCTACTTGGACAGGCTTTGACAGATCAGCTCTATTGCCGGTTTGTCTCAACATTAATGTGGAGATTTGAGAATTGGTCAGAATGGCCTGCTCCATGACAAACTGAAGGCACTGGACAGTTGAACCAGTTCTACAGCTCAGATTATTGTATTTTTATTATAAGCTTAGAAAAGAAAAAGACTTTAAAACCTATGCTTGTACAATTCTATATGATTTGATAGGCTAAGATGGAGGTCGACTTGCAGACACTCTAACTTAGCACTCCTTTTTAGTTATAGATGGCTAATGAAAACGCATATTTTGATAGCTTTTTCTTGGGCGACATGAGATCATGGAAAGGAACTCATTAGGCGGGGAGTTTGATATGGCCATGGTGGGGTTGCTAAATTTTGTCTTTTTTACTCCTGTCCTACATAATTTCATTGGAGTAGAAAACAAAGAGACTCCATGCCAAAGTGCCCTTATTTATAATTATATGTGATTTCAAATTCTAATTGTTGTTAGGTCCTCTTGCCCTTCTGTCTTACATGTTTCCTCTCTTTCAGGGTCCTTATGGATGTATATCGCTTGGGCAACCGCCAAGCCTTCAATGTAGGTGCGACATATATGGAGTAAATTGATCATTTTTTACTTAGGACGAGAAGTTTCTTATTATTTTATGTAAAAAAAATGTTATTTGGTGCTTATCAATGATTTGCTAATATTCCTTTTCTACTCTCCTCTTGATGTTATCAGCATTTCAAAAACTTGGGCTGGACTGTGCAAATTGGACTGAACCAATTTACTTAGACCTCTTAAGGTGAACTGACTCAAGCTTCAAGGTCTTATTAGTTTTATTGTTGCTTATGTCTTCTGGAGGTTCTGTCATACAAGTCCTTAATTGCTTAAATTTATTTACTGTCCGAGTATGATATAAATTGATGAAATTGTTTTGCCATCCTATATAACTAATTTTGTTTCTTCATATAGCAACAAAGTTATATTTGTATATTTTCAGTTCCGTGATTGTCTCGGACATGATATTCATTATGTCAGAGTCATCTTTGTTAGTTTCATAATGAGCTGGGATTCACATTAATTGTTTCAATTTTTTTTGAAGTCTTTGAATTTTGGGCCTTGCTTTGCCCTTTTATTTTGAGAGCCTTTTAACCAGCTCATTATTAATTTGCAGGAAGGCTGGCGGTGATGAGGAAAAGATGTTGGTGTTGTTTTTTAACAGGGTAAGTCTCTCTCTCTCTCTCTCTATATATATATATATATAGAGAGAGAGAGAGATAGAGAGAGAGAGAGAGAGATCCAGAAAGAATGCTGCCAGTTTTTTAAGCCACGCTGAATGATATTTTTAATATATTTTCTTCCTATAATTCTTTTTGCAGATTGGTTGGCCTACTTCGTTGCCCACCAACGAGAAGGAAACATTTATGAAAAGTGTTTTGAGGGAAAAGGTGCTACTTTGTTGCCCACTAATAATAACAAAACAGTTATGAAAATTGTTCTGCTGAAAAAAAAAAAAAAAGGTAGTTGGTTCATATGTTGTGCAAATGACTTGCACTCGGAAGATGCCTCCTGTTGTAGATTTATGCTTCCTAGTGTAGATTCATGCCATAGAGTAAGTTGAACTGCTTAAATTATGCCTTGTCGATCAAAGTAATTCTACTCATTGGGACTTGGAAACTTGGAAGGATGGATTTCCAACAAGTTCGCCTCATGATATCTCTATGTGTAGATTGAGTTCATATGGAATGCTTACCATTTATCTTATTTGCTGGTGGTGATTTTATCGGGGAGAAAGTTCATTTTAAAGAGATAATGCTCTTTTTCTTTCCTTTTTTCTTTTTCTTCTTCTTCTTCTTTTTTTTTTTTTGGTAAATTATTTGGACCAGATGAGTGCTTGCAGATATAAAACTAGTCCTGTCCTTAAAATGGATTTCACCAACTTGTTACTATATGGTTCAACCATTTAAATGAAATTTCCTTCTCCCATGAATATATTAAGTTATTGTTCTTCTTAATTGGATTAAGAGGGGGCACTCGGTTTTCCTTTTGCAATCTTTGAGGAGATTCGTGAGTTCGTTTCTTGATTTTCCCTTGTTCGTTTGTGTGTTTTCTTGTGTTTATTTGTTTATGTAAATATAATTAATAGTGCCAATTATTGAATTACTGGTTAATATGGTGGCAGCGGAATGCACTGGAAGAGTTTGTGATGGCAAAAAGTCTGCCTTTACGACCTGGAATTGAAGAGTGAGTTTTTATTTTGTCATTTTCTTGAAGTATCTAGTCTTCTATGCTATGAGATTTCTCCAACTCAGCCTCTTCTTCTCTGTATCTCTTTAAAGCTTATGGAAACAATCTTTGCTGGAATATAATTTTTGTAAATTATATTGTATATGAATCCATGAAATAGAACTTTCATTTCTTACTTTCTGTATTTATGCTTATGTGTTCATTTGACATTATCATGATTACTATAGAAAACTTCCTCAATTTTCTATGGGTTTAGGCTGTTATGCATTTTTCTGGATATCTGATTACCTCTATGATATTAATACTTCCTTCAGCAGTCCAAAAAATTATCACTTTATGTTTTATAATGTCAAAAAGATTACTGGTAAAGAGTGTAAACATCTTTCATCCAGTGGACTACTACTATCATTCATGATGTCTAACTATTTTCATAGTTAGAGTTTGAACTCCTCTCCGTACGTCTTAGTTTTGTTGTTTAAGTCTGGAAGAATAGCTGTTGCCTCCCTAATGATTGACATGGATCATGCATTTGTGAATTGGAAAAGGCTGCATTTTGTTATTATGAGGGCCTTTTCATTCCAATTGGAAGGAACAGGCCTTGACTGCAGTGATTCTCCCTATATCTGACGTTTTCTTTTTATCTTCAGTCTTCACTCCCTTGTTGAAAGCCTTAACCAATAGTGAAACAGTTTTTGACTTATTGTTTGACGGATATCGTGTGATTCAAGGTAGTGCTTTCATCTTTTGAAGATACTGTATCAGTAATAAGTACACTTAATCCTACTGATAAATCTTTTGACATGCTGATGGCCAATTGCTCATAATTTTGAATGATGGGAGAAGATGTTGTTCATATAATTTCAATTAGTTTTGTTTGTATCCAGTCAATCCTATTATTTATTGCCATCCATTGCTTAGCCAATTGAATTTTTTTTCATTTGCAGTTTTATTGATGATGCACTTCGTGAAGGTATACCTGTGGTCATTGTAACATCTTACAACCAAAGTTTTGATAAGATGGCCAGGTTTTTCTTCCACTGCAACTCAAAGTTCAGGAACTTTATTGTGTAGATTTTGATAGTTCAAATTGTAACAATTGCAGATTGCTTTTTTTCACAAGGCAATCTATTTGTTACATTTACTGTCTAAAAACAGAAAAAAGCAGGTGAGAGGAGGAGGAGAATGTCACATCTATGATTTGTTCATAGTTGTCCTGGTGCGAAGGTGAGCCATGGTGTTGGCCAACTGCCTTGACAGTTGACACCTAGGTGATGCCCTAACGAGGCTAAGGTGCTCAAGGCAAGCACCTTATGTTATATCCCACGCAAATTTCCAAAGTATTTTTCATTTTTTAAATTTAAATATGTGTTTAATATAGGGTTATATAGGTTATAAAATATGAAGAATAGGGGGGTAAAAGTGAAATTATGGAAACATACAAGGGGAGAAAACCCTGAAGCAAACAAGGTGCAACAAACAGAATCCATATTCTGGCCTTGCACCAACCATCCAATGGACCATGTACTAAATGGCCACTGCCCGAAAGGACCACCCCCCCCCAAAAAAAAAAAAAACCCCCCCAACCCCACAAAAATAAATAAATAAATAAATAAATCTGCATCTCTCTCCTATGGGCCACTAATCCAAAAAGACTCTCGGAAGTGGAAAGATAAACAAAACCACTATTAAAAGTCCCTAGAAGACACTCGAAACTGGAAGGATAGACAAACCCACCCCTGGGGATTGCCTAGCTACACTTCCTATGAGTCTATGACACTGGAGTTGGATTCTCTAAAAAGCTACAGTTCATAACATTTGGAGAGCAAGATCATCAGGTTCTAAGCCTGGCTGCCTTGGAACATAAGGAGGCTAGTTCCCTTGGACCTCAAGGAGTGCCTTGTCGCCTAGGCGACCTAGTCGGCACCTTGACAGCTATGCATCCATCCTGACTTATAGAGAAGCATAAAGGGACAATGTTTTTATTGATGGCCATCATTTGACTTCCTCTTCAGTTGCTGGGGCCTTTATTCACAAGGACTTCTTTCTGTGGTTGTTATCTATGGCATCTTTGAATCTTATTTTGTCTTACAGCTTTTCAGATATAGCAAAGAAAAAGCTAAAACCCTCCTATTTTATTGAATTTTGTTAGGTCCATAATTGAAATACTTGGTCATGAAAGAGTTTCAAAGATAAGGACTGTTGGAAAGGAAGAAGTTGAACAAAGTCTTTACGGTCAACTTGTATTTGGTGAAGGTGTTACCTCTGGTTTGGATGAGCAACTAGCAAAGGAAGTAAGAAAAGCCGGTAAATTTTTTATCCTAGTTTCTTCTGCATTTTGTTCAAGTGTGAAATTTCATGTACAGCAGGATTTTTTTTATTAAGGTTTGTACTTGTTATTGTGGAGCAGCTTCTGCTGAGAAGCAAAGGATTGCTGAGGAGGTTGCTTCAATGCTGAAACTGAAAGTTGACATTGACACCAGCTCAACTGAAAGGTCTGTTTGTTTTTCTGTTGAATTTGAAATGATTTTTTCTTAAATAATATAAATATTCTTGTTTCTTGCTGTATCCAAGTTCACCTATGTCTTAGATAATTGAAAAAAGCATAAGAAACATCTCTTCGAGGATTTGGAAGGAAATGCATCATTGGTCCGTTACTTTTCCTTGTGAGATGCCATATCTCCCTGATGCCAGAGCACTTGATTGGTTGGACAGGTTCGACCCGACTTGGAGACCCAAGCCCAAACGAAACCTGGCCAACCTGGTCTTTTGGTGAAGGGAGGATGGTAACTTATTTAGGGAATATTATGTAATCTTTTATTACTTTGTTTGTGTAGGCTACATAGGATTTATTTCCTAGTTTATATTTTCCAATTTTACTAGGTTGCTACTTCTATTTGTTGCAAGTTTTATTTTAAATAGCATGTACCCACTGATAGAAGGCAGAGTATTATAGAACAGAATGAATTTAAAGCTTTCTGCTTTCTTCTTCTTCTTCTAATTCTTCTTAAGCTGTTTAACACTTGGGTGGGTGCAACCCAGGACTCCATCACTCCCTCTCGAAATAGCATCCCACCTCTTTCTCTCTTTACAGTTTACACAAACTCCAAGGACTTAAAAAGTCAAACTTGTGGGTCCCTCTTCTCCTCATTCATGAATCCTCTCCTAATCTTCTCTCCTCTTTTGTTGGTTACCAAAGAAACAGAGAAAACGTAAAGTCTAAAACCCTTATTGTACCTCCTTTCTCCACTACTACTTCGCAGAACATACCCGTTACCTCTCTCTTTTGTCTTAATCATTACCCCCCCCCCCCCCCAAAAAAAAAAAAAAAAAAAAAGACTTCGAAGGTGAAACCTCTTTCAACTCAAACACTCCATGTATTTTTCTTCCCACGCCGGTGATAAAGCGCTCACTGTACATTTTAATGTAATATATACTCATATACTTGCAGGGTGTATTATCTAGTGCTGCTTTTCAGTTAATAGTTGAGTGCATAAATAGAGTTGAGTTTGGCAGCAATTGGTGAAACATTTTGGGTCTTCCAAAAGTTACTAACATGCAGATGATTACCTTCTAATGAAACTCTTCTCATATGCTACTTGTAAATTTGTGGTAGAGACAATTGTGATACCATAACTGCTTGGCATAATAATTTTTTCCTTTTTTTATGAGCTTTGAGGGTATGAATTAAGAAAATGAAATCACTCCCGTACATCATGTCAATTAGTCGGACATATGAATACCCAGAGCCTTTTAATTTCTGTTAACCGTGCCAGTAGTTTGATTTTCATTTTTGTTATGCAGAGTGTTTTAGGAACTGAGAAATCTAATTCTTTGTGGTTTATTCAGCATTCAAAATATTGTGGCAACATTGCGTGCAGCAGCTGAAATTGCAGGGTTGCCTGTGCAAAATTGTGTGCTCATTGCAGGAAGCCAATCTGGGGTAATGGGAGCCGAGCGAATAGGCATGCCATGTGTTGTTCTTCGCAGTAGGTCGGTGGTTGTTCTTGAATCTTTCCTTCATGTCCTAATATTGATTCATTTATTTTATTTCCACTTTATGGTATGAGAAAATTGGAGAAATTGCTTTTACTTGGCTCCATTCTGAAAGGGCTTCCTAGACAGTCCACCATTTTTAGTCACTTGAATGGGTGACTTGGCAATTCTGACTGTTGGATAGAGATGATATGGTCTGGAGTAGCCATGGGTAAAAATTTAGAGCTTAATTTAATCAAATTAGGCTATGTGTCCCCATGTATGCCTACAATACTCCAACCATTACTGTGAACTCTCCACGTGTATGCCTAGCCATCAAGTGGGGTAATATCTTCTCCCAAACATCATATGGATCTGAATAAGTAATTTATTTGGTAGTGAAAGACTGAGAGGTAATGTTTTCTGGAGTCTTCTCTACATTGTAATAAATGATTCTTTGGTTGGAGAGAAACGATAGAACTTTTTACGATTTCCTTGACCCTTATTTCTGGGTTTCAGCAAAAATATTTTTCTCCCTATACTGGTACTGCTCTTTTTTGTACACGGGCATTTTCTGGTTATAATGGTATTTTCAGGTTTTCTTTGAACTTTGAATGTTCAAAGCCAAATTAAGATTTTTTTTTTGGACCATTGTAAGCATGTGCTGCGTGTTTCAATTGTTTTACATGTTTCTTAGAATTTCTCATGTGCAACACCATGATGATTTATGCCATATAGTTCTTTTCCAACTCGTTACTCTTTGATTATCACTTTGAGTGTTTTCAAAGAAGATCTGGTATCTGATTCTGTTGTAAAATCGTAGTTAATTTAATTTAAATGTATTTCTTGTAGCTTGACTTCGAGAGCTGAGTTCCCTTCAGCAAATGCTATAATGGATGGTTTTGGAGGGGCAGACCTTACAATCTCCAAGCTACGCAATAAGAGATGGTTGTGACTTCTTTGCCATAAATTCCTTCTTGGACGGCTACTTATGTTGGATGTTTTATCCTACTTAACAACCCAAATAAATTTTTTCTGTTTCTTTATTTGTTGTATGCATTACTTTACTCTTGTACATTAGTTACTGTAAACATCTCCCATGTTCTCAAACATTTTGGAAATTTACCTAAGCTTGCCTCTTTATCTATTTAATTCTCTCAATCACAGAATTTCATTCTTAATTAGCACAGTATCTACTGCAGTACTGAAGTTTTTAATTCCATAAGCAGTTAAAAAAAACCAATAGGGGGCAGAAAAGGGGTTGAGGGAAAGAATAATAAGATGACTAGGACGAATAAGAATCGTTTTTTATTCCTCCTGGCAAGTTTCATGTACACCATTGTTCATACTTTTGGAAGTCAAGTTCATTTCACACCCTTCTGTGGCCACTAAGCACCAGCTTTTTAGCATTCTTATTATTGCAAAAACATTGTCTCAGTTATCAGATGATGTGGTTGCCAACTATCAGTAGTCTGAATTTGATGATGCCAGCTAAAAATCATTCTATTTTTGATACACTATTGAACCATTTTACTAACTGGTTTTCAAATAAAAAAGGGAGTGTCTGAATGATACTTCTATAGGTGGCATTTAGAATTTGACATCTTCTTTGATTATCCTTTGTCTTATTCCCGAAAGTGTGTTGCTTCAAATGGTAAATAAGGGGTTTCAACTTAATTGAAATCATCCCTTCTCTCTCTGGTTAAGGAGTAACAGTGTAAAGAGACAACGGTTTCTCTCTCACATACTCCATCTCTTTCCCACTGTCTCCGTATGTGGAACTAACTAAATCCAAACAAGCCTAGAGCTGCACAGCAGGGAGTGGGTGGGTTGATTCCAAATAGAACTTCAAATGCTGACCATTCCGGGATGCAAACTAAAATGATTCAGTTTGAGATATTTTGTTGAGCTTCGTTTGAAGTTTGGATCTTGCAACTCCCTGCTTAGAGTTCTATTTTGCTTCGGCTCAGGATTAATGAGTCTCTAGCATCACCAAGCCTTTATTCTCATGGCCAACTCGATCCCATGAATATTGAATCAAAAGAACTTTTTACCTTCATTTAGTGATTGGAGCCTCTCAGAAATGCCAACTATGCCAGCTGAAAGGAGAACAAAGCAAGATCAGCCTTGAGAAAATGAAACTGTTCATCTGGGTGGTGAGATGGAAAACAGCGAACTTCTCCCTCTTAAGTCAGTCCCTCTCAGATAGCCTTGCCCAGGTGCGAATCATTTTTTCTGATCTTCAAAATTTGATTATGAACAATGCCAATGTTCTTCGTCCGGCTCTCCACTTTCCACCTGATTCCGATGACCCCTTGTTTCGCATCAAACCCCTTCGATTGGACCTTGGAGTGGGTAGCTTACCTCATTGTTGTTGTCTCTGTAAACCTTGAAACATCCCTGCTATTCATCACAAACTTGAAGGCCCCCACTTCTTTTCCTTTTTGAAGATCAGAATGAGAATCCCTATATTGGTTTAGTCTGAAACTCAGAGAGAACAGAAAACACAGAAAAGTATGGTTAGAATTCTGACCTTCAAGGGGGAGCTAAGTAAGTAGTTATTCCATGTACAATTTGGAAACAGCTCTTCCTCCTGCATCTAAACCAAGGAATCGCTTTTGCTTTCTTTTCCCTAGCTCTACTAAGATGTTTCAATTCGTCAAGTTATCTCTTGTCTGCCCATGGATTCAGTAGCAAGTCAAAAGGTTGACCTATTCGGAAATCTCTGGATCTATGCTTATTTTCAACTCCTCGAAGCATTTAGTCGCTTACTATGACTTTCATCTTCTATAAGTGCTTAGGTATCCCCCAAAATGGTGGAACTCAATAATAGATGTCACCTGGAATTCTAACCTTTTTTTTCCTTTTTGGTTAAATAATGGCATTCCAACCAACCTTCTTCTTTCATAGTCTACCCGAAAGAGAATCCATCCCAATTTCTATGAAGTACAAGACGCTTGAATGATAAAAACCAATTTTCACTTGGGTGGAGATCATCTCCTGTCGTTCAATTGTCCATCAGACGGACTAAACTGCATCGGCATACGTGCTGCCCACCCCAACTCATCCGATAGATGGCAGGAGCAACAACAGAAAGATTGGAAAACATCAGAACTCGAAATCGGTGCTTATTGGGATTCTGTGGATTGTTACTTTGATCCCCCTATCAGTCAAATGTAGTTCCATCTTCATATTTCTAATTAATTTTGACTTGTATGAACTGTCACTGTGGTACGGTTTTTTAAGGCTGATGTGAAATTACAGGGCAAATAAATGATTTGACATCACACGAGGTATCAATATGAAAAACCTAATAAAAAAAATGTCAAATAAGTGAATCACACAAAATCCAATCTGTTATTCTTATTATAGTAAACCTTTAGAAATGGGATTTTTAAATTGATACCTAGGTGTCAAGTGGTCTAAGACCTTACTTTTTTGTCTTCTATTATTGCATGTTTGTTTTTTGTAATGAGAGTAATTCTTGACATTTCATGTGTCTATTATTCAAAGACAATGATAATCCTTGACAATGATATACTAATGGATCACAAATTTTGTATGAAACCCCACATATATTTAACTTAAAAAGACTTTTGTGAATAAAACAAAGAGTATTTAAAAGATGTCATATTCCAAATGCACTTATACCAAGTTTAACCAGCATTTAAATTGAACTTGTAGCTTAGTCATTAGGTATAATTAACAGCCAACTAACTTTTGGTGGACAATGTGTCTATCTTAAGATAAGCTTTGGTATTGGGCAGATCTTGCCTAATCTTGAAGTCAATGGCTAGAATATACATCCACTGATCCATGTTCAGAGGATTTTTTTACAGTGTTTCTTCCAATTCTGTTGTGATCTCCTCTTTTTTGGAATGAGTTAATCTGTAAAACATAAGAATGATCCAGCAAAGGTGCTCATCTTTCAAAAAAAAAATAAAAAATAAAAAATAAAAAAAAATAAATTTAAGGTACTTGAGGATATATGCATGAAACAACCAATGGCAAATGTCTATGTAGAGAAATTACTGTAGGGCTACATCATGTAGCTCATGCTGTTTGCCCTAGCACGAAGTTTGGGTTGGGCTCTGATTCACCTTGACCCTTGTGCCTTTGCTCGAATGGGCTAATGATAGATAAGGTAAATACCCAAAAAAAAAAAAAACACCTGCGTGCCTAAGGTTTTCATTATAAGTGGTAGAAGGTTTGGGCTGCCAGGGTAAATGTCCGGTTTTCTAGTTTTCAGAGTGGTCATTTTGTGCAAAAAATTCCGAAGGACACAGACACAAAATCAAGAAATGAGATTTCAGCAAGTTAATACACTGTACTGTTTCTGGGATAAGCTAAAGCTAGCTCAGCTCATCTACTTGACTAGAAAAAGAAAGAAAAAAGCAAACCCATTTCATTCACCTGTTTATTTAGGCTGCATTTGGTATGTATTCTTGAAATATTTTCTCAAAATAGATACTACATTTCAAAAATAGAATATGAATGGGCTAAAGAGAGAGCTCCAGAAAGGACCAAATTTTGTAATGCATTCCATGATCCAAGAACAAACATGCATATCTGACACAGTTTTTGTCATCTCATAATGTATTCTCGACCTAGAATGCATACCAAATGAAGCCTTAGGAGTCAAACCCAATTGGGGGACCTTAATGTTTAGGCCAGGGGGTTGTTTGGTGGAAAGGAGATTCACAAGAACAACAAAAGGATCTTCAGAGCCTCTACAAAACACACAACCAAACTTAAGAAAATAATAGTTCAACCAATTTAAAGACTTGACAATATAAACTTAAAAGAAATCCCATGAAAACTAATAGCTGTCTTCTTAACCTAGGATAAGATTAACCAAGTAAATCATATAACTGAGCTGAGTCCTTATTTGCCTAACAACATCTCAGCCTAAACTCTTTCAGTTCCTTCCACAGCAGCTCTTTACTCCTCTTTAAATCCCAACCAATATTTCACTCTCTTGTAGCGATCTGCATTGTTGGCGCGACCTGCATTGTTGGCGCGACCTGCATTGCTGGAGCGACCTGCATTGCTGGAGCGACCTGCATTGTTGTTGCGATCTGCGTTGTCTGATTGGGCCTGCACCAGCATTAAATAATTTTCAATTAGAATTCTTGATAACAAAATTGCATTTGACTTGTCTCTCTAAAATTCTTGAATAATGAAATTTCATTGGCATCACATAAGATGCTAACTGTTGGATTAACCTATTCAGTAGTTATGGACAAGGATGCTTATGGTCCGCAAGGCTAACCACTGAAGATGCCCTGGCCGAAACGGCAGGGGGCAAAAGCAGTTAACTACCAGCTTCCCATATCACCCAATTAATAGAAATAAAGCATACTGATGTGCACAGAAATATCGAATCACTTTAGAAGGGGGTGAGAAAAGGAAAAAGACAAGGAAAAGAAAGCTGAAAAGGAGTGAAGGATCAATAGGTAAGCTTCTAATTCTAATCCACAATATGGAGAATCAAACTGCACGAAAAAATTACAAAGAAAAAGGATATGTTCTAAGGATTTCTTATTACTGCAGTAAGATGGGCACATATCATCAACTCTATTATAGAACAGGCAAGAAGATGGCATTAGAATCATGCCTGAATTAAGGATATCCTATGAAGTAACAGAAATTCTATCAGGAATGAGTTTCTACAATCACCTCCATTTAAATTATTTAATGTCTCAGTTTCGATCTGCAACCCCACATTTCCCTCAAGCCCAACATCTGAATTGTCCATTTCTAGTAATTGGCTAGACATGTTTACCCTTATATATCCAAGTGATTTTCATTATAAAAACTTCTTCATTTGATTTAGGACCATGTTTTCATATATGGGCCATGTATGTACATGTTCCGTACATCAATCCTTCATCCAATAGGAGGGTAAAAATGTCATTACACATTCTTCCATCTGACAGGTGAAGCAACAGCCGTCTTCATCGAGCACAGAAAATTTTCCCTTCAATTTAAATGCTTCTTCAATGTAGCAACCTTCAGTTTGGAATTACAATTATTTGAACTAGATTTCGACAATAGCTTTGTTTAGATCCAATTGCTTATCCAAAACCATTGTAAATTTGTTGGCTCATGTTTTGGACATTGCATTACATATTGCACCATTAATTTATCCAAAACCATTAGTACATTTTTTCTTTAAAAATAAAATTCACACCATAACTATTTTGTATGTTTTGTTTTGAATATAGGATCCGGTTGTTTCAAGTAGAAAGATAGAAAAGAAAAGTTTTCCTGTAAAATAATATTTTCCACTGTTTGTCTTAACAAAAAATGCAAAAGAAAGACATTGAAAACATAGGAAAACTGTTAATGAAGCAAACAGGGCCACAGGGAAAAATATATTCATGTAAAATATCATTTATATAGAAAATTTAGAACGAAACAAACAGAGCCATAGGGAAAAGATTCCAGCACACCACACCAACATGCATTGCGTTTTTTTCCAGATAAAAATGTTATATGGAAATTCTAACCGTTGGATGTTTAGAAAATTATATGGATTTGCCTCCTGTCAAATTTCAGACCAAGATACAATATATTCTACTGTATATAGGCATACCCCCGTGGATGTCAATGCACCCCACTATAGTCCCTTCGTAGTTTTTTATTTTTTCAATACCTTGTTTTGCCACTTGGAGAACTCGGATTGGATTGAAATTTGACGACTAAGCAAAAGATATTGGGTTCCACTTACTCACAAATTTTCAGTCCACCTAAACTGCCACTTGGCAATTATTGGATGGCATGCTATTTTACTTCCGGGTGAGGGGGTGTCAATAGTCAAGAACCCACTCTATTAAATAAAAGCCTCTTTCAAGAAAACAAAACCATTAAGGTGAAGTCCTAGGTAACTGTATGGTCCATATCACATATTTTCTAATAAAATTTTCAGTCCACCAAAACTGCCACTTGGCAATTATTGGACGGCATGCTATTTTACTTCCGGGTGAGGGGGTGTCAATAGTCAAGACCCCACTCCATTAAATAAAAGCCTCTTTCAAGAAAACAAAACCATTAATGCGAAGTCCTAGGTAACTGTATGGTCCGTATCATATATTTTCTAATAAAAATACTGAATAGTCATCGATTTGAAAAGCCAACCCTTTTTCCTCTATCTGACTTGGTTGCAATTAACTTATATTATATTCATTACTTATCAATGGGTTAAATAATTTTCAAAGTCAAAATTAGGTCTAGTCCTATGGTTTGGATAGCTGATGAGTAAGATGGGGAAAATTTACACGATGAACCGTTCAATGTAATCTTGATATCCAATGGGTTCTGATTCAGTCAGTAGACTCAGTACCTCCATACGTGGAGCCTACCTAGTGGTCAGTTTGCTGAAGAAGAAACTAGGAGGCACCCTATGGTTCATATAAAAGAAGCCCACATGTTAGGGAGAAGAGAGAGCAGAGGAGGAGTGTAAACACCGGTGCAGTGTGTACAACCTTCTCCTATATTATACATACATACATACACACACACACACACACAAGCAAATGTGCATGTGCAAATACACGTGTAAACATATGTTAGGAGATACATCTAGAATTTAAGAAGGTATATGTGTATCTAAGAGAGTATGACATCGAACAGAGATGACTAGAGGACAAGAATCCATGTAGCCGATCCCATTTAGTTGGGATCAGGCTTTGTTGTTGTTGTTGTTGTTGTTGTTGTTGTTGTTGTATGTGTATCTAAGAGGATTTATGATCGGATTTGAATCTACAACTTTATGTGACTGGCTCACACCATTCCCTAGATATCCAGCAATATGAATTGCTACATCAATCTTGCACATAGTAGATTGAGGTGTGCATGTGCTAAGATTCTAATAATATTATTGTTAATTTACTATCAATAGAAAAAGAAGTAAATGGACCATTTTTATTATTAATTTACTATCAATAGAAAAAGAAGTAAATGGACCATTTTAATATCAAAAATAGTTTTTATTATTTTAGTTTCCACACTTCAATATAATAATCACCCATCTCAATTATTTATTTTATTGGGCCTACCTAAAAACAGAAATGAAAGTAACAAAGAATTTGATGTGGATAGTTAATAATCAGGTCTTCTTGAATGAAATGTTTTATGTGGGGATTTGAAAAGGATAAAATTCTAATATGAAAGGTGTTTTTAAAAAGTGAAAAATTATATATTAAATAATCAAAAGATAATTCATACTTTTATACAAGAGTATGATATGGAGTGTGTGTGTGTGTTTTCTATTGTCATATGATGAGATGAAGATACAATGGGGTTAAGGAACGGATGAAGAAAAGGAGATGGAATTGAAGTTATTTCACAAGAAAGGAAGAAGAAAAGGAGATGGATTTGAAGTTATTCTAGAAGGGCTTATGGAAACAGCATCTCTACGTTGCAGGTCAAGCTGCGTACATTTTGCCCCTCCCGAAACCTTGCAGTAGTGGGAGCCTCAAGCACTGGGAGGATGCCCTTTTTTCGGTGGCAGTGAGCTAAAGCTTATCCTAATGGGGGCAGTCTTCGAGATGAGTGGAGCTATACCTAGGCCTTTATTTGTTTTTGGCTGTCAAATCTTTACCCTGAATGGTATTGTGAGTTTTCGTAGCGATATGATGAAGCTAAGAGACATCTATATTTTAAGTCTTGGACATGTTTTCAAAGGCGTAGCAAGCTTGGGTATTGAAGAATTTAAGAAGATGAAAGTTGCAATGTCATCCAAGATCAGTTGGTGTATCCTAAAGAATCCTGATGTGCTCTAGTTCAAGATTCTTAAAGCAAAGTATTTTCATAACTCAGAATCCTTGAATCTTGATGTTGCTAAAACTATTCTCAAATTTAGAGAGGTAAATCTGATACAAAAAGGTGCATGCTGGTTGGTCGCTAATGGTCATAGCACTGATGTGTAGAAGGTTCTATGGCTTCCGAGTATTTCAACTTGAGACCTGAAGTTATTTGTCAAAATGATTGGGTTACCAAAGTAGCTGATGTGATTGATTTTGATTCTTTTTGTTGGAAGACATATTTGTCAAGAGAGGTCTTCAATATAAAGCAACTGCTAAGCTATTCTGAAAATTTCAATCACTAGAAGCTCTTTTCAGTAAAAGGATGATTTGGGTTCATAGGACTAATGGGAAGCCGGAAGCACTCACCTAAAGGGCGTCCTAGTGCACGAGGCTCCTGCTACTGCAGGATCTGGGGAGGGGCAAAATGTATGCAGCCTTACCCCCACAACATGGAGAGGCTGTTTCCGTGTTTCAAACCCGTGACCACTAGGTTGCAATATGACAACCTTACCGTCACACCAAGGCACGCCCTCTAGCTGTCTATAAATTCTTGAGTCAGAATGAAGCCTCAAGTTCTAGGAGAAGTGAAATAGACGTAGGTTGGAGATATATTTGGAAAGCAAGAAACATTCAAATGTTTGTTTGGAGATGTCTAGTTCATATTGTTCCCATGAGATCAACATCAGCTGAATGAATTAATTTACTTGATAATCTCTGTCCCATTATGTAACACTGCCATTTGCTTTTCAAACGGTGAGTTTGCAAAGTTATATTGGTTTGGATCTCCTATTTCTTTTAGATGGAGTGATATGGATATGGATTTAGTTAATTGGATAAAACTATGGATTTGCAATCATGAGGGGAATCTTCAAAGAAATGAACATGTTCCAGTTTTTGGGTTCTTATCAAGTGGAACATTTGGAAGGCAAGAACTCTAAATTTTTTGAAAAGGTAGCTGCAGATCCTTGTCAAGTATCAATCATTCTAGCAGTATGATGAATGACTTGATGGTGCTGTAGGTGAAGATCGTTCAGCCCTATCTATGATATCTAGAGACCATTAGGCAGGTTCAATGGGCAAAGACAAAAGTATTAACTTGCACTTCAGAAGAAGAAGCTGGGGCATTGGCTTTAAAGGAGGCTATTAGTCACAGTTTCAGTCTACCAAAGAGACCACCCCCACCCCCACCCCCCAAAAAAAAAAAAACCCCTTTTTTTTTTTCATTGGGTGCTCAGGTCATCATTAAGACTATTTGTGAGCTGGATCACTTACCTACTTGGAAACCATGACATTTAATTCAGGATTAAAGGAGATGATGCCAAGGCTAAAGCATGTTGGTTGTTTTTATAGACAATTGCTAATGGACACAAATGAAAGCTAGGTTGTAATCAATCTGTTGATGTTATCTTTAGAGCAATGGATTTTCTCTACTAAATTAATATTCATCGAGTTGAAAAAGAATAAACGGTTCAAGAAGCATATTTATTTTGAGCTCTTTTTGCATTTTTCTGATCACGGGCTTTTCTATAAAGTCACTCCTGATTTCATATTTTCATATAGAATTTCCACAAAATGATATTTATTCCAACTGCCTTTAATTTGTATTCATCCATATTTTATTTAGTTGGCACTCCCTCAATATGGTGACAATCAATTATGTAACATCTCCAATGGTGAATTCTTTACATCTAGAATATCAAGACCAGTTAATAAATTAAAATAATTTTGGAAATATTATTTTGTAAATGTGAGATCCAAAAAGAAGTATATAGATAGTTATATAGATATGACCTTAAAGCAGTTTAAGTTTGAAAAGAAGTATCAAACAAAAGGGAAAGCGAACAAGAAAAAATATTATTAAGCTGTGAAGAAACTACAAAGATGTACTACAACAGCAACAATGACAACAACAAGAAAAAGGCTGGCAACAGCCACGACCCCAATAATAAAATACAACATAGGATAATCAGCCACATACAATACAAGAAACTTTACCTTCTTTTTTTACAAGTGAAATTACGATTAATTTTCCCCATGTTAAAAGAATCTTGTTTTGTAACATAGCAATACAAAGTTTTACTATTCACCCCAAAAAAACAGTCTTGCTTCTACTACTCTTAGAAGATTTTCCTCATCACTTTTTTTTTTTAATTTTTTAAATCCATTATTTGTCAATGTCCTCAAAAAACTACCATACCAGGCTCTGCAGTAATTGCTCCAGTTTCATTACCTTTCTTATTCATGTTTAAGTGACAGTTATAGCCAACTCACCCTTCTCCCCTTTGCCTAACATGTTATAATGAATACAATCATAGACCATGTAATATACAATCATAGTCCATGTAACAATGCTGGGAATAAAATCGGAGCCCAAGATTTAGGGTATCTCCCTTAATGTCTCTAGTCCGAAAACAAGTCAAAAACAAAATCGTTCTTCTAAAAGAGTAAATATATGCCCCATGTCTCCAGTGAAATTAATATGAAGATTTAGCTAACTTTATTCTCTTTTTATTTTATGAACTTTAGAACAAGCAATATCCCTACAATTCCAAAAACACCTTCAATACCTACCCAGCATCTCTTTCTATCATGCGTTCTACTTTTAAAATGAAAGAACATTTATAGTTTGAACTGCTTACCTCTACCAAATTCCCAACACGACCTTGATTTTCATTCCTAGGGAATTGCCAAGTTACTTCTATTCCAGAAGAGACAACACCATGCCATATGATATTTCGAGATAATCCTGCCCCTACAGGTAACCTTCTCCATGATGTGCCCCTCCCCACACCAAGACCTTTTTCGTTGTAAACAAATCCACAATAGTTTCCTCGATTATCATTGAAAATAAATTCTTCTGGCTCCATTTTGATATCACGTCCTCCCCCTTTCTCAGAGTTGAGCAAAATCCCCCCTCTAGGTCCGCTCATGTTCATATGATTCTCAACTCGGTCCATTTCCGTATACTGACTTGCAGCCTTGTCTTCTAATTGGAAACTAGACTCACTAGGATTAGTTGAGTCCAGATAATATCTCCCGAACAGTACTCTTCATGCACGCAATGGTCTTTACCTTTTAAGTTATTTCTTTGTATATATACTTGTTCAACCACCATCCTTATCCATTGTAGGAAAGATAAGAAAGCCATTAATGGAAAAATTAAATACTCTGTTATTACCCAAGACACGTATACAAGAGACATGAGTCATCTGCTGGTATTGCTGTTATTCTAATCCTTTCTCCCATTCAATGTGTGCCATTTTGCTGCCTATCCCTCATTTCCGAATAAGAATTTATTCTTAATGGAAAAATTTTGGCTCAGTATTCCACGTGGAAGTCCGACTCAATAACGTTTAGTTGAGCCCAGACTATCCTCCAAACGTTACTCCTCTTACCGTAGGTTACTCCTCACTTACGCTCCTCTTAATGTACGTTACTCTTCACTTAAGCTCCTCTTCATGTACGTTACTCTTCAATTACGCTCCTCTTCATGTACGTTATTCTTGCTGCCATGCATTTTTTTTACTTCATTCACCCAATCTTGGTCTCCCTCTCTCTCTTCTCTCTCCATCTCTCTAGTCTGTGCGCAATTGTTTGTGGCAATTGCTAAGTCGGTGCAGCAAGTGCCGGTGCCCACTCCGGCATCCGCTCTGGTATTTTTGTCAGAGCACATATTGCCAGAGGTATCTCCACCACAGATGGTGAAAGCATGGATAAACGAATAAGAGGAGAAATCTAAGAGTCACAGTTGGAAAGGTCATCTCCACAAGTCCCATAAAGACGATGTATAGATAGATCTAACCTCCATGAGTTTTGAGACATATCAACCGTTCATGGAGAGTTTAGATATTAGAATCAAGAGGATTAAAACATACAGAATGAAGGACCCTATGAGAGCAACAGAGAGTGAGAAAGCAGACAGAGAAAATCTGTGGAAAATTTGCAGGTTCACCTCCACCCACCCAAAAGGCATTGAGGTTTATGCAAGATCCATGTGCATGAATGAAACAGGACAAAATTTGTCACCCCTACTACAATCCTTTTCTGTCTATTACAATTCATTGTTGTTCAAGATTCAATGGGTACACATTTCTAGTCTAGTCTCATCCTCATTTCCAGTTTAAAACTACAATTTCACAATTAATCTCCTTCTTTCTTCCTTTGATCTGTTTAAGTATGGATTACACGGTGTGATGATATGGAGGGAAATTTCATCTATTCCTCAACAATTCCTGTACATCCAATTTGGTAGAGGATAGAAGCAAAAGGTTTAATCATTCAACCAATTAACATACAGGTAGTCTACCCCATAATGTAGGCACTAATGGAACCATGAGTTCTGCCCATGGTTTCTGACTTGGAAAATAGAAATGATAGGAAGTACCATTTGCCTCCAATGAATAAACTTCATCAAAACAACACAGTAAACAGTGACAATCCTCTGCAAGCAAGAACCAGTAGTATTAGAAAAATAGAGAGGTAATAATGATGAGGATAAGGATTCAAATTTCCATACAGATATTTACTACAAATACCCCAAAAACACTACAATCCTATATGTCTTGATAAAGTAATCGCCAACCGATCTTATTCCAATATAGGCTTTTATTTATGTGAGCTCTATTTTTAATTATAGCAAGAGGAACCCATCTGAGAAGAGACATTCAAAGGAAGTCAAGAGGACCAACAGAAGGAGAAAACCAAACAGTAGCTCCAAAAAGGAAAGAAGAAGTTTTAGGCGTGAACATTAAGCATAGACAGGAAGATAATACCTGAAAGTTTACTCAACTTGTGAAATTAATACCCTAACTAATCGGAAAAAATGAAATCTGAACCTGAAATTGGAAAAGCATGCACCATACCGTGAAATGGTGATGTAAATCCCTGAAACTGCCCAAAGGATTGAATATCAATTTGGTGATTTCATAGGTTTCTTTCTATCCCCATTGGCTTATGTGAAGCTTTCTCTTGTTTGACAAGTATCCATCAGATTCAATAAAACCGGTAACTCGTTCATTCCACGATCAATACATATGGCGATGATCATATATGCTCCATCGGAATAAAACCTAGAAATACAGCAGTCTCTTTGTGCCAAGCTCGCACTAAAACTAACTTCCTTGCCTTTTAAGGATTTTCTTGTTTAGAATTCATCAAATAAATTGAAATCTTGTCGTTTCACATTACATAATTGTATACATATTTTCAATTTCTTTCAATAAACATTTTTTTAATCGTTAAAACAACTTTTAGCCTTGGAATATGAGGTGCAATCCAACGAAGTACTCTTTTTTTTTTTTTTTTTTAAAACAAATTTATATATCACGTGTAGAGCACAAAACAATTTTTTGGGAAAATCTCAAGTACTTCCTCGTTTTTTGTTTAAAGGCACCCAACCTCTGAATTCACGATTAATTATAATCTCGTATTCCATGCTGTTAACTTGATTAACAAAAAAAATGTTGAATAATTAAATTATTTTCTCATTTTAAATTGATTAACAAACCTAACACTTTTGCTTCCCAAAGGAATTTGAATTTCATAAATGTTTTTCCCATTTTTCCCTTTCAGAAAACTTCTTCAGCTTTATAAAGACAACATAAACATGGGAAATTAATTCTAAACAGGTTTTGTCTGTCTAGAAAAATCTCAAGCCTTCGCTGTAAACAACCTCCCTAAATTCAATCTGTAAATATTCGGATGCACATTGAGTCGAGGGATCGTTAGATTCTGAAACCTTTTTATTTTGTGGGGTGGAAAGAAGAGAAGATTAATAAAAGAAAAGGGGGATCATCTTAGTGTTCCTTTCGGTGACATTGGCCGGTTACTTCGCATGGAAAACAGTCTGATCTGCTTCTTCTAGCAACGGCGACAAAGATGTGTTGGCAACAACAGAGTCGCCTTCGTTGTCCTTCAAACTCATCTTCACCACTGTAAAAAGGGTAAGATGGTAACTTAGCTCATGTAAAAGGACAGTTTTGGCATTAAGAAACTATAGACGAGGCCATGTCATCAATTAATAGATTTGTCATAACAAAAAGACACAGGGTCTATCTGATACATAATTAACAAATTAGGGATTAAGTGTCTTTAAGGTAAAGTACAAGGGATATGCGTGAAATTTTCCTTAATTACAATAATCCATCAGTCAAGGAGCATGAATGGGCAATTCTGTCATACACGAAATAGATAAGCTGCTTTGCCAAATTGGCAGCCAAAAAATTAACAAATCTTGAAATGTAAGAAACTGACTAGGACAAGAAATAACCGATAAAGCTTATGATAGAGCACAGAAAGACAGTGGAGGTGTCTTAGTGAGATCCAAAAGTAACTAACTAAATTTTGATAGTCAGACTCCAGGAGGTAATCAATACATTGCCGCACAGAAATCGTCTCCCGCCGCTGGAGGCTTTCCAGCGCCATCCAGCGGCTGGAATTTATCCAACACAAATCCCTATGTATTGGGATTTGTGTCGGACTTACTCCAGCCGCTGGATGGCGCTGGAAAGCCTCCAGCGGCGGGAGACGATTTGAATCCTACATTGCCCCACCTTATGAAGCAAACCAAACCTCATTGCTAAAGCCCATCCAGTGAAAGCAGAGTTAAAGGTAGAAGGCAATGAGAGTCTGAGATTACTAAAGAAGAACAACTTTGCAATATTGAAAGACATACTTTGTTGGAAATAGTCTCATCTTGTCTAGAGACTAGAACTTTGGGTGCCTTGTATATGTGAAAGTCACTCCGGCCTCCATTTACCATTTCAAACTTTTAAGTTGAAAACTTAACATACCCCAAATCATATGGGAGTTCATCTTTATGTAAACCAAATCATCCATCATCCCGAGATATAATTTGTTTCTCTTATTTGTTTGCACTGCCTCAAAATTACTCCAATTTATTTCACGTGAAGATGAACTACATGTTGGCTCATGAAGATAGGCTTATATGCTCGTCGGTGGAAGGAATTTGGAGAACAAGTAGAAGGGGAAGGGATTTGGGGTACAAATCAAGGGTTTAGGGTTTCAGAATCTAACGATCCCTATTTTAATCTTTTTAGTTTGGGGAACAAAACCCTCAACAGTACAATCTTTTAAGTTTTTTAACATTTTATTTAATAACTGTTAACGTATTATACATGTTTAATATGACATACGTGTATTAAACATGTCTAATACGGTTCATCATATAAAAAAACATTATATTCATATCTCTATGTATTTTTAGTAATATATGGAAAAAATATTTAAAAATATGATACGCGTATTTTTACACGATCAAGGTATCAATCCTTAGTTCAATAAAGGAGGATAGCTTCGAGGTTACACTTCATACATAGCCATTATGAAATATTTTACGGCAAAAAAAAAAAAAAATTTCCTGTTGCCATACAGAAGAGGGTAGTTTTGGCATTTCCTTTGCTAAGATTAGCTTTTCCTTCCCTCTTCCAACCAGACTCAGGCGCTTACTCCTTCAATTCCCTACATTTGGAGCACCCCTGCGGGCGCTCCCTCCCTCCCTTCAACTCTATTGAAGCCCCCACTATCTCTAACGGTCGCGAGGCTTGTGGCTTTCAATAGTGTATGATTCTCTGTGCTTGAGTTCAACCTGACGATCGTTAACCCATCTTACTTATCTTGGTGTCTACCAACAAATACCTCTCCATATAGCAAGTTGTTTATCACTGTTGGCCGTACCATCATCAATTTAGACGGAGAGAAGAGATTCAAAGCTCCAAGTAAGTTCTTTTCTTTCTTTTTTTGTATGATTCCTCATGGTAGTTTATAGGTTCTTCTTCATTTACCATCCCGAGACTAAATTATCTTTTATTCCCATTTGTTGCCGGTGAAATCCGTTTAGTTTCCTCGATCTTGCCACGTAGCTGAAACACCTAGACAACAAGATAGTGGGCGAGATATACCCCGGGGTCACTCCAATGCCAAAGTTAGGAAATACCAGGAACAAGCAGAATGGAGCTCTTAGCGAAATACTAGAGCTCCTTAGAGATGGGGGTTTCTTGAGATACTTGAACTTCCGCCACCTTCCCTTCCTCTCCGGTGAGATGAGATCTTAGAACAATAGAGGGCGTAAAAACACAAGAGGACTAATACCGGACTAGGATGTTCTCCCTTATTGCAGGAAAATTCCCCATCACTTGCAATTGATGTCCTTTTGCTATATATAAGTTCAAAAGGAAGCTTTCTAGACAAGCTTCTCCACACCTACCACCATGTTGATCATCAGCCACCTAGGAAATAGTAGTTTCGAGGGGTTACGACCCCTTAGGGCGGCGCTAGGACGTCTTGTCAGCCGTTTACAACCCCCCTTGGCCCTCTTCGACCCCCTTTTAGTCCACGTCCTCCATATCTTCTAATGCTTGTCTCTATCCTTACACTTTTATTAAGTACCGGTCTTGCTTTTCGTTGATTCGGTCCACGATATGGTGATCTGGCTAGTCAAATCTGCCTACTTGTCATTTATGGTTGGTGTCAGTATTTATGATCATTAATGGCGAACCATTAAATGCCCAATTACCCTCATCAATATGTCCCGTCATGCCTGGATCAGCCTGGGGGGGGGGTCGAACACGAGTTCCTTTTTTGAACACCTCTTTTTCTAATACCTCGTGCCTTAGATGCATGCCACGTATCCGTTTCTCAATGATCATCTTAAATTCTCAATTGACGATCAGATTTGTATCCATTATTATTTTCCCCCAACTTCTTTTATTGTGTTGTAACATTTTTATTGTTTAAGTTAATTTGATTGAGAGAGGAACTGCTATTTATATTGCTGTGTATTAATCATATGAATTTGGTAATGTACTTTTAATCAACGATTGAAATAGATAAAATTTATGGGGAGGACAAGGATGGACCATGACATCCTAATCAACATCCACAAGCAGTCTTATGGGTGTTTCTTTTTTCTTTTAATTTTTAACTGTTACAGTGTTAATGTTAAATTTTGGTAAACATGAAGTAGCATCATTAATTTTAAAAGGGTGAGCCTGTGCTGGATATCATAAGTCAGGTGAATTCCAAACCTTAGTGACAGGTTGCCTTCATTATTTCTTATTTGAGTCAAAATTGATTTTGTTAAGTGGCAAAATAAGGCAAAGAAAAATAATGGAAAAAAAAATTTTGAACAATTTAGACCTTTCAAAGTCAAAGGGAAAATATGCAAAATATGAGGGGGACTAAGATTGAAATAAGAGCCAAAATTGACACCTGATCAATGCATGGTGTCTTCTTTCTTCGGTTCATGTTTGTCTAGCTGGCATGCCATGTGGCAGAAAGAGAGGTGGAGGAATTTCATTTCCCATCTAGCACCACTAGTCCTGCATCCTTTTGCATGAAATTAGTGCTAAAATAATATTATTGCTAATCTAGGTGATAGGGTGCAAAGTTTTGCAAAATCTTTAAAATTTGATTTCCATAAACATCTGCTGTTTTACACTGATTATCTGTAAAAATAATGAAGTGATAAAGCAATGGTGCATTTAAGGCTTCATTTGATAAAATGCTACAAACAGATACCTACTTCGATGTATAATGAGAAACAGCACATATGTCCATTTGGGCACACTATGTTCTTATTCAGGGTTTCTTAAAACAAACCTTTTATAAAATAAATAAATAATTAAATAGCAGAGTCACCTAGCCACCCAGAACTATTTTAACCTCACTTTATTTTTCCATTTGGGTTTAAGAGGTCTACTCAATCTATCATGGTATCTGGTCTTTGAGATCAAGACTCAGGAGTCAAGGTTTAAGATGTTGGAAGAAACAAAGTGTTTGAGGAATGGAATCTAAGTTATTTCTAATTTTAGTTCTTATTTACGATAGATTCCCTCCTCCCTCCCCCCTTCTGCATGACAAATCCTGAACCCATTTCAAGAAAAGAAAACACTCATCAGTTAAGGTGGCAAAGATTGTTTTGACTTGTGAAATTTTAATGTGAATTTCCCAAGCCCTTGCACTTACTTTCTGGTGTTGCAGAAGAAGCTTTAGTTTTCTATCAAAGGTTATTTGAACTCTTTCAATCACTACCTGTAATGGGGCCAGTCCAAAATGACCAAAAGACCCTTGACAACTCAACCACCAATGACTTACAACTTCCTGTCCTGTCAAAAAATGCTCAAAAGAAACTTCTGAAGCAGTTGAGATTTGAAGCAAATAAGCTAAAGAAGAAAGCTGCCACTAAAGAGCAGAAGCAAAGGAAAGCAGAGCAAAAGCATCCCGAATGGGAGGAGAAAATTAGCAAGCATCTCTGAAGAGGAGAAAACAAAGCTGATACAGTCTCGAAGAGAGCTCAAAAGGGAGAGAATGGAGAAAGCATCGGAGGAAAGGGAGAAGAAGATTGAGAAACTAACAAGAGCCAAAAAAGAAGATTAGAAGTGTTAGATATTATTGTACTTAGGATTACAATAAAACTCATCCCAATCTATACAGTTACTATTGAATACAATGGAGATGTTACTAACAATGAACATAAAGACATACCTGTCTGTGAAGAGATCGATTCTCGTACGTTCCAAGTTTTGATCGAAATCCCTAGATTACAGTCTTCCACTACCTCCACATGATATCTTTATGTCTCTTGCTAATGGGTGCAGAAAAAACTAATTAACTGTGACTGTGAGGACTCTAATTCAATATTTATAGAATACTATTGTAACCTTAAAACCCTTCCTACAATAGAATTAAGGTTATTAAACCTATCTCATACCATGTGACGAATCAAACCAAATCGGTTCTATCGTGTCAATTAGACACCCACTAAATAACTGATTTAGGTAATTAATTAAGCTCACATATAAGTCTAACAAGAAGATCATCATCGATCTTGAATTCTCTGATCTTATGACACCTAATGAGATACAGTCTTGTTCAATAGGTAGTACTCTACTTTCCACAATGTCGTTATTTATTTATTTATTTTTCTTTCTATTTGCACTGAATATGAAATTCCAGTGAATATACTTGGGATCGTACATGTGAGTAGGCTTGGCCGCTAGGATGTCCTAGGCTCTCTTTGTATAATTTTTCTTTTTGGTTTTTACCTATTTATCGAAAATAAGTTTTGATAAAAATTAAAATGTTGTTTGGTAACTATTAGGCATAAATGCATGATGGATCATAAAATGAAAAATAGGCTTGGTGTACTTATGTGTGGAGTAATTTTTACACTCTTCTTCTTCCTCTCATCTCCTCTTCTTCTTCCTCATGCAAACTCCCATTGAAACTAGATTTCACGTTTTCCATGGAGACAAAACTTTCATAATCTATCATCTTCTTGTTGCATTGCATTATTAGGTTTTATATTTCCTTCCTATACCCTGCAACCAGCAACTGGGATAGATCCACTACAAAATCTTCAACCCAGTAAAGCAACAATAATCAAATTAATGTTCAAAAGAAGGACCAATGAAACCACGTTGGTTACCATCTTCCAAGCCTACTTATTCTTCACTATGCTTCCAAGTTCACCAGCAACAATAACAGTGGTAGCCATGTAGATAAACATCCCATACTCAACAACACTCGGAAGTCGCAGAATTGAATCGCTAGCTGTTGTCGTCTCAAACCGGATTGATCTTTATCTCACTCAAACTTCCTGTAAAATGAGAAGAAGACACTGTAATGATGGTCGGGTGGGGACACCCTTTGGCCACTCCAATGCTTAAGTCAGTTCGATGGACAAGTAGTATGGGACAGGTAAGAAGTACTGTCCCTTTAAGTTAAGGGGATCCGTGCAGCTAACTTGCTCTGAGCTTGAATGCTATAAAAATGTTTGTGTCTTTACCTGGGTGTGCTTCCTTTATTTATAGGTTGGGAGTGATTCAGACGTGGGAGCTGGACTTGCCTTCTGTCGTGGAGGAATGTCCTCCCTAAGGCGTGATTTACTCCCATTGATTTGGAGATCAGCTGATCTTTTGCTGAGTTATTCGGACAATAAGATCCCTTTCTCAGGATTCCGTTGACTTCCTCTTGATGGATATCTGGGGGGAGTTTGATCTCAGACTTTATTTTGTGTGGGTCCCACTCATACTTTATAGTACAGCTGGCCTGTGACATGTGAATCTATATGACGAGGTCTACTTGGAGGGGTGCCGAGACTGTTGTGTTGAAGAGCTATCGAGGCCTTTATATTGGTAGGGTGTCGAGGCTTTTGTATTGGCGAGGCTCCGAGGTTCATGGGTCCGCGAGGCTCTGAGACCGTCCAGGGCATGAGGCCTTGTGGTCTTATGATAGTGATCCCGCAAGGACTTCATGATAGTGATCCCGTGAGGACTTCATGATAGTGAGGCTCTGAGGTTCTTCATTATTCTCATTGGTGTTTATGGTTATCATGGGCTGCTTTTGTCTCAAATCTCTAAGGTTGGCGATGCGAGTGGGGCCCTCCTTGTTCGGACCTCAATATATACGTGTCGGGACCCGATTGAGGGAGACGTATCCTCCCATATCACTAGCCACATTTAAATCTGCAATTTCCTACTCAAAATACGACTCCACAACATAATTCACATTATCCGTCAAGAATGGCTTATCACTTCGGCCGCAAGTTCTAAAGCTTGGCAACACAATCAAAGTCTTCACTGTGAACTTCGAGCAGAAGGGCACAATCTTAACCGGCATGGCATGGCGGCTACCCCCAGATAAAGAACCACCTTCGAATCATCAACAATGACGATAAAGTTCTTGCTAGCGCCTTCAATCATCTTCTTCCTTAGCAAAGATCCACCTCGGCCCTTAACGAGATTAAGGAGAGGATCAACCTCATTGGCACCTTCAATTACAAGATCAACCACTGGATGAGAATCAAGATTCAAAAGAGGAATCTCCAATGACACCACTTGTTCATGGGTTTTCTTCGAAGTGGATATTCCAATGATGTTCTTGAGCTTTCCCTCCCAGTGCTTTTGGGAGGACGCAGCAACCCTACCCAGATAATCGACACGTAGCTCTCAGGTGAATCCGAGACCCACGTTCAAGCCGACACCCCTTATCGGCTTGGCTTGTCGGCTGGGTGTCGACTCTAACGTGGGTCTCGAATTCACTGAGAGCCACGTGTCGGCTATCGGGATAGAATTATTGCTGTCCTCGCTTCTGGGAGGAGAGGATGCGGATCCGTCCCGCAACCACCTTGCTTGACCCGTCAGTCCCAAAACTTTTTCTCCCTTGGGTCTCCCCTCTCGGTGTCATACCCGTCCTCTCATGGATGCAAACTTATTCCTTCCCCATATGATACGTAAGATTTTGGAAGGGTCTAAGAAACATTCAATTAGAAGATTTGGCTGTTGTGTATTCTCAGGACCAAGTGACGCAGTGAGATGAAAGAGGAAGTTATAGGTGATTTTTTAATTATTTTTTTTGGGTTCCGTTTGTTTTGACATAAAATTTAAGTAATATTTTACATATTAAAAAAAAAATTCATTAATTGTTTCCAAAGAGATAAAAAAATTTCAATGTGTATATGTACTTAAAAGGAAATTATTTTTGGTATTTTAAGAGGGTTGGTTTTAATGATCTGACCTTTCCTTGCATGACCGGTCCTCTCATTCATCCAATTCCAGAATGAAGAAGATGGGTAGAGGATAACTAGGTCCCATTAACAATACAATACAATACAATACAATACATTAGAATGGATATCAATTTGGCCCAGCTGCCTTGCTTGACCCGGCTATACAGAGTTACTCTTTCCCTCTAATGTCATCAGTCAGCTCAGCATTGAAGATGAACTTACTAAAAGCATCCACCACATGTTGTTTGGACCACTCCCACCTCCCACCCAATTTTCATCATGTTTGTCTCAAACCATATGGCAATCTTTTGTTGGCTTCTTAAACACCATCCATTTGTTGGGATTTGACTCAATCAACCTGTAATATTTTACATGTTAATAAAAAATAAATTTCAATATGTATATGTACGATCGCCTTCTTCTGGTATTTCAAGAGGTTTGGTTTCAATGATCTAACTTTTACTTGCATGACTGGTCCTATTTGGAAACTCTTTGACATGTAAAAATTATTCTGAGAAATAATTGGATAGCTCCATTCATAGTATTTTGAATTTAACATTTGAAGAGTTCTTGTTAATCAATTTGGCATAGCTGCCTTGATTGATCCAGCAATCCTTCACTCATTCATGCATATCTAACACAGTTTTTGACATCTCATGATATATTCTTGACCTAGAATGCATACCAAATGAAGCCTTAGGAATTAAAGCCTATTGGGGGGCCTTAATTTTTAGGCTAGGGGGTTGTTTGGTGGAAAGGAGATTCACAAAAACAACAAAAGGATCTTCAGAGCCTCTACAAAACACACAACCAAACTTAAGAAAATAATAGTTGAACCAATTTAAAGACTTGACAATATAAACTTAAAAGAAATCCCATGAAAACTAATAGCTGTCTTCTTAAACTAGGAAAGATTAACCAAGTCATTCATATAACTGAGCTGAGTCCTTATTTGCTTAACATCATCTCAGCCTAAACCCTTTCTGTTCCTTCCACAGCAGTTCTTTACTCCTCTTTAAATTCCAACCAATATTTCACTCTCTTGTAGCGACCTGCATTGTTGGAGCGACCTGCATTGTTGGCGCGATCTGCATTGTCTGATTGGGCCTGCACCAGCATTAAATAATTTTCAATTAGAATTCTTGACAAGAAAATTGCAATTGCCTTGTCTCTCTAAAATTCTTGAATAATAAAATTTCATTGGCATCACATAAGATGCTAACTGTTGGATTAACCTATTCAATAGATATGGACAAGGATGCTTATGGTCCACAAGGCTAACCACTGAAGATGCCCTGGCCAAAACGGCAAGGGGCAAAAGCAGTTAACTACCAGCTTCCCATATCACCCAATTAATAGAAATAAAGCATACTGATGTGTACAGAAATATCGAATCACTTTAGAAGGGGGTGAGAAAAGGAAAAGGAAAAGGAAAAGGAAAAGAAAGCTGAAAAGGAGTGAAGAATCAATAGGTAAGCCTCTAATTCTAATCCACAATATGAAGAATCAAACTGCATGAAAAAATTACAAAGAAAAAGGATATGTTCTAAGGGTTTCATTTTACTGCATTAAGGTGCATATCATCAGCTCGATTATAGAACAGGCAAGAAGATCGTATTATAATCATGCCTGAATTAAGGATATCATAAGAAGTAACAGAAATTCTATCAGGAATGAGTTTCTACAATCACCTCCATTTAAATTATTTAATGTCTCAGTTTCGATCTGCAACCCTACATCTCCCTCAAGCCCAACATCTGAATTGCCCATTTCTAGTAATTGGCTAGACATGTTTACCCTTATATATCCAAGTGATTTTCATTATAAAAACTTCTTCATTGATTTAGGACTGTTTTCATACATGGGCCATGTATGTACATATTCCGTACATCAATCCTTCATCCAGTAGGAGGGTAAAAATGTCATTACACATTCTCCCATCTGACAGGTGAAGCCACAGCCTTCTTCATCGAGCATAGAAAATTTTGCCTTCAATTTAATTGTCATTCTTCTTCACTGTTTCAGCAACCTTCAGTTTGGAATTACAAATATTTGAACTAGGTTTCGACAATAGCTTTGTTTAGATCCTACTACAGTACTAATACAAAACCATTGTAAATTTGTTGGCCCATGTTTTGTACATTGCATTACATATCGCACTATTAATTTATCCAAAACCATTAGTACATTTTTTCTTTAAAAATAAAATTCACACCATAACTATTTTGTATGTTTTGTTTTGAATATAGGATCCATTTGTTTCACGTAGAAAGATGGAAAAGAAAAGTTTTCCTGTAAAATAATATTTTCCACTGTTTGTCTTAACATAAAATGCAAAACAAAGACATTGAAAACATAGGAAAACTGTTAATGAAGCAAACAGGGCCACAGGGAAATATATATATTCATGTAAAATAACATTTATACATAAAATTTAGATACGAAACAAACAGAGCCATAGGGATAAAATTACAGCACCTCACCAACATGCCTCGTGTTTTTTTCCACGTAAAAAAATTATGTGGAAATTCTAACCGTTGGATGTTTAGAAAATTACATGGAATTGCTTCCTGTCAAAATTCAGACCAAGATACAATATATTCTACTGTATATAGGCAAACCCCCATGGATGTCGATGCACCCACTTGGAAAACTCGGATTGGATTGAAATTTGAAGGCTAAGCAAAAGATCTTGGGTTCCACTTACTCACAAATTTTCAGTCCCACCTAAACTGCCACTTAGCAGTTATCGGACAGCATGCTATTTTACTTCCGGAAGAGGGGGTGTCAATAGTCAAGACCCCACTCCATTAAATAAAAGCCTCTTTCAAGAAAACAAAACCATTAATGTGAAGTCCTAGGTAACTGTCTGGTCCGTATCACATATTTTCTAATAAAAATGCTGAATAGTCATTGATTTGAAAAACCAACCCTTTTTCCTCTATCTGACTTAGTTGCAATTAACTTATATTATCTTCATTACTTACCAATGGGTTAAATAAATTTCAAAGTCAAAATTAGGTCTAGTCCTGTGGTTTGGATGGCTGATGAGTAAGATGGGGAAATTTTACATGATGAACCTTTCAATGTAGTCTTGAATATCCAATGGGTTCTGATTCAGTCAGTAGACTCAGTACCTCCACACGTGGAGCCTACTCCTAATGGTCAGTTTACCGAAGAAGAAATTAGGAGGCACCCCATGGTCCATATACAAGGAGCCCAAATGTTAGGGAGAAGAGAGAGCAGAGGAGTGTACACACCGGTGCGGTGTGTACAACCTTCTCCTATATTATACATACATACATACACACACAAGCAAGTGTGCATGTGCAAATACACGTGTAAACATATGTTAGGAGATACATCTAGAATTTAGGAGGGTATATGTGTATGTAAGAGAATATGACATCGAACAGAGCTAATTGGAGGACAAGAATCCATGTAGCTGACCCCATTTAGTTGGGATTAGGCTTTGTTGTTGTTGTATGTGTATCTAAGAGGATTTATGATCAGATTTGAATCTAAAACTTTATGTGACCGGCTCACACCATTCCCTAGATATCCAACAATATGAATTGCTACATCAATCTTGCACATGGTAGAATGAGGTGTGCATGTGCAAAGATTCTAATAATATTATTGTTAATTTAATATCAATAGAAAAAGAAGTAAATAGACCATTTTAATATCAAAAATCGTTTTTATCATTTTAGTTCCAAACTTCAACATAATAATCTCCCGTGAGGGCGAGCCTTGGTGTGACGGTAAGGTTGTTGCAATCTAGTGGTCACGGGTTCGAATCCTAGAAATAGTCTCTCCACATTGTGGGGGTAAGGCTGCATACATTTTGCCCTCCCCAGACCTTGCAGTAGCAGGAGCCTAGTGCACTAGGATGCCCTTTTAATATAATAATCTCCATCTCAATTATTTATTTTATTGTCCTACCCAAAAACAGAAATGAAAGTGACAAAGATTTTGATGTAGATACTTAATAATCAGGTCTTCTTGAATGAAATGTTTTATGAGGGGATTTGAAAAGGATAAAATCTAATATGAAAGGTGTTTATAAAAAGGGAAAAATTATATATTAAATAATCAAAAGATAATTCGTACTTTCATATAAGAGTATGATATGGAGAGAGAGAGAGTGTTTTCTATTGTCATATGATGAGATGAAGATTCAATGGGGTTAAGGAAAGGATGAAGAAAAGGAGATGCAATTGAAGTTATTTCAAAAGAAAGGAAGAAGAAAAGGAGACGAATTTGAAGTTATTTCAGACGGGCTTATGGAAAACAGCCTCTCTGCGTTGCAGGTAAGGCTGCGAACATTCTGCCCCTCCCGAGACCTTGCAGTAACGGGAGCCTCATGCACTGGGATGCCCTTTTTTAATGAAGGCAGTCTTCGAGATGAGTGGAGCTATACCTAGGCCTTTATTTGTTTTAGGCTGTCAAATCTTTGCCCTGAATGGTATAGTGAGTTTTCGTAGGGCTATGATGAAGATAAGAGACATCTATATTTTAAGTCTTGGACATGTTTTCAAAGCCCTAGGAAGCTTGGGTATTGAAGATTTTGAGAAGATGAAGGTTGCAATGTCATCCAAGATTGGTTGGTGTTTCCCAAAGAATCCTAATGTGCTCTGGGTCAAGATTCTTAAAGCAAAGTATTTTCATAATTTAGAATCCTTGAATCTTGATGTTACTACAACTAATCTCAAATTTAGAGAGGTAAATCCAATACAAAAAGGTGCATGCTGGTTGGTCGCTAATGGTCATAGCACTGATGTGTAGAAGGTTCCGTCCGTGGCTTCTGAGTATTCCGACTTCAGACCTGAAGTTATTTGTCAGAAAGATTGGGTTACCAAAGTAGCTGATGTGATTGATTTTGATTCTTTGTTGGAAGACATATTTGTCAAGAGAGGTCTTCAATATAAAGCAATTGCTGAGCTATTCTGAAAAATTTCTATCACCAGAAGCTCTTTTCAGTAAAAAGATGATTTGGATTCATAGGACTAATGGGAAGTCGGAAGCTCACACCCAAAGGGCGTCCTGGTGCACGAGGCTCCCGCTATTGTAGGGTCTGGGGAGGGGCAGAATGCACGCAGCTTTACCCCCACAACATGGAGAGGCTGTTTCCATGTTTCAAATCCGTGACCACTAGGTTGCAATATGACAACCTTACCGTCACACCAAGGCGCGTCCTCTAGCTATCTAAAAATTCTTGAGTCAGAATGAAGCCTCAAGTTCTAGAAGAAGGGAAATAGACATATATTGGAAATATATTTGGAAAGCAAGAAATATTCAAATATTTGTTTGAAGATGTCTAGTTGATATTGTTCCCATGAGATCAAGATTAGCTGAACGAATTAAATTACTTGATAATCTCTGTCCCATTCTGCAACACTGCCATTTGCTTTTCAAATGGTGAGTTTGCTAAGTTATATTGGTTTGGATCTCCTCTTTCTTTTAGATGGAGTGATATGGATATGGATTTAGTTAATTGGATAAAACTATGGAATTGTAATCATGAGGGGAATCTTCAAAGAAATGAACATGTTCCAGTTTTTGGGTTCTTAGTGGAACATTTAGAAGGCAAGAACTCTAAATTTTTTGAAAAGGTAGCTGCAGATCCTCGTCAAGTATCAATCATTCTAGCAGTATGATAAATGACTTGATGGTTCTGTAGGTGAAGATCGTTCAGCCTTATCTACGATATCTAGAGATCATTAGGCAGGTTTAATGGGCAAAGACAAAAGTATTGACTTGCACTTCAGAAGAAGAAGCTGAGGCATTGGCTTTAAAGGAGGCTATTAGTCACAGTTTCAGTCTATCAGAGAGACCCCCCCCAACCCTTTTTTTTTTCCATTGGGTGCTCAGGTCATCATTAAGACTATTTGTGAGCTGGATCACTTACCTACTTGGAGATCATGACATTTAATTCAGGATTAAAGGAGATGATGCCAAGGCTAAAGGATGTTGGTTGTTTTTATAGACAATTGCTAATGGACACAAATGAAAGCTAGGTTGTAATCAATTTGTTGATGTTATCTTTAGAGCAATGGATTTTCTCTAATAAATTAATATTCATCAAGTTGAAAAGGAATAAACGGTTCAAGAAGCATATTTATTTTGAGCTCTTTTTGCATTTTTCTGATCATGGGCTTTTCAATAAAGTCAATCCTGATTTCATATTTTCATATAGAATTTCCACAAAATGATCTTTATTCCAACTCCCTTCAATTTGTATTCAACCATATTTTATTTAGTTGGCACTCCCTCGATATGGTGACAATCAATTATGTAACATCTCCGATAGTAAAGTCTTTACATCTATATCGAGACCAGTTGTTAATAATTTAAAATAATTTTGGAAATATAATTTTGTAAATGTGAGATCCAAAAAGAAGTTATATAGATGTGACCTTAACACAGTTTAAGTATGAAAACAAGTATCAAACAAAAGGGAATGCGAACTAGAAAAAAAATTATTAAGCAGTGAAGAAACTACAAAGATGCACTACAACAGCAACAACAAGAAAAAGGCAGGCAACAGCCACAATCCCAATAAGAAAATACAACATGGGACAATCAGCCACATACAATACAAGAAACTTTAACTTCTTTTTTTACAAGTGAAATTACGATTAATTTTCCCCATGTCAAAAGAATCTTGTTTTGTACCATAGCAATACAAAGTCTTACTATTCACCCCAAAAAAACAGAGTATTGCCTCTACTACTCTTAGAAGATTTTCCTCACCATCTTTTTTTTTTTTTAATCCATTATTTGTCAATGTCCCCAAAAAACTACCATACCAGGCTCTGCAGTAATTGCTCCAGTTTCCTTACCTTTCTTATTCATGTTTAAGTGACAGTTATAGCCAACTCACCCTTCTCCCCTTTGCCTAACATGTTATAATGAATACAATCATAGACCATGTAATATACAATCATAGTCCATAGTCCATGTAACAATGCTGGGAATAAAATCGGAGCCCAAGATTTAGGGTATCTCCCTTAATGTCTCTAGTCCGAAAACAAGTCAAAAAAATCGTTCTTCTAAAAGAGTAAATATATGCCCCATGTCTCCAGTGAAATTAATATGAAGATTTAGCTAACTTTATTCTCTTTTTATTTTATGATCTTTAGAACAAGCAATATCCCTACAATTCCAAAAAACACCTTCAATACCTACCCAGCATCTCTTTCTATCATGCGTTCTACTTTTAAAATGAAAGAACATTTATAGTTTGAACTGCTTACCTCTACCAAATTCCCAACACGACCTTGATTTTCATTCCTAGGGAATTGCCAAGTTATTTCCATTCCAGAAGAGACAACACCATGCCATATGATATTTCGAGATAATCCTGCCCCAACAGGTAACCTTCTCCATGATGTGCCCCTCCCCACACCAAGACCTTTTTCGTTGTAAACAAATCCACAATAGTTTCCTCGATTATCATTGAAAATAAATTCTTCTGGCTCCATTTTGATATCACGTCCTCCCCCTTTCTCAGAGTTGAGCAAAATCCCCCCTCTAGGTCCGCTCATGTTCATATGATTCCCAACTCGGTCCATTTCCGTATACTGACTTGCAGCTCAGTATTCTAATTGGAAACTAGACTCACTAGGATTAGTTGAGTCCAGATAATATCTCCCGAACAGTACTCTTCATGCACGCAATGGTTTTTACCTTTTAAGTTATTTCTTTTTATATATGTTTGTTCGTAATCCATTGTAGGAAAGATAAGAAAGCTATTAATGAAAAAAATTAAATACTCTGTTATTACCCAAGACACGTATATAAGAGACATTAGTCATCTACTGGAATTGTCGTTATTCTAATCCTTTCTCCCATTCAATGTGTGCCATTTTGCTGCCTATCCCTCATTTCCGAATAAGAATTTATTCTTAATGGAGAAAGTTTGGCTCAGTATTCCACGTGGAAGTCCGACTCAATAAGATTTAGTTGAGTCCAGACTATCCTCCAAACGTTTCTCCTCACTTACGCTCCTCTTAATGTACGTTACTCTTCACTTACGCTCCTCTTCATATACGTTACTCTTCACTTACGCTCCTCTTCATGTACGTTACTCTTGCTGCCATGCGTTTTCTTTACTTCGTTCACCCAATCTTGGTCTCCCTATCTCTCTCTTCTCTCTCCATCTCTCTAGTCTGTTCGCTATTGTTTGTGGCAATTGCTAGGTCGGTGCTGCAAGTGCCGGTGCCCACTCCGGCGTCCGCTATGGCATTGTTGTCAGAGCGGGTATTGCCAGAGGTATCTCCACCACAGATGGTGAAAGCATCGATAAACGAATAAGAGGAGAAATCTAAGAGTCACAGTTGGAAAGGTCATCTCCACAAGTCCCACGAAGACAATGCATAGATAGATCTAACCTCCATGAGTTTTGAAACATATCAACTGTTCATGGAGAGTTTAGATATTAGAATCAAGAAGATTAGAACATACAGAATGAAGGACCCTATGAGAGCAACAGAGAGTGAGAAAGCAGACAGAAAATCTGTGATAATTTTGCAGGTTCACCCCCACCCACCCAAAAGGCTTTGGTACAATGAGGTTTATGCAAGAACCATGTGCATGAATGAAACAGGACAAAACTTCTCACCCCTACTACAATCCTTTTCTGTGTCTATTACAATTCATTGTTGTTCAAGATTCAATGGGTACACATTTCCAGTCTAGTCTCGTCCTCATTTCCAGTTTAAAACTACAATTTCGCAATTAATCTCCTTCCTTCTTCCATTGATCTGCTTAAGTATGGATTACACGGTGTGATGATATGGAGGGAAATTTCATCTATTCCTCAACAATTCCTGTACATCTAATTTGGTAGAGGACAGAAGCAAAAGCTTTAATCATTCAACCAAATTAACAGACAGGTAGTCTCCCCCATAATGTAGGCACTAATGGATCCATGAGTTCTGCCCATGGTTTCTGACTTGGAATATAGAAATAATAGGAAGTACCATTTGCCTCCAATGAATAAACTTCATCAAAACAACACAGTAAACAGTGACAATCCTCTGCAAGCAAGAACCAGTAGTCTTAGAAAAATAGAGAGGTAATAAAGATGAGGATAAGGATTCAAATTTTCATACAGATAGTTGCTACAAATACCCCCAAAAAAACACTACAATCCTAGATATCTTGATAAAGTAATCGCCACCCAATCTTATTCCAATATAGGCTTTTATTTATGTGAGCTCTATTTTTAATTATAGCAAGAGGAACCCATCTGAGAAGAGACATTCAAAGGAAGTACAGTGGACCAACAGAAGGAGAAAACCAAACAGTAGCTCCAAAAAGGAAAGCAGAAGTTTTAGGCGTGAACATTAAGCATAGACTGGAAGATAGTACCTGAAAGTTGATTCAACTTGTGAAATTAATACCCTAATTTCTCGGAAAAAAATGAAATCTGAACCTGAAATGTGAAAAGCAAACACCATACCGTGAAATAGTGATGTAAATCCCTGAAACTGCCCAAAGGATTGAATATCAATTTAGTTATTTCATAGGTTTCTTTCTATCCCCATTGGCTTATGTGAAGCTTTCTCTTACTCGACAAGCATCCATCAGATTCGATACCATTCATTCCACGATCAATAACATATGGCCATGATCATACATGCTCTATCTGACTAAAACCTAGAAATACAGCAGTCCCTTTGTGCCAAGCTCACACAAAAACTAACTTCCTTGCCTTTTAAGGATTTTCTTATTCAGATTTCATCAAATAAGTTGAAATCTTATCGTTTCACATTACATGATTGTATACATCTTTTCAATTTCTTTCATAAACATTTTTTTTAATTGTTATAACGACTTTTAGCCTTGGAATAAGAGGTGCAATCCAAAGAAGTGTTTTTTTTTTTTTTAATTTATTAGCACAAAACTCTTTGTTTTTTTTTTTTTTTTTTGGAAAATCTCTTGCATTTTCTCATACATTGCCTTAAAGGGCACCCAATATCCAAGTTCATGATTAATTATAACTGCATCCTATACTCTTAGTGTTAACATGAGTAACAAAAAACCATATTGGTATCGTATCAGCTATGTGTTCCTATCCAATTGGGCTATCATCGATCCATAATGATATCGTATCAGTTTTGACACTGATCTATACTTGATCTGATACCAATTACTAAAACCTTTATATCAGATAGATTATTCAATTTTAAAAATACTCACTCAATTTTCTTTTAAACAAATTCTGAAATTAATTATTCTAAAAATGAAAAAACACATGTTAAATGAGTCCAATCCATAAACCTAAAATGCACATTCCATCCAATCTAGCAAATTACTATTGTGAAAACTTATCCATTGATCTTTGATTCAAGAACCTCCCCCTTCAAACCATAGATAGAAAACCTCTCTTATTGTGGGATAGGTGCAGTCATGCATGTCGCGTCGGGTGAAAATTAGTCGTGCGATCACGATTGACATGATAGGACGACAAGAGACAATTTGAATCCTCAAAGCAAGATTACAAGTATGGAAAAGTTGTTGTTCACCTATAGTGAACCAAGAATAATTTCATCAAGAAATATCCATATCTAATTCGAGTCTGAATCCTCTCCCAACTTAGTAACCACCCTATACCCTTAAGAACCATCCATGGAGTATAAGTCCTACAATTCAGATGTGGGTCTCATACCCATGGACGATTCAAAAGGTTGTGGGGTGATTGAGGTGGAGAGAGGATCTGCACTTCGTCTAATTATGATTCTAAACTTTAACCTTAAAAAAAGAGAAATTACGGTTTTGTACATAGAGTATGTATGTACACAATCAAAGTATCAATCCTTCATTCAATGAAGAAGGATAGTTTTGAGATTACACTTTGTACAAAATCAATACGAAATTAAAAAAAAAAAAAAATAATGTTACCATATAGAGGAGGATAGATTTTCCAACAAAAAAAAAAAAAAAAAAAAAAAAATCATCGGCTAAGGTTAGCTTTTCCTTCCCGCTTCCAATCAGACTCAGGCGCTTACTCCTTCAATTCCCTACATTTGGAGCACCCTCTGCGGCCGCTCTCTCCCTCTCTCTTAACTCTGTTGAAGCCCCCACTGTCTCTGACGGCCGCGAGGCTCGTGGCTCTTGATAGTGTATGATTCTCTGTGCTTGAGTTCAACCTGACGATCCTTATTCCATCTTATTTATCTTGGTGTCTACCAACAAATACTTCTCTATATAGCAAGTTGGTTATCACTTGTGGCCGTACCATCATCAATTTAGACGGAGAGAAGAGATTCAAAGCTGTAAGTAAGTTATTTTCTTTCTTTTTCGTTCCGATTTTGTCATGGCAGTCTATGAGTTCTTCTGCATTTACCATGCCCGAGACTAAAGTATCTTTTATTCCCGTTCTTTTATTGTGTTGTAACATTTTTATTGTTTAAGTTAATTTGATTGAGAGAGGAACGGCTAGTGATAATGCTTTGTGTATGCTCTTCCACTTTGTAATCTCCAGCCCCAGAGAGAGAGAGAGAGAGAGAGAGAGAGAGAGAGATTGCAGAAAATCTTTTGTTTTCTTACTCCATTTCAAATAAGAATTTGGTAAGGTACTTTAAATCAAGGATTGAAATAGATAAAATTTATGGGGGTGACAAGGATGGACCATGACATCCGAATCAACATCCACAAGCAGTATTATGGGTGTTTCTTATTTCTTTTAATTTTTAACTGTTACAGTGTTACTGTTCAATTTTGGTAAACATGAAGTAAGCATCATTAATTTTAAAAGGGTGAGCGTGTGAAGGATATCATAAGTCAGGTGGATTCCAAACCTTAGTGACAGGTTGGCCTCATTATTTCCTATTTATATGTCAATTTTGAGTCAATTTTGAGTCAAATTTGACTTTGCACTGATTACTTGTCAAAGTAATGAAGTGAAAAAGCAAAGGTGCATTTAGGGCTTCATTTGATAAAATGCTACAAACAGATGCCTACTTTGATGTATAATGAGAACAGCATGTCCATTTGGGCACATTATGTTCATATTCAGGGTTTCCTATAACAATCCTTTTATAAAATAAATAAATAACAGTCACGTAGCCACCCAGAACTATTTTAACCTCACTTTATTTTTCCATTTTGGTTTAAGAGGTTTACTCAATCTATCTTGGTATCTGGTCTTTGAGATCAAGATTCAAGAGTCAAGGTTCAAGATGTTGGAAGAAACTAAGTCTTTGAGGAAAGGAATCTAAGTTATTTCTAATTTTAGTTCTTATTTATGATAGATTTAGTTCTTATTTCCGATAGATTCCCTCCTCCCTCCCCCGTCTGCTTGAGAAATCCTGAACCCATTTCAAGAAAAGAAAACACTCATCAATCAAGGTGGCAAAGATTGTTTTGATTTGTGAAATCTTACTGTGAATTTCCCAAGCCCTTACACTTACTTTCTGGTGTTGCAGAAGAAGCTTTAGTTTTCTATCAAGGGTTATTTGAAACGTTTCAATCACTACCAGTAATGGAGCCAATCCAAAATGTCCAAAAGACCCTTGAAAACTCAACCAATGATGACCTACATCCTCCTGTCCTGTCAAAAAATGCTCAAAAGAAGCTTCTGAAGCAGCAGAGATTTGAAGCAAATAAGCTAAAGAAAAAAGCTGCCATTAAAGAGCAGAAGCAAAGGAAAGCAGAGCAAAAGCATCGCGAATGGGAGGAGAAATTAGCAAGCATCTCTGAAGAGGAGAAAACAAAGCTGATACAGTCTCAAAGAGAGCTTAAAAGGGAGAGAATGGAGAAAGCATCAGAGGAAAGGGAGAAGAAGATTGAGAGACTAACGAGAGCCAAAGAAGAAGGTCAGAAGATCATCATCGATCTTGAATTCTCTGATCTTATGACACCCAATGAGATACACAGTCTTGTTCAACAGGTACAATTTTGCTTACCACGATGTTGTTATTTATGTTTTTTTCTTTCTTTCTATTTGCACTAAATATGAAATATATGTGAACATACTTGGGGTTGTACATGTGAGTGGGCCTGGCTGCTGGGATGTCTTAGGCTCTCTTTGGTATCATTTTTCTTTTTGGTTTTTACCTATTTATTGAAAACTATTTTTGAAAATCATTTTTGATAAAAAATAAAATGTTGATTGGTAACTATACTAGGCTTATTGGATCATAAAATGAAAAATAGGTGTGGTGTACTTATGTTTGGGATAATTTTTATACTCTTCTTCCTCTCATCTCTTCTTCTTCCTGTCATCTCCTCTTCTTCTTCCTCATGCAACCTCCCATCTATACTAGATTTCACGTTTTCCATGGAGACAAACTTTCATAATCCATTCCTATACTCTGCAACTAGCAACTGAGATAGATCCACTGCAATATCTTCAACCCAGTAAAGCAACATAATCAAACTAAAATTCAAAAGAAGGACCAATGAAACCACATTGGTTACCATCTTCAAGCCTACTTGTTCTTCACTGTGATTCCAAGTTTGCCAGCAACAATAACAGTGGTGGCCATGTAGAGAAACATCCCATGCTCAACAACACCCGGAAGTCGCAGAATTGAATCGCTAGCCACATTTAAATCCGCAATTTCCTTCTCAAAATAAAACTCCATAACATAATTCCCATTATCCGTCAAGAACGGCTCATCACTTTGACTGCAAGTTCTAATCTTGGCAACGAAATCAGAGTCTTCAAACAACGTTTGCAACCTCTCTGCCGTGAACTTCCATCAGAAGGGCACAATCTTAACCGGCATGGCATGGCGGCTACCCCCCAGATAAACAACCAGCTTCGAATCATCAACAATGATGATAAAGTTCTTGCATGCGCCTTCAATCATCTTCTCCCTCAGTAGATTCACCTCGGCCCATAACGAGATTGAGGAGAGGATCAACCTCATTGGCACTGTCAATTAAAAGATCAATCCCTGGATGAGAATCAAGATTCGAAGGAGGAATCTCCAGTGAAACCTCTTGTTCATGGGTTTACTTTGAAGGGGATATTCCAATGATGTTCCTGAGCTTTCCCTGTTTCAAAAGCTCGCCTAATCGCCCCACCGCATACTTCACTGTGGAGCCTGTTCCAAGCTTTAAAACCATCACCAACAAACTCAACGGAGAAGGTATCAACGGAGAAGCAGGAGTCGAAGACGAAGAGGAGGAAGCCATGATAACTTTCTCCAATCCTGCTTTGTTAGGACATATGAAATGCTTGAAAGCGACTGTCATGTCCAAATAATGGATTAGGTAGCGGATAACTTGTTTGATTCCAACAAGGAGAGAAGATCTAAACATGGTCTATAAAAGAATAGGGAAATTACTATCTTACCCTCTGTTTTGAGTCATTAGAACACATGCTCATTAAATTTGCGCAAAAATGAGGAAAAATGGTAATAGCCTCAAAAACCAAAAAGAGGTAAAAACCAAAAAGAGGTCAACACCTCTTTTTGTTTTTGAGGCTATTTTTTTTATTTTTTTTTCAAAATAGTACCCAAAAAATGATACCAAACGCCTCTAAAAACAAAAACATGTCAGGAAAAAAAAATTATACCAAAGACACCCTTTAGTTATTTGTTCATATGGAAAATGATATGCATATTATATTTAATACTTAATGTTTGCATGACTTTTCAAAATGATGTCCTATGAATTTGGGTGCCGTTTGCTGCCACTGTAGGGATATTATACCTTGCATCCTTAGTGGAATTGAGCTCTAACCATCATGATGTTGAGGTTTTCTTTTTCCACTTCTGAAGATAAGGGGTTCACGTTCCTGATTTACTTTGTATGTTGGCTATCCCAACATATGTGTGTTCAGATCTGAATAATGCCTATGGACTTTCACTTAAGAGTATGGTGTCCATGCATTGGGTTAGAGGATCATTTGGAATCATATAATTTCCAAAATTCTATTGGAATGATAATTTGGATCTTAATACAATTGAGTTCCAACTATCAAGATCTTGAAGTTTCTTTTTCCATTTCAGAGGATATGGGGTTCTCTTTCTTGATTTCCCCTGTAAACCTCTCACAATATTTGTTGAGATCTGAAGGTTTCAGATTTAATTACAATGCAAAGCTTTTGGAGGTTGAATATATAGGCTTGCTCTCACTTATAGTAGCCATTTGGGTTCTACCATTCTTGGATTGTTTGGAATCGTATGATTGCTAAAATTCTGTTGGAAGGTGCATGAAAATCTTAGTTCTTTCTATTGTATGCATCAATGTAATGCTTGATACTGGAGCGACTCACCACGCATGTCAAGTAGTCAAAAGGGGCTAGTGCTACAAGCCCTTTATGTTACTGCGGTATTCTTAGGCCTAAGGTCCTCTACAATATGGAGTGTTGTTTTTGGATTTTTTATTTATTTATTTTTAAATAGATCATGTGGTGAGACTACAGTTTCTTTTCAGCAGTAGCTTTTGGTTTTAAGTATAGCTTTCTTGAGTTCTAGTTGTAGGGCCAAAGTTGGATTGTATAGAAATATGTTAAGTAAACATAATAAAGTCAAGATATTTAAGAGTCTGAGGCAGAGCTTTGTAATTTCTGTATTCGACTGTACGGGGTGATAGCTGATGTTAGGATCTTTTGTTTCTCCTCGGCTTTGTGGCCCTTACTGAGTCTACTTTATAAGTTTTTCTTTATGTAACGTCTTCATGGAAGGGTGATTACTGAGTTGATGAATTTGGATCTGGGAATTTTTTTTTGTTCATGTTCTGTGGCTGGAGCATTGATGCAGATAAATCACAAAAGTAGGCTTATTTTAGTGGAAATAAGCCTTGGGTTGAGTATGATGTGTTGGGCCTCTGGTCCAAGAGGTTTTTGTTGTAATAGCCACTTTAATGTGTCTAAAATATGGGTAGGAGATAGGAATATGGGATTTATTAGTTAATTAAGGCTCTCTTTGGTATAGTTTATATTTATATTTATGAGTTATTTATGACAATTCATTTATGAAAATAAATTATGAATCATAAATAATAACCGTATAATACTACTAGACATAAAGAAGTAATAATATATTATCACAATAATGATAAACACCTTCTAACCTATCTGTAGATTTTAGATTAAATCAATTTATTTTAAATATAAATAAGTACCATAAATCATACCAAACAACTACATATGTCATAATGTATTATATAATTAATTCTATAATACATACCAAAGAGAGCATGAGCTCTTAGTAGTTATTTTCTATTTCACTTCTTATTTATTAGTTTATCTTATCTTTAGCTGGAATAGGCCTATGCTAGCAATCCAGCTCATCGCTACAACTGAAGCCGGACTTTTAGTAAAATAGGTTGCTGTTTTTATTATTTTCTTTTGGATAAGGTTATATGTAATCAGTTCTGATGATATTCTGCTTGGGTTAGTTCACTTTATATATAGATGTAAAGACCATAGACCTCCCCAACAATTTGAAGTTATATTAGTTCATTCTTTCTGAATTTCTGCTGTTGTGGATTCAGTAGTATGTTTGGTGGATTCCAAGTGAAGGCTAAGGTGGATCCCTTAGTGGAAGAGTGGTTTCTCTTTACAGGTTTGGTGGATTCCTGCCCTGTTCTATCATTTCTTCCATTTTCTATTAGATCTAGTTTCATATTATGTTAGTTCCCAATGTTTTATTCTCTGTTCTGCAATCTTGTTAAGAATTAGTCTTCTGCTGGATTTCCCGGTTCCAGATTAGTCTATGTTAAGCCTAAGACATAACCCTTGGTTGAAGCTTCAGGATTTCTATCTTCTTTTTTAGTGTTTGCATAGTCTGCTCTGTGTTCAATGCTGGAAATTGAATCTGCAACTTTATTTTCCATTGTCAATTGTTTTAAGAAAAGTGGTGTGGATGCACTAATTTTGATTTTGGAGCTAATATATGCAGTTAAGATTGGTGTATTGACTTGTTTTATTTGTTAATAGTGGCTTCTATGAATAGACATAAGAGCCTCAAGTGCAATTTAAATAGAAACCTTTCTTCTAGATCTGAGATGTGGGAACAGGACACCTGGAAGCCCTACATTCCTTTCATGCATGTGATACCAATGGGACTATTAAATGCTTTTTCCATAATTGGCAGACAATATTGGCCTTATATTGCTGTAGTTTAGGTGGTACTCACTTATCTATATAAGTTACTTTTATCCTTGTAATTTTCAACATGTGTCTCTGAGTCACATGACTCACATTCAAGAGACCTTCTAGACCAATGATTACCCATTAGATGATTCTGGGTATTGCGATAAACTTGACCTCTTTGGATAGTAATTCTACAGGAAAAATAAAGTTGTAGGTGCTATAATGCTTAATGTTGACCTTGCTCAAATTGTTTCTCTCCTACAGCAAAATATTAGTCATTCTTAAGGTACCATAGAGACCATATGATGATCCCTCCCCCAAAAAAAATAAAGGGAAAATTTCACCCACCTCCGTTGGACCTTGTCATAAAGAAAGCCACCCCCCAACTTCGACGATAATTACACAAACCTCCCCTTATTTGCTAAGTATGTGTCATACAGACCTTGTCCATTATGACAGGTCTATTAGATGATGACATGTCCTCCAATAAAATGTATTAATGCCAAAAGTACCCTTGGTCATGTGTAAACTTACCATTTTACCCTTTGTATACTTAACAAAAAAGACTTTAAGGTAAAAAACCGAGAAAGAAGAAAATAATGAACAAAAACGAGCTTGCAACTTCGCCTCTTCCTTCCCGTGAGCAAAAACCTATTGGACGGAGCAAAGGATGACAAGAAGTGAGGGGAGTTTGAGGTCGATAGATTCGAGCTTGTCGTGGCTGAAAGGGTGATAAGTCTAAGAGGGTTGGAGATTGTGTTTGAGCGGGTGAAGAAAGGTGAGAAAGAGAAGATGGAGCTCTTCTCTACGTAGCTATTTTCTGTTGCTGATTTTGTGAATGGACAGCAGATCATAGCTATTTTCTGTTGCTGATTTCCTGAATGGACAGCAGATCAAGATGGAGCTCTCCTCCTCCAATTGCTGGCCTACTTCTGCTCATGCTGCTAGTTTAGAACTCGAAGAGTTCTTGTAGACAAGTCTTCTCAGAAAGATGAGTTGCCATGAAGATGATGTTTCCAGCCCGGTTCAACCATCGCCTCCTGAACCAGTTCCTGCTCATCCTTCTCCTTTCTGTGGGGTGGTGAGGCATGGTCTGTCATCGATTTGAACGAGCCCCCTCCCCCGATGGCCACCTCCTTCTGGAGTAATCATACATAGATGACCATGCCTTCTGTGGTTATTGTTTTTTGCATCTCCGGCACCAGCAGCTTCAGAGGACCTTCGACTCTTTTTCTTCTCTATTTATTTCCTTTTTTTTTTTTTTTTTGCTTGCGCAGATGGAATCTGATTGTACTTTGTAAATATCATGAAATGAAATGAAATGGTCATCCCTATCTCAATCTTCCTTCTCTCTTTTCTATTTTGAAGAAGAACTAGTTTTCTTCAAATTCAGTCTTTGTAATGAAACAGTCTGAATTGTTTCAGGATTGTAACAAAATAGGAAAAGAAGAGAAGATGGAGAGAATCGATGTGTAAAGGAAAGAGAGAGTAGAGAAGAAGCCAAACCGTTGGCACACTCTCTTCCTTCTAATTTCATATATATAAGATGAAAAATTCAGATTACAATAAAGTCCCAACTATAGCTAACGTAAATAGGACTGTCCAGCTTTTAGATAAGAAAAGACTTCTAACTAGAATAGGAAATCTAACTAAAACAAAACTGTAAACTAGATAGGAATGCGAAATCCTATTCCAACTCCGCAACAAGGACTGTAGAGTCCTTCTCCAACTCAGCAGCATTAACCAAGCAGTCCCACATGATGAGGACTGTGTGCAGGTAATGAGTCCCACACGATGAGGACTGTGAGCAGGTCCCATCATGTGGACTGTTTATGTAGTGTAGTTTAACAAGGATAAAAAAGAACAATTAAGGAATCAATCTGGATTTTATAGATTTGTGTCCAATATGGATTTTCTTACAGAAAGGATATCAAGATTTTATTTTTCTGTTTCTGAACAGATTTATGCAGCTATTCAAGATCCAGATTTTTTCACAGCAGATATTTTTTTGTTTCTGAGATATTCTTTTTCATAACAGAAAGGATCTTTTCTGTTTCTGAACAGCTTTATTTTCAGGGCTGCTCTTTGAGATCCATTTTTTTTCCCAAGCAGGAGATTCCCATCAGTTCGAGATCTCTATTGTCAGCAGTTCCAGACCCATCTTCACAGCCGCTTGACTTGGTTGTAAAACAGAGTTTTAGACCTTCTCATAACTGTAAATGAACCTCGGAGTTTCTATGTACATCATTAACAACCAAACATCATTTATGAGAGAAGTGGGGAAAGAATCTTGCTGGAGAAGATGAGTGCTTTGTGGAACCGTTGCTGAGAAGGAAGGAGAAGATAGAAAGAAGATGAGTTTAAAAATGGAAGGGAATGGGGTGTTTATCAAAGGAGGGTAAATGGGTCATTTCTCCATTTCTGTTAACCATCTTAATGGAGTGGGGTGAGGTAGTAATTATCGTCGATGTTAGGGGGTGGCTGTCTTTATGGCAAAGTGTAGGGCAGGTGCATGAAATTTCAACCCCCCCCCAAAAAAAAAAAAAAAAATGGTGTTAAGGTTGATGGTAAGGGTGAAGTGAGGATTTGCATCCCCCAGTTTGCTGATTGTTGGAGAGTTTTGTCACCCTAGGAAAAAATCTTGCCAAGATCTGGGATCCAATGCCTCAACATCCTTGCGTAAATGCACCTCCTCTGGTGCAATGTGTGCTTTCCTTTTTCTTTACGGCGCAATATCATAGTAGGCAATTTCATCAAGGAAGAAAAAGAAAATTCTTGGCTCCATCACTGCCTGGGGCCATAACTTGCAGGTGTGACTTATAAGATTTTTGTGTATCTATATGCCTGGGAACTATTATAACATTTTGGTGTGACCCTGTTTGAGATTAAGGAGCATAGGTTGGTGCATGTACTTAGAGGAGGTTGAGAAGGTGGAGGCCCTCAATAAACTTATTTAAATATCTCATTATTGTCTTGTTGCCTTATTGTCCTCCTAGTCATAAAGAATTCAACAAAATTGTGAAACATTAATCATGACATGTACCATTCCTTTGCATCTTTTCTAGTTCTTTTCACTCAATTAGCTCATCCTATTGGGCCAAGGGATTGCCTACAGTAGGATCCATTTATTGTCAAACTCACAATCTGGATGTGCATGCTTGTCGGGGAAGAATAAATTTTCCCATCTTACTGTGCTATGAATACCTTTTACTTTCTTTCCTTACTCTAGAATAACCTTAGTGACTATTCTTTTAGGACCCCATACTGATGGTTGCAGTTTCTTCTTGTTAGTAACTTATCTTGTGAATAAAATATGGAAGTTAAAGTGATCTCATCTTAAAAAAATTGTTAATAAACTGATGGAACTTGCAGATTATGTATTGTTATGCAGTAAATGGGAAATCTCCTTTGCCAGGTCACCTCTGGTTGACTGGATGCAGTGGAGATATAGAGACTCAATTGCAAAGGCTCCCGGGTTTTGACAAGTGGATGATTGAGAAGGAGAGCAGATCGTATGTTGAAGCTCTGCAAGATCAGAAGGATAATCTAGTCTATCTCACAGCAGATGCAGAAACTGTGCTCGATGAACTTGATCCAAAGCAAATATACATTATTGGTGGCTTGGTGGATCGAAACAGATGGAAAGGACTGACCAAGAAAAAAGCACAGGACCAGGGGATCCAAACTGCGAAGCTACCTATTGGAAATTACTTGAAGATGTCGAGTTCCCAGGTGTGCCGTATAGGTTTTTTTTTAATGCTTTTCGTTGGCTAGGATATATTTGTCGCAGTCTTAATACATTTCTTGGAATTTAGACTTCAGTCAACTAAGCCTAAACCCGAAGTTTTGGCATCTTAAACACAATCCTGTCCTGCATTCTACTTTTTTAAGGTGCATCCTAAATTGTCCATTCTGTGTGTCTGCATTCTACCTTCTAAAGGCCCATATCTAGAATATTTGAAAGGGAACAAATTTTTTTTAAGCCTATATTCAGAGAATAATTTTTACCATGGTGATTGTAATTATGATCCAAGTACAATCATTAACTGTTTGAAATTGTATGTTGAATTCATGGAGTTTTATCAGACTGTAATTGGGATGATCTGGTGTGCCTGTTCATTGACCTCTTTTCAAATCTACTCAGTGAGATGACTATGATTGTGATAGTGTTTGACCATCCAATGTTTTTTGTGTCCACAAAAGAGTTTCCGTAGGAAGGATGGTTGCTTTCATTGGACCAGGTCAGTTTCTCATGTAGAATATCTTATATGGCTGCCATTTAGCAGTGGTTTTGCTCTTAGAGATTAGCAATTGTTAGCCAGCTTTGAAGTGGGTAAACCCTAATTACATGAGGGATAGTTGACTGAAAGCAATGTTTAGATAAATAGAAGTAAAGTCACATGTACATAAGCTTGCATGCCAATCAATTTTGAGAATTTCATGAAATTCTATTCTTGAAAAAACTGAAGTAGTTGACTGGGTAATGGTGATCGAATTCTTTCTTATTATTGTATATTGTTTCCTTAATTTGTTACTGATGAACTTGAGTGAAGCAGGTACTGACTGTGAACCAAGTAGTTGAGATACTGCTTAAATTCTTGGAAACAAGAGATTGGAAGACTTCCTTCTTTCATGTGATTCCCCAGAGGAAAAGACATGAAGCTGAAGCAGAAGTTGGAGAACAAAATGAGGAAGATGGTTCTGGTGAGAGCAAAAAGAAGTGTATTGAGCAATCCTCCACTGATGAGGGGAATTTATCAACTTGATAGTGTATGAGAACTATGCCCAAATGATAGCAAGTATATTTTGATCAGTACGGAGAGTAGTGTAATCAAACAAGGAGATAATGTTGTTTTAGGGAATTCATCTTTATGGGAGCTTCTGCTGATTTTGCCTTTTTGTGAGCGTTTAAGTTCCTTAAAAAAAAAAAAACCCTTGGTAGATTAGTAGACTGGGACCCTTAATAGTGAAATAATAACCTGTTTTCAACATAGATGAAATTTGAAAACCCAATGAAAATTTAATTTTTCTTTACTTTGCTAGTAATGAAATTCAAGAGGATTACTTAGGATCATGGATTTTTGGGGTTTAAAAGAGAGAGAAAAGAATAGTAGACATTTGTTAGTGGATTGGTAGTAGTAATTTCATGTTTGAAGTGTTAAATCCAGGATTTGGAGTCTTCAAGATTGATTTAATTCTAAAGAAAACCATTTCTTTTCTTCTTTCAGTGGGTAGTAAATGGATCAAAATACTACTATGGTTGGATGCTATTTGGTTCTGGTCTTAAATTTTATTTTTCTTTTTTTCTTCTTTAACATTAAACAAACAGGACATGGTTAGGATTTGAGAGGGCAGTATGAGGAAACGGGGAATGTGAAACAATTTCATTATGGGATCATGGTCAGGAAGGTCAGGAAGGACAGAGAGTGTCTTAACGAGGTCCACATTGTTAGGATTTGAGAGGGTGTAAGAAAGGATCCTCAGACTGACAGCAAGAGATATTTTCCCAAAACTTCACCCTAAGGGTGTCAAAAATGAAACTGAACTCAACCGTGAAATCGATTATTAAATGGTTTGATTCTGGTTTAAAAAAATAAAACCATTTAAATCAATTATTTGGAACCGTTAAAACGGACAAAACATTTACTTTAATCCCTTTTTAGTGCTAAATTTCTATATTTCTAGAAATAAATTTTATTTTAATACCTTCCACATGACATACTTCTAAATCATTAAGTCTACTTTCATATATGATTAAAATAATTTTAATGATTTCCTTGGTTTTCTTCTCATTTGATCTTAACTCTTTTCCTTTCACTCCCGGCAATGAACCATTTAAAAACCATAATAGATTAATAATCGATTTTAGTAAATATTTTGAAATCATTTAATAAATGATTTGGTTTTAATTTTGCTCATTACAAACCAAACAGCAGTGTTTAACACCGTACTTCACTCTCTCTTGAAAATATTTACTATTTACAATTTTTTAAAATTTTAATTTTCACGTCAGCTGACATCAGGTTCAAAGCGACACCGGTTCGACCATTTTGGAGAGAGCAGAAGAAGAAAGTCAAGAAACCACACTTATAAGGAGAGGGAAAGCCAAACTGGCTCAATGTGTCAGGTTCGTCCTCTTCCATTTTGCAGAGACAGATAAGAACCGTTGCATTCATCGAACATTTCATCTCCGCACATGAGATTCTGCTATTCAACTGATGTATTTTACCGCCTTTTCTCAAATTCGTCTCTCCCAGGTTTTGTTTCAGCTGCCCAAGCAACGGTTAATAGCTTCAACGCCACTCACAAAGGGGTAACTCTCGATCCATGTCCTGCACTTGTTCCAAAGAAAGACACCAGTCATATTGCTTACATGAAACAATTTTGCTTATTAATCAATAAACTCTCCTACAACCATAGAGATTATGGGGCTTTGCGTGCGTTGGATTCCATGCTAACCAAAACCCATTACCTAGATTCTGCAACTTCTGTTCTGGTAATCGAGGGTCTGTCTCGATTGAGGAAGCTCGGGAGAGCTATGACTGTTCTATCAAATCTGAGAAAGAGTGGGAAAGTGTCTGATTATTTCTTGTATAGTTTGGTAATCCTTTGTTTGGTTAAAGAGGGTAGAGTTGAGGAAGCTGATACTGTATGGAATGAGGTTTTTGGATCTGAATTGTCGTTGAACCGAATTGATGCTTCTGAGTTCGTTATTTATCTCTCGAAATTTGGTAAAAGTTTAGAGCTTGAGAAAATTGGCGAGCGGGTTTTAGTGGGTGGTGGGGTTCTGAGGGAGCAGAGCTATATTGCTCTCATTGGGGCTCTATGTAGGGAAAACAAGGCTCTTCTAGCAAAGAATGTTCTACAAGAGATGAAGAATCAAGGGATGACACCTGATAACCTTACTTACCTTACAATGTTTCAGAGTTTCTGTAAAAATGGTGACTTAGTTGAAGCGGATTTGATTTTGAGGAAATTGATTAGGAGACAGTATAATATGGATATTTGCATATATGGGAGCTTCATTTATGGACTTTGTAAATCAGCTAAGTTTAGAGAAGCGGATAAGTTGTTCCGGAAATTGATAAGAAGGGATCGCTCCGCAGTTTATGGAGTTGAGAACTTGAAAATGGGGAAGAGGGCCATCTTCCAATTGGACTGCCATGGTGCCATTCCTGAGATAATGACCTATGAGTATTATTGTAGGTCTTTGTGTGCCGTGGGAAGGCTAGACGATGCAGAAACCTTGCTGAAGGAGATGATGAAGAAGAGAACTGTTCCTGAGGTCTGTGTTTACAAATCTTTCATAAAGGCTCTCTTTCAGGCTGGTCGGACAGAAGATGCTCTCAGATTCTTTAATGTTGAGATGAAGAGAGGGTTTGTTTCTGTGGAAGAGATAGGAGCATCTGTTGTTGCAGAGCTCTGTGAATTGGGTAATGTTAATGATGCTTGGAGGATATTCAATGAGATTACCATCAGAAGTCGGTTTGTTCCCTCAACAAGCATGGTTAATTGTATCCTTAGTGGTTACTGGAAAGCAAAAAGACTAGCTGAAGCAGAGAGTCTAATTGAGAAAATTCAGAAGGGGAGTTTCACAGGGTTACCTGATGTCTCAACATACACTGTCATGGTTGATGGATACTGCAAACAGGGTAATATTATAAAAGCACTCTGTGTATTTGAAGAAATGTTGAAAAACAATATGCCAGTTAATGGAACATTGTATGAGGTTATTGTTAGAGGACTGACTGTGTGTGGGAGGGTTGAGGAAGTACACAAGTACTTAAATGAAATGATCGAGGGTGGTCATTTGGCTTCATATGTTGGATGGAAGGTACTTTTTGACTCAACATTTGGTGCTGATGGATATGGTTTCTCACTTGGATAGTGAACTTAGCAGTCCAAGGGAACAGTTTTACTTCTTCAGAGTTGAATGATAAGATGTATATCTCCTTGGATTAAGGTATAACTTTCATTATAAAGTGAATTTTTGGGATTCATTTTTTTTCCTTGATAGAATTTAATTTCTCATGATAGAAGTGAGTTTTTGCTTCTTCAGAGTTATCTGTAGGTGTCAACTGTGTAATTGTAGCACATGTGTCGTCTGGACCTCAAACATTCTTGGAGAAATTGTGTCATACTCCAAAAGTCTACTCAATTGGTAAATGAACTTTAAACCTTCATCAACTGAACCTTTTTGACTATACTCAAAGATGCAAATGAATATATTCATATATGTGTGTGTGGGGGGTTTTTTTGGGGGGAGGACGTTATTGGGTGATTGTTTTATAAGAATGTGCATTTTGCATATGAAAGAGACCATACTGTGGTATATTATTTCATTGCTACTTCTATTTCTTTGCCTTAGTGCTTAGAGTCCTATACAAGGCTAATGCATCTCCTATAGGACCTTGATAACATAGTATTTGGATTGATTCTTCTCCAGAATTTACTGGCTAAAAGTTGGGTATATGGATAAAATTTAGACTAAATAGGTCTGGAAAGTTTTCATGCTTTCATATCTGGTAAATTAAAGCCTTGGAAGGTTTCTTGCTTTCTCTTCCAAGAAGTTCAGAAACTCAATAGGTTTGAGTGACCTGTTAATGGGGTCGCACTTTGTTGGTCTTTAATCTTAATCTCATGCTTCTATTTTTTGAAATGGGGTTGGAGGCACAATTTGTTGAACCTGATGAGACCAGGCCAATGATCGAATTGTGTTGAACCAGAATCAGTAGATGGATAATAGGAAGTTACATCTCTAAACAAGAAGTGGAAACCAAAAAAAAAAGTCAAAAGAGTCAATTTTCATGTAAACCGGTTGAAATCTAATTTAATCCTCTGTGTTCTACCCTTGTCTTTTTCTAAGAGTCACACCAGTGAAATTAGGACAGAATATCAGTTGTATTTGATGATTTAATGCCTCAAATCTAATTTCTGAACAATGGTTGAAACTGCTGGCCTGAACCCAGAAAATACAGAGTTGATTTGGGTTAGGTGGATTAGTAAATGCTGCCATAACCAAAATTGTCCATGGCCTGGTTACTCGACCAAAGGATCAGAGAACAAAATGCTGGCTAAAATATTGACACTCCAGCTACATTTGATAGGGTTCAAAAAAAGTCAACAGAATCATTGATGGATTGCTTCTTTCCTTTTCTAATAAGATCCTTTTGGGTTTCAATGATATTCTTTCAAGATGGTACAATAATTCTTCAAATGGTTGATCTTGTTCATGGCCCGAAGGATGTAAAATTTTTCTAGCTATTTTTGTAAGAGGAACTCCCTGACCTTCCCCTTTTAGTTGAGGAGGATGCTTGAGGGTAGAGATATCAACACGTCTAGCACATGTATAGCCTTTTCCCCGCCAACTTATTATAATTGCCCACAAAAACAAGGGTCAACCCTAGAGGTCTAGATCAGGACCTCCTTCCAAAATGCCCTACTAGTAATATCATCCCACCATGCCCTTACATGTTTCCTTGACCTTCATTATATAGGCCTTCCCAATATCATTCACCAAATAGTGTGTGAAAGGGAGGTGTGGAAGGTCAGCCAGGCTAAGGAAGTTCCCAGCCAAGTACTTGTTCTTTGAGATTCTCTCTTCAAAGTTATCTGGCATCTCTCCTACCTTCTCTTCACTCTCTTTAACAAGCTTCTCATCAACTGGGGCACCCAAGTGGGATGGAAGTTCATGGAACAGAAGATTGAGTATTAGATTATAAATGGTTGGATAGTGGTTCTGCCTTTCAACCTCTAGCCATTGTTCTATAAGAATCTTACTGAGTCCCTCCCAACAAATCAGTCCTTTTTGGACTTGTAGATCTCAGTTTAGTTACCTTATGATTGCTTGCAATTTTGTCATAAATGTGTGGGTGGTAGTTCTACTCTTCAACCTCTAGCCATTATTCTACAAGAATCTTAAGAGAGTCCTTCCCAACAAATCAGTCCCTTGTGACTTGTAGTTTAGTTATCTTATGATTGCTTGCAACTCTGTTGATCAAATCAAACCTGACTAATCCATAATTATCAAGAAAGAAAATTTGAGTTGATCTCATTTTTAACAAATTTTACTTACTGTATAAAGTGTAATCTCTATCCTGTACCACAGGTACAACTCCTAATGGTTGCAGTGATCAAACAAGTAACACGAGACAATTACCAGTTTGCAGCCATGTTTATAAATCTAGAAGAGAGCAAGAAGCATAGGGAAGGCCAATCACCTTCACAACTATTGTTTTCTGTGTGATGATGAAATTGGAAGTGATTGGGGAAGTTTGGAAAGAATCAAAGAGCTTAATGGGTCGAGGACAGAGGGTTAGGGAGTGGAGGACAATGATTTGAGGCTGATTCGGTCCTTACAATGTGGATTAAAGAAAGAAGAAAGTTCGCCCCAGCAGGCATCTAGCCCCCACCCCAAAAAAAAATAAAAATAAAGAAGAAGAAAAAGTTATGTAAGTGGGGCCCACAAAAATGCTGGTAACCGTTCATCGTAAGGGCAGAGTTTATGGATAGGAACATCCAGGGTATCTGGGACATCTAGAGGATCTCTAGGACAGTTCAACTGTATACCAGATGGCTGATTTGATGAGGTTGAAATTTTGTGGACAATTGGACTCCAAAGTTCCTAAATTACATGTTAAATTTCGGCTAAAATGGAGTTAGTCAAATGACAAAAAAATTATTTAAAAAATCCAGAATTACTAAGAAAATGAATGGCACTGCTAGAACTGAGAAGATGGTGTGCACAATAGTAAACAGGAGGGAATATGACAGTCTGAAATTCAATATGAGGTAAAATCTATATCATCTCTTAGAATTACATCTGCGGGGTTGCGTTTGAAAGGTTAATGTGTGTCATTTTTTTTTATAAAAAAATTCTGCTAATCTCCACATATGACTTATCTAATATATCATGCAAAATTGTATTTCCTATGTTCCGTTGTTAAGAATCTAGGGCCAGGATCGTCTGTATCACTATGGTGTAGTAACACTATGGTGTAGTAGTACTGATCTTGACTATAGAGAGTGCATTGAGATACGTGACCAATGCACTTTTAATGATCAGGATCAACATTGCTATATCAAAATGCTCTAGACAATTTTTTTCCTACATCATCATGTCATGTATGTCTAGGATTTGGCTCCTCTGTAGCATTGAGGAACACTACAGAGGTGGCAGTGTCCGTAAGATGGACGACACATACAAAAGGCAATCCAATAGCTATGAGATGATTCATGTAACATAAGGACAAGGGATTGGATTGTGCACCGAACAAAAAATCAGGAATCATAATTCAAAACCATTCAACATCCCCATTCTCTCTACGACCATCGTCTACAACTCTACCCATACTTGGATTCCTCTAGCGACCATCGTCTGCAACCAAAAAGGTTGATTTTGTTGTATTCATCTGACAGTTTATTTTCTTCTTTTAGTTATTCTCTAGCTAGAGTTTGTATCACGGAAATGTCTACCTTGATAGATTATATTTGCTTCTGCTGGTGGAGTTTGCTATAATAGAATATTTTGTTGAGATGGAGATTGGCAATTAATGACTCTTTTGGAGGCATGGTTCGGTTTCTCTCTTTCTTAAACTTATCCTTATTCATTATCTTATGTTTATCTTGCTTGTGTTTATTCTGCTTGTATCTATGCTTTTTGAATTAAAAATAAAAAATAAAACAAAAAATCAGATTGAAAGGAAAATGGAGAAGAAAGATGATTCTCCGGCAGTTCAGCTACAACAACTTTGGCTGATGTTTATCACCCGTAACCATTGTGACAACACAATTTTGGCCGATTTTTATCACCTATAACCATTGTGACAATATTGCAGGCAATCTTACGGTTTGAGAAGTAAAAATAGAACATTATCAACAAAGTTTTATCCCAACTAAATGAAATTGACTATATGAATTATTATCCTTCAATCAACTTTGTTCCATGTCTTTCTTCAACACCTCCCTTAGAGTCATCTTAGGTCTATTCATAGTTTTTTTAAATCCTTTAATCTAAATCAAATCATTTTCCTGTATAGAACATCTAATGGCCTCCGTTGAACATGATCATACCACTTCAAATGACTTTCTCATAATTTATCATGTATTGATGTTACTCTCAAATCAACTATAATATGATCATACCTTACCTTAACCTTCCTAATTTTACCACACATCCATCTCAACATTCTCATCTCAATTACATTAAATTTATCCATATAATTTTTTGGATAAATAGATAGATTTATTTATACAATGCTTACTTAACCGTTCAACATTCAACACCATCCATCATAGTCAACTACGAATAAGAAAATAATTTATTATCAAAAAGCATTTTCTTGTTTAGTTTTAAATTAATTCCAACTTATAGGAAGTAGTCTTTCCTGAATCATGTATCACGAGCGACCACGGGCGGTCCAGAGAATGAACAGGCTTCGGAGGTGGAGGGAACGTTGAGAGGCTCACACATTGCAACCACCTTTCTTCTTTGTTGAATCGATTTGAGGTTTCAAATGGTTTAAAGAAGAATAGCTTATCATGTGTCGTACACATGTCCCTCTTTATTCTACATCACTCAATTCTGCCATCTCTACAGTTCTCGTAGCCTAGATTTTAAAAGCTCTATTTTGAATATTGCTGAAACTTGAATACAGGAACCTAAATGCCCCACCTGACCACAAAATTTGGAGTGAGAACCCTCTCCCTAAGGCTATGTTTGGAAGGCAAGAAAAGAGAAAAACTCAAATAAAAAATAAAAATAGAAAAAAGATAAACACATAATACTTGTTTCATTATTACTATTGTCTAATTATATATATATATATATATATTTTAATTACCAATCCAAACACACCCTAAAACTATTATCGAAATTCAATAGAATCCCTAATTTTTTCACAAAAATAAGACCAAACTAATATCAATGCTTTACCCAAAAAAAAAAAAAAAAAACCTAATATCAACGCTATATGTCTAATTTTTCTCTCTCTCTCTCTCTCTCTCACATTATTCTCAAGTTTCACGAACCATGAAGTTGTGATTCCCCCAATCCATTCCAAGCAAGAAACATCTCACAGGAATTTCAATTAGGGTTTTGACAGACACAACATCAAAATATGACAGCAAAACACAAGCAAATGAAACTAAACCACAACACAGAGATTAAACAGCCTTCAGAAGAATGAATCATCACGAGGCCGGAAAGGAGCGAAGATGCAAGGAAGAAGAAAGGAAGACAGAGGCAGAAAGAAGAGACGAGCAGCAATTCATCGCTTTACGATTCAGATTGAAAACTACAATATTACCATCACGGTCCCTTTGAGGACTCTTTCGTTTCCTTCTCCACATTCTCTCTGCGTTTTGCCGCTTCAAATCCCTTCTTTCCCCCCATCTTTCCCAATCTCTCAGTTCCTCGCCCTCCTCGCCCCTCTCCGAAGTCTCTGAATTTTTTACCTCTTCTCTTACCGATTTATGGAAAACGTAACACTATTTACTTCCCTAAAATGCCCCTGCAATTTTCACTTATTTACTTCTACTGCATTACTGCGCCCCTTTCTTACTATCTACTAAACTTGGGAAGATAAATCCCATTTTGTCGCACTCAGTAGTGCTGGGCATGCTGCCATGGATTAGGGAATCTTGAATCAGATTCTTGGCCGATTCCAAAAAAATCTAGAGTGTTCTTCAGGGTTCAGATCAATTCCGGTAAATTTTGGTCATTTCCGAGCAGATTCGGGCTCAATCGGTCTTTAATCCGATTTGTTAAACCACGATGCTTGGAGGCATGATTCAAGTAAGCAGAATGGCTAAGAGTGCCCGAATCGATAATCCTGAAATTTGTTTTTTTGGTTTGATTTTTTGAATCGAAAATCAAATCCAGTTAATTCTAAGAGTCTTGGAATTTTCAATTTTTCAATGCTTTTATTTTTCCCATTTGATCAAATTTATTCAATCTTAAACTTACTTTTGAGTAGAAGAGCAAAGAGCTTACCTCCATACGACTTTGCCAATAATAGATGCCCATCCATAGTTTCCATAAAGAACAACCCACAGAAATCATAACCCTTACCTGTTCTCTAGTTATAAATGTAGCATACATATCAATTACAAGGATTTAGCATTAAATTTTGAAAGTAAATGAATTGTGACAGAGACGAATTGTGTCTTGAAATCTAGTCAGTTATGGATTACTGTTTATCAAAACACACAATGGGTCAGGACTGGAGCTAGATTGAAAAAAGATTATGCAAAATCACCTTCAAAATGCGGCATTGCCATTGCTAGAGATACAGGTAACCAGAAGCATCACTTCACACAAATGTGCAATACAATAAATTTGAAAGTCTGCAACATATTGAGCTCAATACTCCTGAAGATTCAAAATAAACCCCTTATGCAGCTCTGGAACCATAAGCACAGGAAATTTTCTTATGTACATTGCTCGCAGCTGTCATGCAGAAGCCAACCAAGTCAGTTAGCCCCAGAAAACCCAACTTGTTCCTCAAGATGCGGAAAATCAGTGTCATCTTCTACATCAGCTGGAAAAGTCCACAGGATAAGTTTCCGGACAAACAAACAAGTAATCTAAAGATCAAATGCAACACATGAGGAGATATATCTCTGGCCCCCTTGACATCACATACAATGCCAAATAAAGCAATCACCCTGATTCTATACGAACAGCAAGGGCATTGCCACAATAATCAGAATGAAACCACTGATTCAGGTTGTGCTGAAGTGTGTAGTCGAGATACAGCAGTGTCAGTCTCCTCATTATCTTCAAACATGACAGGTTCACTGTTAAGCTTCCTATTATAAAAAATACATTTGTTAGGAGTGGTCTAGATCAAATTCGATGTCAAAAACACAGAGAAACAAAAAAGCACAAGACGTTAGAGGTTCAAGTTTGGAAGACCAAACACCACTAACTCTAGTCAAAGCAGCTTCAAGTTTTCGTACATTCAATGACATTTAAAGTTATGTTTTTTCGTAATTTATTCATTTCCAATCTACTCACGTAAATGGTTTGTTTGTTTGCACCTTCTACTAATCTTTTCACCTTCACACTTCAGTTGAACCTAAACGTGCAAACTAAACAATCTACAAGGTAATTGTACCATCACAAGGGGCACAGAAATGGGTCAATCACAGATAAAGCTTCTTAGCCATGCCATAATAGCTTGACCAAGGAAATAAGCAAATAAAATTTATAGCAAATGTATTTGTGTTGTCACTTGTCCGTATGCAAATCCCTGCACTCTTCGGTTGTGAACCAATATATGACTGTTCTTTTTTTTTGGTGAAAATATGACTGTTCACTGCATATAAAATGTGGAACCACACATCACCTAACATTTGGTAGCAGGGTAGCTCAATATGATGACTGACATACTACAGTACACCCTGGTCACATTATCCACATCATAGAATTAAATTGAATTACCAAACAGAAAAAAGATGACTTACTTTTGGTAGACATTACTCTCTTCCGACAATGCCTTCTCTAACCTTTCCTCAAACGGAGTTGCATGCCAACTTACCTTTTGATCCTGTACAAAGGATCTCAAAAAAAAGTAACTAGAAATCCTTCTTCCCATTAAAACTCTCTCTCTAAAAAAAAGATGTTACAGAAAAATAAATGGGAATAGATTATAGAATTACCTCCTTGTATTTGGTAGTAGAATTTGGGATTCCATTACCATCCCACCACTTAGGTGAGACATGAGAAAGTTCATCATCATTCCAGTGTGCAGCAACCATCCCAATAATTGGCCTGTCCTCATCTAACACTTTGGGAGATTTCCCACTAAATATAGACCCAGCACCACTGTTTTGATTCCTGACATTCTTGGGTGAAGATGGCTTCAGCCAGTCAGCCAAGCTTGCATCCAATTTCAAGCCTTTGCTAACCATGGCTGGTCCTTCATGGAGCATTTCTGAGTTACTGGAGAAAGAAAAAGATGTACTCTGAGGAGTTGCATGTCCACTCTTCTCAAAAGATTCTCTTGGCTGACCGATCTGTTGGCAGGTATTACTGTCTTCTTCTTCTTTCAGTACTGTCCACTGAGAGAAGTTCTCAACAGGATTGAGAACTGAATAGACATACTGAGACCTGATCCGAGCATTCTTCCCATTTGCATGATTCTCTAGGCTTACTGGATAAATTGTTCCAGGAGTTTGCATCTCATCAGTTACTCTCAATGGTGTTGGCTTAGGAGAATAATTAGAGCCTTTATGACTACATGGGCCATCAGATTGCTTCAAACTTTTGTCATGTGATGGATACTCACATTCAAAGTGCACGCTTTTGTTCCTGGATTGGAAATTTACTGCCAGAGCCTCAGGACTAACTGAAGGGAGTATATCATGGTCAATTGCATGAACAGGTTTTGTAATCTCTGCTTCAGGGCTCTCAAACTTGCTACCTTCTTTGATACAGTTCTTCTCTATCATATCTTCTTTGGACATACAGCTTTAGAAAGTAATGGAGCAAGTCAAATACCAGTCAGGAGTCAGCTATATAAATTCGAGAAATAAATCAAAAGTCCAAAATTTAATATTCATATTCATGATACAAAAGCAACCTATGATTAATCTCCCAGAAGGATCACCTCATATTAGAGACAACCTCTGAGCATTACCCATATTTCACAGACCTTTTTCGAAGAGGTTTATGTTTCTCTTTTATATTTCCTCTCCCTATCCAGAACTCTCAAAAGGAAAAAAAAGATATTCAATGGCAGCATTCAATCAAATGAAATAAGATGGAACAGTAGTTGACAAAAAAAACAGGCCAGTTTCATTGCCTCATCGTGATTACCCTTATGATAGGCCACTTTCATTGGTTGACAAACAATTTCTTCAATGTACCTAGTTGTGAAATAAGTAAAACAGTAGTTGACAAAAGAGAAAAAATTCAACCTGCGAGGCTCATGCTCAGAAGAACCCAATTCCCCTCCCATATTTTCACAAAATGTGGCAGGGGAAATAGAAGCCTGATCAGGTTGCTCCTCCCAATGGAGTTTCTTGACAGAAGAACTGGGAAGCCATGAGTGCAACCCAGAAGGTTCTGACTCTCCATCACGGGTTGGTGCATCTTTCACTTTCTCCGATGTTTTTCGAATTTCTGCGGGAGTTTCCAGCAGTGTCCCGCAGGCCTTAAGGAATTTGGCCTGTCAAAAGGATTGTGATTGAACATTAATTCGTTAAGTGGGGGATCGATAATACTGAAAGGAAAAGGCATATAAAACAAAGAATAGCCAAATTTTTAGAGTTGAAAACTTAGTAAAGGAACAGAACACTCAAGTTTCCAAAGCTTTGATCAACATCTTATCATTATGACATTAACCATGATTAAGACAGTGAATGAAACTACACCAGAATTGGAAAAAGAAAGAGTTAAAAAAAAAGGTCGTCAACCATAAAACAAAGAATATAGCATTATCGTCCATCTGAAGGATTCTACTACCCATCGCATCAGGATAACTTAATCTAGTGCAAGGAAGAAAGAGTTTTAACCCTCCCAAGACAAAATTTACGGACTCTCATATGCTCACAGCATGTGTATCCGTGTATGATTAAAACAAAGAACACCAATTCAATCTTGAAAAGCAAATTAGTACACAGCCATAATGGAAGGGAAAAAAAAAAACCCACGAATGGATGACACACCTCGTCCCTGAGCTCCCTTACTTCACCATCTCCTCTAAGCAGTGCAGATCCCAGAGTATGACATCTCCTGTCCTCACAAGGAGAAAATTCTTTCTCTTTGGATAAAAATCATAAATATAATCAGCAATTGAGTAAATTGGCTAAGGAAAAAATGAAATGCTGAAAGACTTCTAATTCTACAACATTATCAAATACCTCTAAGTATAAAACACTGAAATCAATAAAGTACCAAAATTCAAAACCTACTATTGCATCAAAATAAAGAGCCAAACCAATTGAATTTACCTTCAGACAGAAATAAAGATCCTAGTTTATTCCCTGATATTAAAGCATCCTGCAGAATTAAACAAAATTTATTCAGTATTCACTCCATCAATCAAATTAATAAAAGGTCCAATCCTATTATAGAAACGAAAAAAGACTCGATCATACCCTCTTCTTCGATTCAACTGCGTCGGAGACAAGATGAGCATTAGGACGATTATCATGTTTAACACGAAAACATCCAAAGAAACACCCCATCCTCCTCAGGAATATTGGTAAGAACCCAAAATCACACCCTGTTCATAGCACATAACCATGAATCAAAAGAACAAAGATCGCATTATATCTTTGATAATAAAAAAAAATGAAAAAAAAAAAAAAAAAAAAACCTAAATCAATCAAGCTAAATCAGGAGTTCAAAACCCTTTTTTTCATTTCTTGCAGCTGAAAGAAAGAGAGAAGGGTTTATCTGTTGTACGGACAAGGAGAACGAGACGAGGAGAGAGAAACGGGGCGGGTTAGAGCGGAGTCTTCTCTTTCTTCCATAGTATTGTGTGTTTGGGGTTTGTTTGTTTGTTTGTTTGTCTGCTTAGTTCCATTTTTTTTTGAAATTTAAATTTTGTTTAAAAACGAGGGAAAATAATATAAAGAGTTTTTTTGGGGGTGATGTGCTAGTAGTTTAAAAAATAATAGTACCTATGGGACCCATATAGATAGGATGATCTGGAACGTCGATTTGGTTAACTGTGATCTTCTATGGTCAACTTTCGTGATCGTGAGGTAAGATATCTAATCATGTGGTGCCCTAATTGATGGAACGGATCCTTACTCTGTAAGTCGTAACGGTTCTTGACTTACGGTCCATACTCTTGTCTGTAATCCCCTATCAAATACCACTAATTTGGAATCCTTTTAGTAGCAACTGATATGATCGAATCTATGGCCCTACTTGTATCAGGTTTACAATCAATTCTTGGGCCGGCCCAGTTCCAGCCTAACCTGCCTAAACATGAGTTCTAAATCCATTGGGCAGGTACAAGGTTTTAGTTCCACGTATCAGACACAGTATTGGCCGTGATTGAAAAGGATCCAAAACCCGGTCCGAATTGTATACAGAGCCAATGGTTGTAAAACACGTAGCCGATACCAATAAAAAAGAAAAAAACAAAATAACTTTTATCGAATCAGTATCAGTCATGGCTTAAACTGATACGAATCGATTGATCGAATGCTCATTACTAAAACTATGGGCAGGAATGCCGACTAACTGAAAAAGCTTAACACATCCCATTCAGCTAAACACATATTTTGATTGAAGTGATTTAAAGCTTCTCTAAATTGCAAAAATAGTGACCTACCAACTTGAAATGGGTCCATTCTTCTTCCTTTTTGCATATGTGGTTGAGGGTTGTTCTTCCACTCTTTATCTTAGATGGCTTTTCACTTATCAACTTGATTAATGAAGCGATCATCTTAACTCTTATCTCCAATTTTTTATCAAGTTTTAATATAGGTGCCAATAACCCCCCAAATGATTAATGGGGGTTTATAGGAAATTTGGAACTTGATTACTACATAATTATTGCAGATGTGCCCCACATCTACTGTGCCATATATACTGATAGTAACCAGTCTCGATTGTGTTTGTCACTTTTGTCTTCATTAGATTTGGTTGGATGGCTTTCTTCTAAGGGGACAAGTGGATTGAAGGGAGAGGGGGTTTGGATCTTAGGGGTTTAACAGGTCAATTCAAGTTGGTTTTGGTCCAGACCAAATCAATGTCGAATTTTATAGGGCCTAATCGAAACATGTCCATTAAGAGATTTGGGCTGAGTGGGTTGCACTGTGCATATTAATTAACGGACCGATCCAGTTTCAGGTTGTTTATCGGGCTTTGGTTATCGGGTTGGTATCGGACGGGTTAGGGTTGAAAGTCAGATACGAAACTCATTAAGCCCATCCAGAAGGCTGGAGTAGTGAAACTAGGGTTTAATATTTGGTTCAAATCGGTCTTATCTAGGCCATTATCGGGTTCAGGCTCATCGGTCTGATTTTTTGGGCTAGCTCGGACTGGACAGGGACTAGTAGGATATCCCATACCTCAACCCAAAACATGTCCAATAACTGTTTGGTCTGGGTTGGTTTCGGGTTAATTCAGGTCGGCTGGGTCCGAACTACCAGATCACTCCCAAAATTGACACCCCTATTGTATCCTCTCCTGTCGTTGGTGGGACTCCAACCATGATCCAGGTACTAGAGTTCACTCGGTGTGCATATCAATACATAGTATGTGTGCTAGGTGAATTCCAGTCTTTGGATCACAGTTAGAGGGACTGAACAACAAGAGACGATTTTTTTTTTGGAAAGTTAGTGAACAAACAATGATGGGAGGGATCATTGGTTTTTGTCAGGTATGAAATTGGATGTTTAGGGCATGTTTGATAATACTCTAGATTCTGACTCTCAACGAGCCATTTTGGAATAAAAGCGCGTTTGCTAAGGCCGATTGGATTTGAGCTCTCACGGAATGAACCAGATTCAAAATAGCTTCAGAACTAGATTTTTGGAATAAATAATACTTGTCTTTTTTTTTTTTTTTGTATTGGAGCAAGTTTTTAAGAGAAGAAAAAGAATTCAACTCTCACTTGACCACCACCACTACCACCGTTACCACCTACCACCACCACCGCCACCTCCACCACCCACCACCAACCACCGCCATCACCAACCCACCACCCACCACCCACCACCCACCACTCACCACCAATGCCACCACCACCACAACCATCGCTGCCACCACCACCGCCACCCACCAACCACCACCCACCACCCACCACCCACTGCCACCACCACCACTGCCACTCATCGCCCACTACAACCACCACCCACCGCCACCACCCACCACTACCACTTTTCTAGACTTCGATTGAGAGGATAGTATTTATCAAACATGTTCCTGTTCTAAAGATACTCTGGAATTCATTTCAGAAATGCGTTATCAAACATGTTTTTATTCTCAAATAATTCTGGAGTAGCTTAAAGTAGAATCTAAATTCTGAACCGGAATCCAGAATAGAGCAGAAGTTTTATCAAACAGAGTTTTGATCCTTTTAGGACTTATTTGATAAAACTTCAGATTTTGGATTCTATGGATTCTTACTCCTAGGAAGCCATTTTAGAATAAAATCACGTTTGATAAGTCCGGTTGGATTTGAGCTTTTACTGAGTGAACCGGATTCAAGTTGAATTTAGAATCCAAATCTTTGGAATATAAAAAAGGTGTTTTTTTTGTTTTTGAGCAATTTTTGGGAAAAGAAAGAAAGTTAAATAGAAGTTATCCTCTTTGACACTCTTCTCTTCTTCACAAAACAAAGACTTGAACACTGCTGCAGCCATCACCCACCATCGCCACCATCCACCACCACACCCACTACCACCCAGCACCCCCACCACCCCCACCACCCCCACCACCCACCAACCACGACCCCCACCGCCCACCCCACCCATTACCCACCACTATCACTATCATTTTTCTAAACTTCGATTGAGGGGATAATGTTTATCAAACATGTTTCTGTTCCTAAGATACTCTAGAATCCATTTCAAAAATATGATATCAAACTTGTTTCTACTCCCAAACAATCTTAGAATAGTTTGGAATAGAATCCTTATTCTGAATCGAAATCTAAAATCCAGAGCAGAAATTTTATCAAAGAGGACCCTTATGTTCCTCTCAATTACAAATAGAGAAATGACCCCCTCTCATCTGATCCATGGATGTAAGTAGGGTTGCAATAAAGTTGGATTGGGCCAGGCTTTTTAAAACCCCTAGTCAACCTTTAAGTCCACTTAGCTGGGCTTAGACCTGGTCCGGACCTGGCTCAGGGCCTGGAAAATTCAACCCTGATCTGTCCTCAAAGTCGAGCCGGGCTAATCCTAATTAACTCGATACCACGCTTGTCCTCGCTTGATTCTGGTCCCTCTGATCCACCATCTTAAACAGTAAGAGAAAGAGAAGGAAGGAAGAAATCGTAGACAATTTAGGAAGAAAAAAAAATTAAGGAGAGAGAGGAGGAAGATATAATGGTCGATATCAATAATAGACAATCCAATGACAAGAATGCTACCATGGAAACTGTCATCTACGCAGCCAGGCAACGTTCTTTCTCCCTTATTATTTTTTTTTCTCGCCTTAAATATATTTAAATGTTATAGAAAATGACTCATGGCTTAAGAGAGAATATTCATGATGAAACGTCAAACAAGAACTTGGTCCAATTCTTGAAAAAATAGCAGGAAAATGGAGATGAGGACAAATCATCTTTGCTTTAGGAGTAGTAGAATTTAGCCGAAGTTTGAGAATTTAATTTCATAAGTATATATCTCGGGATCCACATCTGTCTCCTCCCTGAGATTCGGGAGGAGGGGTGGCGATTTCAATAGATGGTCGTCACGTGGAGGTCGGATGAATCTGACCTCTCCGTTCGAGTCGACAAGCCGAGCCGACAAGGGAATGTCGGCTCTAACAAAGGGGTCGGATTCATCCGACCTCCACGTGGCGACCATCCACTGAGTCGCCACGTCTCCTCCCTGAAGTACGAGGAGGAGACAATTTGAATCCTATATCCCCTATCATCTGTTTAGACAGCTTCTTGTTTATGTTGTTTTAAATGAATTAATAACCAAATTTACAAAGATAGAGTGTAAATTAACAATAACTTTCTTAGAAAGTGACATGGGAGAGAAAGGAGAATGAGATATTCTTATTTGTATCTTCCTAACTTTGAGATTCTGAATTTCCCTCCTAAATTATTAATAAAATATTTAGGGGAAGATTATTTCCCTTCCCCTTAAGAATCCCTAAAGATTATCTTGCAATAGCTTTCATGTTTTAATTTTTTAGAAATGGAGAGAGAGAGAGAGAGAGAGAGAGAGAGAGAGAGAGAGAGAGAAAACATGGCTCACACATCAATGTGATATGCCACATCCATGAAAAAAGATGAAGATGATTCACTACCTAAAATTAGTTTGTACAATAGAGATTTCTCAAAAACAAATTCCATCTTAAAACCCTAGCTCAAAAAATTCTCTTTCAAACTTGTCTCTACGACTAAGGCAACAAGGCACGAAATGAACAATATATATTTCCTCTAAGTCGGGTGATCCATCTAGTGTAGTCGAGGGTTCCGACAAGCCCAAGTCCCTGCTTCACAGACCTCAGAAAAATCAAAACGTCTCCAAATTTTGTTGGAACAAGTTAATTTTCAAAACAGGTATGAGAATTCGAAACACATATAACAAGGTCTCATCCAGTCCCATGTTTTTATTGCGAGACATACCCTAATCTAGATGCTAACTCTATATGTTCTATCGCAAGCTAATAGTTCTCTTTTATTTATATATATATATATATATATATATATATATATATATATATATATATATATATATATATATATATATATAAAAGGAACTAATGAAACACATGCACGTGTTTATTCTAGTACTTCTAGTGAAATGAAAAAAATGTACAAGAAACCCTAAACTATAAAATAATGATGAGGTTTATAATGATGAGTGTTTGTTATGGAATAAGAATGAAGATCAATTTTTCAATCTCAACTAAAGGGCTAGCTAAAATAATAGAAATAAGAGTATGACCCTAAGCAAATTGACATTTGAAAAACGTTGTTGTCATAACATAAATATATGACCATAATATTACCACAAAAAAAAATATATGACCATAAAAGTTATTGATTTATTTTATTATCTTATCTATATTTAAATGTTAAATAAGGCAAATAAAATGACTCGTGGAAAGTTTATATGATTAATTAATATAGTTTGGAGAGACTGATAATGAAACGTCTAAGAAACTATCTGGTTCAATTGGAATATTATAATCATGGCTCATGGTATCAGTTGATTCAAAAACAGCATGGATAGGATCTCCAAGATGATTTCTGAGTATAAAACCAATTCCACCTAATTGAGACTACTTAGTAAAACTAGCATCTGACACGTTATGATTTGTGCCTTTGGGATTCAAATCCTCTCCTCCTAGAGATTCAGGAGGAGGGGCGGTGGCCTGGATGGATGATCGACACGTGAGGTTTGGGTGAATTCAAGCCCTCCATTAAAGACGACAAGTTGAACCGACATGGGGTATTTGTTAAGATGGAGGGCTTGGATTCACCTGAGCCCCACGTGTAGGCCATCCATCGGGGGTGTCTCCCTCCTCCCGAATCACTGGGAGGAGAGGATGTGAATCCTGTGCCTTTGAGAATAGTTTCACCAACCTTCAGATTGATGCTTATAGCGAAACCATGATTAACTTGCTGTACTTACCCCAAAAAAAAAAAATGATTAACTTGCTGAACAAAAAAAAGTTCTCATGCGATTTTCTTCTCAATAAGATTCCATTTTAGCAATAAAATTAATAATAAATAACATAAATAAATGACCATAAAACTTATTTATTTTTTTATTGTCTTATGTATATTTAAATGTTATATAAAATACACAAAATGACTCGTGGAAACTGGAAAGTATATGAGACTAATAATGAAACGCCTAAGAGACTATTTGGTCCAATTGGAGTAGTGCAACCATGGTTCAAAGTATCGGTTGATGCAGGCAATTCATATCGGTTTTGGACTTGATCATTTTCGATTTAATCTCTGATTTTAAACTATTTTAATATTATTTTAATAAGAATCAGATGCATTTTGATTTCCTATTGGATCTATACACTTGATTTGATTGGTTTTTGGACATACTTGATATCGTGTCCAATCCTTGAGATTTAGAACCATGAAAAGAATTGGTCCAAGTATGAGAATTTAAATTTCGAAAGCTTCCCTTGGCATCTATTTAGAAAACAGCTTCATGGTTATGCTGTCTTAATTGAATTAATAAATAAGTTTCCAAAGATAGAGTGTACACAAGGACTTGCTTTTTTTTTTTTTTTGGTTAAACACAAGGACTTTCTTTGAAAGTGACAAAAGAAGGGAGAGGGATAGAGAAATTCTTATGTCCTCCTAACTGTTTAGAGAGAGATTGATTTTGATTTTCCCTCCTAAACTATTATTGAGCTTTATTTTAAGAAAAGAAACCTCATCTAATTTCCTTCAACATGATGTTGGAACAACTTCATGTTTATTTGTCCTAATTGAAAAAATGACTAATTCCTAGAATGCATTTTAGGTTGCAAACACATTCTACGATGACTAAAACAGTGTTCGATTTTGTATTCTCTTTCTTGAATCATGGAATACATTAGAGAATACGATGCATCCTAGAACATGATCTTTAGGCTATTTTGCATTTGGAACCCAGAATAGAAATGTCTTGTAGGAGTGTCAAAATGGGGCTCAAATTGAAAACCGAAACAATAGATTCGGCTTGGATCAAACCGAAACCGAATTTTATGGGACAATAGTTGGGTTATGTTTTTAGAACCCAATGAAAAACCGAAACATGTAAGAAACCAAAACTAAAACCAAACCAGCCAGATAGAACCCATTAATCCAATTTTTTTACTACATATACATATAGCAAACCAAAATCGAACCGATAAGAGTCCATTAAGCTAGTCCGATAACAAACGGACACCAAACTGGCCCATTAGCTAATGTGTACAGTGCAACACACCCTCAACCCCGAATCTCTTATTGGACATATTTTGAGCTGCCTCTGAAAAGCTCGAGACCGCCTTGGCCAGTACCGAAATCGGCCCGTTGACACCCTTAGCCTCACTCTTTACCTCATTTTTATCCTATTTTAGGAATATATTCTTCTATTCTGAGAATGAATTTTTAAGAACACGTTCCAAGAGTTCAGACCAAACCTAGTCTAAATTTTCGAAGATATATATAGAGAGCAAGCAAAGAACTCTCCAGCAGCCAAAAAAATAAAAAAGCAAGAACTTTCTCAGAAGTGAAAGAAAGAGGAGAGAGAAGAGATTGTTATATTCTCCTAAATGTTTAGAGAGAGATTCTGATTTTCCCTCCTAAACTGTTGTTGAGCTCTCTATTAATCTGAATTCTGAACTGTTTTTGAAGTTCTTGAAGGGAAGAGCGCCGGCCATTAATGAAGGAGAGAAAGCAACTTGGAGTTCTTGGAATTCCAAAACTACATTTACACCAAAGGAATTACCTTCTGTTAATCTTCATCTTCATCTTCATGATTACTTTTCCTGTCATACAAGCTTTCGATTACGCAGAAGCTCTTGCTAAGAGTCTACTCTACTTCGAATCACAACGATCAGGCCGATTACCATACGATCAAAGGGTTTCTTGGAGACACAATTCAGGTCTCACCGATGGTCTAGAACAAGGAGTAAGTTCATTCATAACTTCATCTCTGATCATAATAACCAAATTTGTTTTAGTTCTTGAACATCTTCAGAAGAATCATAACATAATTACAGGTAGACCTGGTAGGAGGATATTATGATGCTGGTGATCATGTCAAATTTGGATTTCCATTGGCTTTCACCTTGACGATGCTATCATGGAGCGTCATTGAATATAGCGAACAGATTTCAGATCTTGGTGAATACAAACATGCTTTAAAAGCAATCAAATGGGGGACAGATTATTTGATTAAGACACACACTAGCCCTAATGTCTTATGGGCTCAGGTAAGAACAAGCAAATTAGGGAAATTAATACTAGATTTGATTGGATTGATCAGTTGTTAATTAGGGTTTAATGATTTCCATGATGGAATACGTAGGTGGGTGATGGAGATGCTGATCACTACTGTTGGCAACGATCGGAGGACATGACGACATCGAGACGGGCTTACAAGATCGATGAGAAGAACCCAGGGTCTGATCTTGCCGGCGAGACAGCAGCAGCCATGGCCGCAGCATCTATAGTGTTTAGGAAATCAAATCCGCATTACTCACTCCTACTCTTGCATCATGCAATGCAGGTGAGTTGCAGAAATTTTTTTTATTTTTGGTATGAAATATATTTATTTATTGGCATGTGTGTTACATAATGAATCAAAGGATCGGAATTTGACCAAACTAACACGTTAACAAAAGACCCACCTAGACATTGCAGTCTTGGATATACTGATATAATAAATATATAACCATCATACCATTTTTATTTTTCATTGGGGTGGTTTTGGATTAAGTTGTTAGCATCCAAAGCTTGTGGACACATAATCTACATCATCATCATCTAATCCTTGTTTCCTTGGTAGTTTTTCAGCCCAAGGAAGCATTGCTTAGGTGTCAAAGTGATGATCTTAAAAATTTGTAGAGACAATCCATTTGGATAAACTGATGGGATACTAATGGATACGGATCCATCCGTACCTCTGCCTAGATTCGGATATCCCTGAATGAATACGGATGCAAATCGAATTCGGAATTTTCAACTATCCGTTTACATTTTTGACTGATATAACCTAGAACTTTCTCCTAGTTTATGTCTCTCATTTGTCCTATTTTCATGATTTTCTTTTCCTCATCCATTAAAACTTATCAAATCTTCAAAAACCCTCAAAATGATTAACTATTTAATTTTTTATTATTATTAATTGCATGTCTATTCCTATCGGATAGATTATGTTTCGAATCATCCGAATTCGGATTCGAATAAACCTAATCGGATGCTGATACCTCTAAATGAATACGGGTGTGAATCGAATTTGAATTTTCAATTGTCTATTTACATCGTTTAATTAGGATTGCAACGGATAAGATAGTGTTGGGACTTGGGCATGCAATGGCCTTACCCTTGCCGGCCATGTGGTTATAAGGGTTAGGCTGATAGAAATTGATTTGTCCATGCAGTAGAAGTGTGTTTTTAAGCTATGAGGGTCATAGCTATGCCTGCTTAACTACTAGTGGCCTTTCATTTTTCTTTTCATTTCACTTTATTTTAAATCAAAATTCTAGTTCCACTTCCAATGAAAAGAAAATTTTTAAGAAATCATAAATTTAGCTCCTCAATTAGAGACATTAAATCTCAAAAAAATTTGTAGAAGGAAAAATATTTCTAGCAAAGTGGGTTTCCTATATTGTGACATTTTTGTCACATGTAATTAGGATTTTGACCATTATATCATTTTGATGCATACATTAACTTTTATATTAATCACAAGTCAAATTTGATTATCGTTTCAATCATATATTCAAACTTCCACCATAAAATTGTTTTTTCCTTAATTTTTTTAGATTTTTTTAACTATAAAATACTTTTAGAAATTGCATTCTTATCCAAATTTGATCCTCATTGCAGTTATATATTCCAACTTTGTTTTGCATGCAAATGTATTTAAAATGAAACAGTAGTAAAACCAGCTTCAAATTATTAGTATGGGAATTAAACTTGCTCCTTTTGACAATATAATTAAAGGGATGTCATTTAAATAACATAACATGCATGGATGAATAGAATTGCACTTGAAATTCTTTAGGGATTGGGTTCTCTAAGCAATGGGGTTTGATGCACTCGCCAATGGGGAGTGTGGCAATGACGGATTCTTTAGTAAAGGATGGAAGAGAAGAGAGAAAAAGTGTGAGATGCTAACGTAGTCCCAACTCCAATAAAAAACTTACTCCTTTTTTCCTGATTTGGATCTGTTACAGTGTCCATATCAGCCAACTACCAAACAAAGGGGGACCATGTCAACCAGCAGGTTGAACTAGACAACCAAGACCTGGTCTCCAAAATTACCTTGGCTGCATATGGACCAAAAATTGCGTACAACTTAAGAAACCCAGTTGACCACGCTCGGTTTGTTGTGACCTACCTATTTGATTAGGTTGTCTTAATAATAATTTATTTGAAGTCTCATGCATGGATCACACGTTTGACCCAATAATGGTTCAACTGATCAACCCATGAACTGAACCTCCAAATCGGCTTGATGACAGACCTTGTTTGATAACCACAGTTTTGATTTAGGTCTGTTTGATTAGAAGTTTAAAGTGAGAGCAAATGAAAAGTTTATTCTATCTTTTTTCTTTTCATTCCATTTTTGCAAGATTTTCTGTTAACATTCACGCATGGAAAGATGAAAATTGTTTCATTATCAACAGAGAATAGGGTTATATAACTATTCATCTTCAATCTCACACATATTTTCTAACAAAAAATTCCATCACTATCAATTTATAATGAAATCTATAAAATACATTTACTGAATTCTATCATCCTAGACCCCTTATTAGACTGCTCAGACTCTATGGGCTTTTAATGGTCCTTCAGATATCAAATCGAAATATTGAAATACAAGACATCTTATTTCCAACAATTTCATATCACTTCACCAATAAAAAAATATTTATGCACTCTACTCCACTTTCCTTCCCTTTATTTCCAGCCAACCATGGTCTTAATAAATTGTGAAAATGGGGTTTTCTTTGTAGGTGTTTGAATTTGGAGACAGGTACAGAGGGAAGTATGACAGCAGTGTTCCAGAGGCAAAGAACTACTATGCATCAGTAAGTGGTTATAAAGATGAGTTGTTATGGGGAGCTTTGTGGCTTTTTAAGGCCACAGGCAATGAGGATTACTTCAATTACGTCATCAAAAATGCTGATAGCTTCGGCGGGACCGGTTGGGCAATTACGGAGTTCAGCTGGGACATGAAGTATGCAGGTGTTCAAATCATTGCTTCAATGGTTAAGTCTCTTCAAACTCTCAATAAATTTTCTTTAATTCTAGTTTTGAAGTTTCTATTTTAAAAGTTTGAATCAAGTAGGTGGTAATTAGGGTGCATATAGTAGGTTGTAGACTTATTTATAATCAATATGGGACTAAACTTTCAATATATTCCCACACGAATAGTTATATGTATTCTAACTATTTGGTAGTTGGTATAAGACTAAACTTCTAATACTATTCTGCTCGTGTGGCAATACATACTACAGACACGAAAGACTCCAACTATTTGGTAGTCGGTATAAAACTAAACTCCCAACACTTCCCCGCACGTATGACAATATATACAACAACATGAGAGACTCTAATTATTTGGTAGTTGACATGGGACTAAACTCATAGCACTCCCCCATATGTGTGGGAGTACATACTGTAGACACGAGGGACTCCCAACTATTTGGTAGTGTGGCAGTATGTATTGCAAGGGCGAATGACTCCCATGTGTACACAACGGGTTATAGACTATTTGATAGTCGATGTTGGACTCAACTCCCATTCTCCCCCTCTATGTGGTAGTATGTACTGCAGACATGAGAGACTACCATTTGTATATAACATGTTGTAGACTATTTGGTAGTCCGTGTGGGACTAAACTCCCAACATTCCCCCTCTACATGACAGTATGTACTGTAGACACGAGAGACTATCATGTGTATACAACAGGTTGTAGACTATTTGGTAGTATACAACAGGTTGTAGACTATTTGGTAGTAATACAACAGGTTGTAGACTATTTGGTAGTCGGTGTGGGACTAAACTCACAGGTTGTAGACTATTTGGTAGTCGGTGTGGGGCTAAACTCCCAGCATTCTCCCTCTACGTGGCAGTATATACTGCAATCATGAGGGACTACCATGTATATACAACAGGTTGTAGACTATTTGGTAGTCGATATGGGACTAAAGTCCCAACACTCCCTGCACATGTGGCGATACATTCATGCAGAGATTTGAGACAATGAGAATCCATTATGACAACACCATGTAAAGTTTCCATCCCATATATATAAAAAAAAATTATTTGGTTATTAATTGATGTGGGACTAAACTCCCAAGACTAACTAAACTGAATTTGCATTCCTGAAGCAATGTTTTCCTTCTTGTTTACAGTTGTTGATGGAAGCAAAAACCAAAGAAGAAACAGTGATACTCAAGCAGTATCGATCAAAAGCTGAACATTACTTATGTGCATGCCTCAACAAAACCCATAAAAACAATGTTGATCGCACAAAAGGAGGTCTGTTATATGTTCGTCAATGGAACAACATGCAGTACGTATCAGCAGCAGCATTCCTTCTCACACTTTACGCAGACTATTTACAGAACTCAAATCAGAGACTACATTGTGAAAAAGGGTTAGTGGGACCCCAAGAGATGATCACATTTGCCAAATCTCAGGTGGATTACATATTGGGATCTAACCCAATTGGAATGAGCTATCTTGTAGGGTTTGGATCAAAGTATCCAATGAAAGTACACCATAGAGGATCATCAGTTGTATCATATAGAGAGAACGATGAGTTCATAAGTTGTACACAAGGGTATCATAATTGGTATGGAAGGGAAGAACCAAACCCTAATGTCCTAATGGGGGCCCTTGTTGGTGGTCCTGATAATCATGATCAATTCAGGGATAAACGGTATGATTACATGCAATCTGAGGCCTGCCTCTACAATGCTGCTCCATTGGTTGGAATTTTTGCAAAACTGCATCACTTAAATAACTTTTCCGTAGCCAGTCAGTGATTTATTCTTTGTAGATTTTCTTGATTCATTCAGATAAAAATAAAATGAAATGTAAAAGAGAAATTTTTTTTCCCCATTTTCTGCATAAATTTTTGGATTCGATCATATTACAATAATTAAAATGATCAGAGTGATGAGAGTTAGGGGATTTTTTTTTTTTTTTCATACAAAGTGAGATTCATTGCATCTTGGAAGAGGAAGTGATGTAAAAGCATTTTCATAGATTTCCTGGATTGTTTGGATTGCCAGAAATCCATTATGTCAACGCGCAAATATGCAAACAATGACAGTTGTTTCTTTCAAACATCTTTTGATCCGGCAAATGCAAAACACTCATCATATCAATGATACGAGGACAGTGGTGGACAAGCATTGAAAACGATCCTCTCCTGTTGTTTAATCCCTCCAACCTTTTGAGTTGCAAAGATGATTGCATATGCGATTTTTCCGTGGACATTGAGTAAACCTCTTATCTTCTAAGTTGTTTTTCATTTAAACATAAAAAAGAGAGTTGTTTTTCATTTAGTTGTTCCATCAATTTTTTTTTTAATTCTTCTAATCTTGAGAAAGTCCTGTTTCTCAAGTTCTGCTCTATTCAAAAATAATAATACACAACTCAGCCCAGATCAATTCGCATCTCTCAGTTTGAACATATTGCTTATATTTTTGGGTTATAATTGCAATCAACTATCTTAGGCTCCAACATGAGGAGTAGCTCACAAATCGGAGTGCAGTCCCTACGATATCAATTTATGCATGGAATTTCGTGTGGACCTTAATCCCCTTGGCCTCAAGCTTTCTTTGTTGTCTTTTTGTGTCTTTTCCATTTTTTTTTGTTTGTTGTCTTTTTGTGTCTTTCCCATGTTTTTTTTGTGGCCCTCCCCATCTTAGGGTGTTTGGGCTATTGAATATTGAAGTGTTAGGGCCCTCTCTCTCTTTTCAAAAGGATTCGATGTGACGTTTTGTTTTATTTTTTTTTTCTAGTAAAGCAATCCAAGCATAAAAAATAAGAGAAAACTTTTCTGAGACTTATGGTCTGGAACATCTTATCCTCAAAAAGATGTAAAATTCCCCATCCCTTTTATTTTGAAATTTCTCTAATACTTTTCCTCTTTAACTCTTGTGAAAATGACATTTTACAATCTATGGGTAATATTGCCTTTAAAAACAATACTTACAATTCATCTCATAACTTAATGGACTGTCAGGTATATTGATACTTACTCTCAAAAATAGAAGAATTAATTGATATTATGGGTCAAATTAGATGGTGGTTGATTCAAAAGTATAGTTTAGGAGGGATGGGAAAATTTTTCCCAAGTGACTTCTGCCAGGTACTACTCTCTCTCTCTCTCTCTCTCTCTCCTCTCCATCCAGGTAGGTAATAGGATCTATGAAAATAATGAAAAACTAGCTAGGAATAATGTAAATAGGAGATGCTTCTTGGAACTCTCGTTTCTATTTTGTTTGTCTGGTTTGAAGATTAACTGAAATTCCATCCCTCACTGTATCCCGTCATTTGGCTTCCATTATGTTTTGGAGGATTTCCACATCTATGCGGATAGCCATACACTTCCTCTTACTGCTCTATTGGTTGTTAATGGAATATTTTTATGGACTTTACTAGAATACACTTTGTACCGCTTCTTTCCCCACATTGACAGAAAAAGCTATTAGTACTCCATCTCCTACTCTTCTATCTGTATCTTCCCCTCGCCTCTAGCTCAGTTATTTGGGCTGTTGGATGTGTTGGATTACATAATAGGTTTGATTAATTATCGGACTCATTGATTAGTGAGAGTTTGTGTCACTAGATTGATCCGTTCGGTTTGATTCGTCACAAGATAAAGAGATAAGCAATTCCTAATTTAATGTGAGAATGATTAGGGTTTGTGACAGTATTATATATACTAGGTCATGAGTCCCTATGTCCCTAGTTACTTTCTTTTCTCTATACCCACAAACATTGAGAATCATGTGGAACGTCTACGGGCTGTGGAAAATTATGATCAAAGCTTCAAAACTAAACTTTAAGACTAACGGTGGAAACCAATTTTCTACGTACAGATATGTCTTTACAATTATTGTTTACATTGAATCTTCGTTGTGTTCTAGATCTCCATATGAACATTAGGGTTTGGATTGAAACCCTATAAACGTAAAAGGTCTAACAGGATGTTCTTTGTATAATTCTCTCTCATCAGTTAAAAGATATAGTTAGAAGTACTAAGATTAGTGAGCATTTTCTGCAGGGGAAATACCATTACATTATCTTCTTTATGGCTTCCATCATAAGCACCCTATGAATTCCTATGAATTCATTACGCCTAGTTCTTTCTTTGCTGAAACGGTTGGTCTATTTCTATTGGTATGTTGCTTAGTCCCTTTCAAACCTTACCACTTTCCATTGGCTTTATTTGGAGAGATTTTTTTTTCCGGTACATCTTATGCATCGTCCATAGGCTTCCAGCACAAACCTCAGAAAAATTCTCATTCAGGTTGCTACCAAATTTTGTTGTAGTAGGTCATCTTCCACGTGGGTCACAAGAATTCGAAAAACTCATAATACGTTAATGGTCTTCCATCACTGACCTCATAAAAATTCACATTCAACTTGCCACCAAATTTTATCAAAACGGGTCAATCTTCAAAGTGTGTCACAAGAATTCAAGACACACAACACTTTCTGAGAACCTTAACCAAACCTAGCATGGACCCTTACAATTAGACTGAGGCTTAGTTGAGTTCAATTGTTGGAATCAATGGAGTGCTGATGTGAATGAAATTTAGTTGTTGGATAGATGAGAGACCATGTGGCTTTCTGATCTTCAAATTTTGAAACCAAACTAAATCAATCAATGGAATCTTGATCAAAGTTGACCTTTCAATTGTGTGCTTGAGTATATACAATGTTGGGACCCTTATTTACAAGTTTGATCATTTAGGATAATCGGTTAAAACATGGTATTAGAGCAAAAGAGATTGAGTGTTTGAATCCTGAGAAATACAAAAAGGAAGATTTTATTTTCTTCTGTGATATTATATTTTTTTTGAGTAGAATAGAAATAATACTCGTCCACATCAAAAGGATTAACCAACTCATGGTGTAATATTATATAGAATCAATATTATACCAGAATAAAACTAAAGGAAACCCTTTTTTTTCTAGCATGTATTGTGAGTTTGGCACATAATGAGACTTATTACCCTACCATTCTTAATCTAGATATGGGCTTTTAAGGCTAAATGGACACAATGGCATAAAATGACTTTACCCAAACACTATCCTAAGGGTTGTGTTTCATGGACATGGCATGGAAAGTTTATTTGTGATTATTTGCTCTTCTTTGTTTGCCAGAAAAAGATTCTTGGATTGTGAACCATTGTAAATTTGTAATTGTTGTTTCTTTTCTCCTTACCCTCATAGCCTGAAAGAAAACTGATTGAACATGTACCTTGTTTCTGTCCATAGTATTGGAGATTTATTTTGTGGGCTCAGTCGACTAGAAGAAAAATAAATAAATTAATAATATTTGGGACAGAAAAAATCCGTCCGAAATCCTCAGTCTAACATAAGCTGTTAAGTGGATTGGTTCCGGTCATGGTTTTGGGAATCGGTATCGGATTAATCAGATGGGTAGATTTTGTCTTGGTTTTGGCCCAGACGATCTCTATCCAATTAATATGAAGCATATAATCAGATACCTTTACTGTATGAAGCAGTGACCTAGGTCATAAGGCCATCATTATGGGAATCCACAACCCAGTTGGACAGTGCTATCCTCGACCTAATTCCTTAATGTGCCGCCTCCACGCGTTGTCCACCCATAGTAAGTTTGGGAACGACAAAATTTGAGGTACGGGTACGGATACATACGAATATTAAATGAGTCTAGACTTCAATACCGGGACCAATAAGTCAGCATAAAAAATTTGTACAACATTGATATAGTGCGTAAGGGTGTTAAATGGTGCGGTTTCGATTTCCGTTTAGTTTGTAATGAGTAAAACCAAAACCGAACCATTTACTAAACGGTTACAAAATGTTTACCAAAATCGATTATTAATCGAATTCTGTTTTTTGATTTTTAAACGGTTTTATTGCCAGGAGGGAGAGGAAGAGAGTTAGGAACAAGTAGAGGGAAAACCAAGAAAATTATTAGATAATTTTAATCATATATGAAAGTAGACTTACGATTTAGAAGTATGCTATGTGGAAATCATTAAAATATAATTTATTTATACAAATATAGACATTTAGCACTAAGGGATTAAAGTAAAGATTTAGTCGATTTTAACGGTTCTAAATAGTTGGTTTAAACGGTTTTATTTTTTAAACCAGAATCGAACCGTTTAACTAAACGGTTTCAATTCTGAAACCAGAATTGAACCATTTAATAATCGGTTTCACAGTTTCGATTTAAACGGTTCGATTCGATTTTAGTGCATAGTTCGATTTTGTTTTTGACACCCTTAAATACACGTGCAATACATGTTTAATATAGTAGCATTTTAAATAAAAATACGTGCATATATTCATTATGCAATAAATATCCACATTATTCAACAAATAGAATAATAACATATAAATACAAATTTATTAAAAAAAAAAAGAAACATTTGTAATGCATGAAATATACAAATCACCGTCTAATTAAGGGTTTGTAAGTTAAGGACAACTTTAGGTGTTGCGTGGAAAATGGATTGTAGGAGGAATGAGCTAGTGTGGTAGTGAGATTGATGAGAAGGTTGAGGAGCTCTCAAAATAGGTGGAGAAATTTTAGGAGAAGGTTGAGAAAATGGTGGAGATTGCATGGAAGTTCATGATATTGTGGAGGAAATAGTGGGTGGCGTGAGTTGGTGAGAGGGAGAAAAGGAAGCACCAGCTGGTGGGTGTTGGTGATAAAGGAGGAAAATAGGGAAGAACACTCAAAATAGAAGGAGATGGTGGCGATGAAGAAGGAAAACATGTAGAGGTTTCAAATTTGGGGACAGAACGAGGGAGATATTTTAAGGAAAAAAAAAATTTAATAGTTGAATTTTCTCTTTTAGCACCTCAAATATAGTGTAGGTGAGATGTATACGTGGGTGAGATGTCTAAACAGTAAAGGAATGAGGGAGAGATTTTGGAAAAAAAAATTTAATAATTGGATTTTCTCTTTTAGCACCTCAAAATTCATATATAGTCTAGGTGAGATGTCCAAAAAGTTAAGGAATGGGGGAGAGATTTTAGAAAAAAAATTTAATAGTTTGATTTTCTCTTGATTTTAGTATGAACTTTTTGCAACTATTCTCATGCATAAATATGGGCATACGTCTACAAGGAAATAGTGAAGGAATGAGGGAGAGACTTTGGAAAATTTTTTTTTAATATGGAGAGATTTTGGGTGAGATGTCCAAACAGTTAAGGAATGAGGGAGAGACTTTGGAAAAAAATTTTTAATAGTTGGATTTTCTCTTTTGGCACCTCAAAATTCAAATATAGTGTGGGTGAGATGTCCAAGCAGCTAAGGAATGAGGGAGAGATTTAAAAAAAAAAAAAAAAATTGTTTGATTTTCTCTTGATTTTAGTATGTGCTTTTTGCTACTATTCTCATATATAAATACTATTAGGAAATGGTTAAGGAATGAGAGAGAGATTTTGGAAAAAAATCTAATAGGGAGAGATTTTGGGGGATTCAAATCGTCTCATCCCTGAGATTCGGGAGGCGTGGCGGCGACCCCACTGGATGGTCGCCACGTGGGGGTCAGATGAATCCGACCCCTCCGTTCGAGCCGACACTCTCTTGTCGACTCGGCTTGTCTGCTTGAACGGAGGGGTCGGATTCATCCGACCCCTCTGTGGCGACCATCCAATGGAGTCGCCGCCACTCCTCCTGAATTTCAAGGATGAGACGATTTGGATCCAATTTTGGGTGAGAGGTTCAAACAGTTAAGGAATGAGGGAAAGATTTTGGAAAAAAGTTTTAATAGTTGGATTTTCTCTTTTAGCACCTCAAAATTCAAATATATTGTGGGTGAGATGTCCAAACAGCCAAGGAATGAGGGAGAGACATTAGAAAGAAAAATTTATAGTTTGATTTTCTCTTGATTTTAGTATGAGCTTTTTGCAACCATTCTCATGTATAAATATGGGCATACGCCTACAAGGAAATAGTTAAGGAATGAGGGTTATCTGGTTCTGACGAGGGTCACAAGGTGCCTGCATCTATTGTTTCTAATTCGGAAAGGCCATCTGGTGGTGGCGAGGGTCACAAGGCTCCTCCACCTATTGTTTCTAATTCGGAAGGGTCATTTGGTAGTGGCGAGGGTCACACGAGGTTCCTCCACCTCCTGTTTCTAATTCAAAAGTTAAGTGAGCGAAAACCCCCAATATTTTAAGAAAACCAACATTCTTCAAAATTTCGGTAAATCTAATAAGATGAAAGTTTAAAATATCCCAACTTTGTTGAGATGCAAATTAACAGAACACTCATTTACACTGTTCGTATGCATTGTTAGGATATCGAGTGAAGTACATACTACGATTTTCCTAATGCATCGATTTTCCTAACCGGTTGTTTTGGTTGTCGCTTGAGATGGGAACCAAAAAACGAAGGTTCAGATTTGATGTTTAGAGGTGTTGTCCACACCACATATCAGTCCATCCGATGTTTTCACCGCATGTTTAGGTTCGTGTTCGACGTCATTGTTGGAGTCCTCAGGTCCATTCTTCTCGACAGAGCTCTTGAGTTGAGAAATCAGTCACACAGGGTTTCGTGTTTGTTGGGAGTGAAACAGAATCATGAAGTGTTTTCACGATCTGATTTTAATTGGAATAGAAGGTTAGAATGGTAAATGTTATTTTTTTAACCTTTAAAATATAAGGGTATAATTTTCCTTCAAAAAATTATGTTTTTATTGTCAGATAAATGGGAATGGGCATAATTGTCAGAAATCATTGGGTGGTACATGACATTAGTCCAAGGGTCAGGGACAGTACATGTAATTTTTCTTAATTTAATTGTTTTCAAATGTCTCTCCGGGTTAACCACTCTCATGAATTTAGTAAGAGAAAAAAAACAAAGAAGAAATCTAATATTTGTTTACTTGAGAGGGTTCCCATACATTAACAGGGTACATTAGAATCTTATATGTCACATAAAGGAGAAATATTAAAAAAAAAAAAAAAATACTGCTTAATTTAAGTATAATTCTTCAATTTATTGAAGTATATAGTCCTTTTTTTTTGTCGTACCATATTTTATCTTATTCGTTTAAAACCTGTATCATCCGTTTTAATTTTTTTGTCGTTCTCAAAATGTTTGATCTTTTTTTTCATCGTACCGTTCTTGCCTTGGTTCGTTTAAAACCCGTTTCATCTCGTTTTTTTTTTTTTTTTTTTTTGCTGTTTCTGTTTTAACTATGTACAGAACTCGGTCCCAAGTCCTAAGCAAACAAGTGCATTTGGTAGCGAATCTTCAATGCTAGAGGTAGAGTATAGGAAATAATAAAAAAAAAAAAAAAAAAAGAAAACGAGAAAGAAACTTACAAGAGAAATCAGTGGTTTGCAGCTGCAATCGATGGAAGAGAACTCCTTCGATATAAAAAAAATGTAAAAAAAAAATAATAGTTCTTTGGTAATAACTATCCTTCAAGATACCGCATGAGTTAATTTCTAATGAAAACTATGAAGATTTAATGTTAATTTGCTGGGACTGATACTTCTAGTCTACCCTGTTATAGCAGTTAGTATCAATTGCAAGATTGAACAAAAAAAAAATGTCAGCATTAGGGATTTCAGGAATAAAACAAGAGAAAGATTTCCTGTTGCTATCAAGAGCATGTACCTTGTTTCCGTCCATAGTATAGGAATAAAGGTATCGGATTAATCGGATCGGTAGATTTGTGTTGGTTTTGGCGGGGTTGATCTCTATCTAATTATCTGTAGTATATAATCAGATACATTTACCGTATGAAGTAGTGACTTATGTCATAACGCCATTACTATGGGGATCCACAACCTACTTGGACCGTGCTACTCTTGACCTAATTCCTTAATCTGCCGCTTCCATGCGTCGTCCACCCATAGTATGTTTTGGAACGGCATATACATTTTTTTTTTTTGGTAAATAAAAAATTTATTCAGAAAAAAAGGGGGAAATAGTTGAAGCTTCAGCCTTACATAAGTCAAGAAGCCATGTAGCGAAAATAGGTCAGTGAATCACACCAGCTGATGACACTGCCTTCCTAGCTAGGGAATGAGCAACATTGTTAAATTTCCTAGGAATAAAAGCAAAGGAAATTGAAGGGCATAAAGTAGCCACTTTAAGGATATCCTTCCTAATGGTCTGCACCTCACTAAAATAAGGCCGAAGGGGATCATTAATACAATTGACGAGATTCTCATAGTCGGAGTCAAGGATAACATTAGTAAAGCCTCATTCAATACTGTCATGAGAGCCCTCCTTATGGCCAGCTCCTCGCCCATGAAAGCCGAGGAGATAGAAGCCCCTTGAGATCCGGCTTTAATAGGATTATCATTAGAATCTCGAATAATGTAACTAATGCCTCCCGAATTCATCTCTTAGTTGAAATAAGCATTAGTATTAACCTTGACCTTAACTCGAGGAGGAGGACACCAACAATTGCTAGAGATAGACTGCGAAACTTCAGATCTGTTGCAATCCAGCAAAATCATGGCAAATTCTCAAAAGGCCATGGTTGCTTTCTCAATTACCTCCATAGGACTCCAACACTTTGAATGATAATACAAATTATTCCTCGTTGTCCATAAGTACCAGCATAAGGAGGCAAAAAACCATGTACGCCTAGCAACCTGCTTTGACAGATTGAATAATGAATCCCAACTTTGAATCCATTGATGGATCCTACACTTATCTTCATTAGGAACTCTGTGGGAAAGAGCTGACCCGAACCAAACCGCCTTCGCAAAAGGACAATGAATCAAAATGTGTTCAATGGTCTCCCTTTGATCACCACATCTTTTGCAAGAACATCGATAGGAATTTGTCGATGGAACAGTTCATCACTTGAAGCAAGACCAATAGCACACGAATGCCAGAGAAAATTTTTGATCTTGGGAAGGGTCTGACAAGACCAAATACAGGAAGGGCAGATACATACGAGTATTAAATGGGTCTAGACTTTAATATGGGGATAAATAAATCGGCAAAAAAAAAAATGTACAACATTAATATGGTACACATATAATACATGTTTAATACAATAACATTTAGAGTAAAAATACATGCATATATTCATTATGCAATAGACATTTACATCATTCAATAAATATAATAATAGCATATAAATAAAATAAAATAAAAATTGCAATCTATGGAACATATATAAAATCATCATCTAATTAAAGGTTTGTAAGTTAAAGATTTAGGGTCTAAGTGTTGCGTGAAAGATTGATTATAGGAGGAATGAGCGAGGAATGAGCTCGTGTGGTTGTGAGAATGATGAGAAGGTTGAAGAGCTCTCAAAATAGGAGGAGAAATTTTTGTAGAAGGTAGAGAAAATAGTTAACATTGCATGGAAGTTCATGATATTGTGGGGGAAATAACAGGTGACGTGAGTTGGTGAAAGGGAGAAAAGGAAGCACTAGCTGGTGGGTGGGTGGTGGTGAAAAGGAGGAAAATATGGAAGAGCATCCAAAATAGAAGGAGATAATGGCGATGAAGAAGGAAAACATGTAGGAGGTTTCAAATTTGGGGATAGAATGAGGGAGCGTTTTTAGGAAAAAAAAATTAAATAATTGGATTTTCTCCTTTAGCACCTCTAATATTGTGTGGGTGAGATGTCCAACAGCAAAGGCTTAAATTAAAATCTCTTGATTTTAGTTTGAGCTCTTTGCAATTGATCTCATGTATAAATACGAACATATGTCTACAAGAAAATGCGAGGAAATCAAATTGTGTAAGCCATGGCTGCAATGGCATTGAAGTACTTGATTGTTATTTTCCTTTCATGTATGAATGGAAGTTTATTGCTTGCGAGAGAAGTTTCTTCATCTGCAACTTTGAATTCAAAAGGGCCATCTGGTCCTGGAGTGGGTCACAAGATTCCTCCATCAGCTGTTCTTAATTCAGAAGGGCCATCTGGCCCTGGCGTGGGTCACAAGGTTCCACCATCTGCTGATCTTAATTCAGAAGGACCATCTGGTCCTGGCGTGGGACACAAGATTCCCTCATTCGTTGTTTCTAATCTAGAAGGGCCATCTAGTCCTGGCGTGGGTCACAAGGTTCCACCATCTGCTGATCTTAATTTAGAAGGGCCATCTGGCCCTGGCGTGGGTCACAAGGTTCCACCATCTGCTGATCTTAATTCAGAAGGGCCATCTGGTCCTGGCGTGGGACACAAGATTCCCTCATTCGCTGTTTCTAATCTAGAAGGGCCATCTGGTCCTGGTGTGGGTCACAAGGTTCCTCCATCAGCTGTTCCCAATTCAGAAGGGCCATCTGGCCCTGGCGTGGGTCACAAGGTTTCTCCATCAGCTGTTCCCAATTCAGAAGGGCCATCTGGCCCTGGCGTGGGTCACAAGGTTCCACCATCTGCTGATCTTAATTCACAAGGGCCACTCGGTCTGGTGTGGGTCACAAGGTTCCTCCATCAACTGTTCCCAAGGGCCATCGGCCCCGGCGTGGGTCACAAGGTTTCTCCATCATTTGTTCCCCCCCAAAGGCCATCGGCCCTGGTGTGGGTCACAAGGTTCCACCATCTGCTGATCTTAATTCACAAGGGCCATCTGGCCCTGGTGTGGGTCACAAGGTTCCACCATCTGCTGATCTTAATTCACAAGGGCCATCTGGTCCTGGTGTGGGTCACAAGGTTCCTCCATCAGCTGTTCCCAATTCAGAAGGGCCATCTGGCCCTGGCGTGGGTCACAAGGTTCCACCATTTGCCGATCTTAATTCGGAAGGGCCATCGGTCTGGTGTGGGTCACAAGGTTCCTCCATCAGCTGTTCCCAATTCAGAAGGGCCATCTGGCCCTGGCGTGGGTCACAAGGTTCCACCATCTGCTGATCTTAATTCAGAAGGGCCATCTGGTCCTGGTGTAGGTCACAAGGTTCCTCCATCAGCTGTTCCCAATTCAGAAGGACCATCTGGCCCTGGCGTGGGTCACAAGGTTCCACCATCTGCTGATCTTAATTCAGAAGGGCCATCTGGTCCTGGTGTAGGTCATAAGGTTCCTCCATCAGCTGTTCCCAATTCAGAAGGACCATCTGGCCCTGGCGTGGGTCACAAGGTTCCACCATCTGCTGTTTCTAATTCAAAAGGACCATCTGGTTCTGGTGTGGGTCACAACGTTCCTCCATCTGTTGTTTTCAATTCAAAAGGGCCATCTGGTCCAGGCGTGGGACACAAGGTTCCCTCATTCACTGTTTCTAATTTAGAAGGGCCATCTGGTCCAGGCGTGGGTCACAAGGTTCCACCATTTGCTGATCTTAATTCAGAAGGGTCATCTGGTCCTGGCGTGGGTCATAAGATTCCTCCTTTCGTTGTTTCTAATTCATAAGGGTCATTTGGTCCTGACGAGGTCATAAAGTTCCTCCATTTTCCACTTTTAATTAAGGAGGGTCATTTAGTCCTAGCGAGGGTCACAAAGTTCCTCCATATGCAATTTTGGATTCAGGCAGCCCATCTGGTCTTGGCAAGGGTATAAAGTTTTCAATTTGTCTCTATAGAGTCATATAACTCTCTCTCTCTCTCTCTCTCTCTCTCTCTCTCTCTCTCTTTTCTCCCCCCCCCCCTCCCCCCACTCTCATTCTTTCTTGTTCGTTCATCTTCTAAGCATTTGTATGGATACATGATTTGTTAGGAGTTTAGCCTCACATTGATTATCAAATAGTCTTCAATCCCATGATACTAATAGTCCCTTCACATGTCAATTTGAACTTTTAGGATGAAAATTTTACATGGTATTAGAGTGTGATTTTCACCGTCTTTAGTTTTTACGTGCCCATAGTAGTACTTCTACACATGCAAGGGAGGGTTGGAATTTTTATCCTACATCAACTACTACTCACACATAAGAGTGTCAAATCTGGGCCCGGCCTGGTAGCATGGACCGAGTTGGCCCAATATAACCCAAAGCTATCCCAGACCGAACCCTTAATGGACAGGATTTGGTCTGGGCTTATAAAGCTTGACACCGTTTTGGCCCAGACCGAAACCCGTCCCTTTAAGAAGCCTGAACTAGCCTGAATCGATAATACCCAACCCGAACAATAGTAAGAACCAATAAGGCCCGTTAAGAAGCTCGAGCAAACTCGAACCGATTATTTTTATTGCTCAAATAATAATCAACTGACCAATGTTCTAACGATTCTTACTATATAAATGCAAAATATGCAATCCATTATCCATGCTCAAATACCTCTAAGATCAATCAAAACTCAACCACTTATAATTTTATTAAATATGATAAAAAAAATACCACAAAAAATTTATTGTCGAGTAAAAAAGCTACCTGCGAAGGCAGCCCGGACTGAGCCAGCCCAAAATCAGCTCAATAAGCCTAGCCTGATAACCGCCCGACACCGGATTGACCCATTAGTTATTGAGTCCAGCGTAGCCCACCCCAAACAGAACCCCTTAATGGATCTTTTTTTGGGTTGGACTTGTAAAGCCCGACACTGTTTCAACCCAGATCGAACTGACCCGTTGACACCCTTACCCACACAAGATATATTCTTTGCCTACCAATTCAAATTCGTTAGATGAAAATTTTACACAAATTTACACAATGAGATGGATAATTAAACAAGAAAAAAATTTCATATACACCCCATATAGTATGGCTTAATCTCTCTCATACGCCTTTGTTTGCGATAATATCACTAACACCCCCTCTGTTAAATCATGTTCTTTAATCGATGACGTGTCACCGTCTTAAATTCGTTAATGACAAAACTACCCCTTTATATTTTTACTCTTTTAATTTTAAAAAAGGGAAAATATCTATCACACCCCATGTAGTGGGATCCGCATCCTCTCCTACCAATGGTTCTGGGAGGACAGTGGCAACCTGCCCTGGATGGCTGCCACGTGGCTCTCGGTGAATCCGAGACCCACGTCCGAGCCAACACCCAACCGACAAGCCGAGCCGACATGGGTGTCGGCTCAAACGTGGATCTCGGATTCACCCGCGAGCCACGTGGCGGCCATCCGAGATAGTTTGCCGCGTCCTCCCAAAACCACTGGGAGGAGACGATGTGAATCCCCATGTAGTGTCTCTCACCCCCCGCGCCCCCACCCCTGCCCCCGCCCCCGCCCCCGCCCCCGTGCCATTGTTTACGATAATATCCCTAGCAACCCCTACTTTTGAAAAACTGTATCAATCAAACCTCTCCTTTAAGATATGTCCCCTAACTGATGACGTGACACTATTTTAATTTAATTATTGACAAAACTATCCCTAGATATTTTCTCTTTTAATTTTAATAAAACTAAAAAAATAATTTGTAACCTAACGGGTTTCTTTCCCTAATCTCTGGGGACGGCAAAACCAATCGGTTATACACATGGAAAAAAACGGTGACTGTAAAATCACATGAGCGAAATGAATTTACATTCCGTTCTTCATCATACCCACTCCACATTTGATCAGGATGATGCTTTGTATGTCGCACAGAAATCCTCAGGATGATGTTTCGTATGTCGCACAGAAATCTTTTTCATCCGTACAATCATCCAGTCGAATATCGAATGACTGGGATTAACATTAATGCTCTATGGTCTACCTATTGGTCTTCCCAAATTGAGATTTTGGTAGTTAATTGTTTGGGTTGTCGTTGGTTTCTTTTTATAAAAATTCTTTTTAAATATAGATATACCAAATCTATTTTTCATTCTGCAATCTATTTTTTATTGTAGTTACCAAATGACTTTTTATTTTTGATTAAAAGTGGTTTTCGAAAATACTTTTTAAAAGAATAACAAAAATCAAAAACAAAAATGATACCAAACACAACATTAGTTACTTGCAAAACATTTTAATTTTTACTTTTAACCACACATAGGAATAACATTGCTCTAATAGAGGTCATCCGCAGTCCGTTTTGACATTTATTTATGATCATTTATCCATGATCTATTCTCACTCATTCGTCGACGCCACAGATCTGACCTAGATGACACCCCACCCATATAGTCTATTTCCCTCTACTAGACACAATGTAATTAATTACCCTCACTTCACATTTTTCACATCATTCCTTTATCCAAAGTGTGACAAAATACAACTTGAAACATAAGAAACAAAAGATGAGAAAAGTTCACAATCACATATCATGAACAAAATAACGATTAATAACATTGACACCGAAACATAAAATTAAAGCATCAGAGTTACTCTAATGGGTTGGGTTTGGTTTGAACCGATTTTATTCGATCTTGGGTCAACAGGCTGAGTTAACTAGGTCTAATTTTAATTTGGGTTCCAGTATATGGTCAGGGTTTGAAAATGATTTCGGTCTTCAGCCTGGGCAACCGGGCTGGGTTTGGTTTGAACCGATTTTATTCGATCTTGGGTTAAACCAGTCCGGTTTGACACATCATTTTTTTTAAATTTATTACTCGTTGGCGCGTGGCAGCTTGTCCGGTGCCCTGTGGCGGCGATTTTTGTGTCGCCATCACTGTCTCATAGAGTTCTACTAGCTGGTATAGTTTGTTTTAATTTTTTACGATTAAAAAATAATTCGATTGTGTCAAATCTCTTTTTTACTCCAAAAATAAAAATAGGAATCAAAACAAATTTATTCTTTGCTTTAATGACTCTAAACATTATTCTGATTCTTAACTCAATGATTTTGATTCCATATGAGAGGCTTTGATATCACTATAGGATTTTTAATCCCATAAAATTATTGCAAGTAGTCCCATATAGAAGATAAAAACATATTGAGCATTATCAGATCTAATAATAATAATAGAAACATACATTTTGCTGAAAATTGATTTTTGATCGTGTTCATGATTCAAGTCACAACAAAGATCTTCTACAATTTATTTTCTCTTGGGTATGGATCACTTTGAACGTATTGTGTAAAGAGGTTATAGGGATCCTTGTCACTGTATTTATATTAATACATTTACCAAATCTATTCCAATCTCATAATGGAATAGATTAGTCTATAAATATAAATGGGATAATTGTGAGTAAATGGCCCACATGCCATTATCCATTTTAGGTATCTGTTTAGGAGAGTTATGAGCGTCGAATCTGAGGGACATGTGGCACTCAGATCACCGTCCATCCTTGATGGAAGGAGACGGTTGGTCTATAAATACTAATGGGTAGGGTCCTGTGCACACTGATAGAAATTGAGAACTCCATCACGTTTTCTGTCTGGGAATACAGTCAGTGCAGAGAAATCCTTCCCCTCTCTCTTCTCTTTGTGTTGTGGAGCAGGGCATATCAGAGCACGTCATCAGAGGACATCCTTCCCCTCTCTCTTCTCTTTGTGTTGTGGAGCAGGGCATATCAGAGCACGTCATCAGAGGACATCGTTTGGACGGACAATGGTTGGAACAGGTCACACTGAAGGTATTTATCTTCCGCATTAATCTTCAATGTATTAATGATAAATAATAACATTATGGTATCAGAGCTGGATTTCAGCCACCCATCCACCGATCTGATGTATTAAGAATCAGTTTTAATGAATTAAAAAAAAAATGTATTTTTTTTTTCTTTTGGTTTTGGCCGGCGGCGCAAGGAGAGCAGGCCAGCCCGCTGCGGCTTTACGGCAGCCATCTTTTGCAGGAAGGCAGCAAAGTAGGCTGCCGGCCGCGCTAGGCGCAGCAGGCCAGCCCGCAAGGGCCAGCCTGCCGCGGCCATGCGCAGCCAGCAGGCTGCCGCAAGCATGCCGAGTTTTTTCCTTTTAAACTTTTTTTTTTCTCTCGCTCTCTCCGGCCCTTCGCATATGGAATGGTGGTGACCGGCGCTTTCGCCGAAATCCTTTGGGAAGTGCCGGATTTTCCAGCACCTCCCTAGCGCCGCCGTTGCTAGTTACGATGGTCTGATAAGAGAGGAAGAGAAAATTTTTAAGGATGGCATTTTTTGTAAATTTGAGGGAATCTTTGGTTAAATCTAAAGGTTTTAGGGTTTTAGTAGTCTCGGTTCAATCCGGTTCAATAATATGAACCGGATAAAGAAAACCCGGTTATGCGTTGAACCGAACCAAATCTATGACCCGAATCAAACCCTTTTGACCCAAGTTTTTAAACCGGGTGATTCTGTTATACAGATGGTGACGTTTAATAATTTTGGACTATATTTATTATATATCATTATAAAATGGTTATGGACCGAACGTCACTGAATAAGTGACTGCACCTTTTTTATGACAGTTTGTTCTGAACGTCGCTAAAAGTTAAAGAACAGTGACTATATTGTTATGACAGTGTGTTCGGAACGTCGCTAAAAATCTAGTTTTTCTTGTAGTGACATTTACAGACAGAACGTCACTGTATCTATAAACATAACAGAATGATTTATCTTACTGTTTAGTGACATTACAGAATAAACGCCACTAATTATATGAATATAGTAAGTTGTTTATGCCACTGTTTTAGTGACAGTAACAAACACCATTAAAAGTCAGTGTTAAATAAAAGAATAAGCCATTAGAAACTCTTTTAAGATTATTAGGCTTATATTAACACTTATGAATGTTTGTTTAAAGGATGCCATAGATGACAAATATGCCCTTATAATAAAGTTTTGTGTTAAAATCAAGGAAATAATTAGTTTTATTTTAACACATATAAGTGCTTATTTAAGGATGTCAAAAGATTGAAATACCCTTCTAGTGGTAGGCATCAGAAAAATTGCATCTTTTGCATTGGGACTGGATATCATCCCCACAGAAAAATATTCTTTTTCTTATGTGAGAAGATGGAATAAGATAGAATGTGAAACTACAAGACAGTGGGAGCCTTCTTCTGCCTACAGGTGTGGAACAACCTTCTGAATTGTAGTGTAGCATTCTAGTCTTATTAATACAGACCTTGACAGATATAGACTATAATCTTAGCCCACAGATAATTTTGTAGGATATATCTGTCTGTCACTTAAGTTAGATGTCAATCAACTTAGTGTAAAGTTACACATACTGAAATTGGTTATAAGTTTAGTCCACAGGTAGATTATAATTAATTTTAGTGTGTTATTGATTATTGACGTGGGTTGATATCAGTATAAGTTTGTACGCCAATAAATCTAAACTTCCTTATTATTGTTTGTAGTTTATAACCAGAACTCTCTCCCAATGCTTACTGGGGAAAACTATCCAGATTGGAAAGAAAAGGTGTATATAACTTTAGGGTGCATGGATTTGGATTTGGCGCTTCGTGAGGATCAACCTGCTGCTCTTACGGACTTTAGTACGCCAACCCAAATTGCTCACCATGAAAAGTGGGAACGGTCTAACAGATTAAGCTTAATGATTGTCATGAATAACATTGATAAGAGCATCAAAGGTTCAATTCCTGAATGTAAAACTGTTCAAGAATACATGAAGGCAATTGAAACTCAGTTCGAAAGTGCTGACAAGGCATTAGGCTACACCCTATTAGAGCAGTTAAGCACCATAAAGTACAATGGTAAGAAAAACGTGCGTGAGCATATCATGCATATGAGGGATTTGACTTCTAAGCTGAAAAATTTGGAGATTGACATACAAGAAAATTTATTAGTGACATTCATATTTAATTCTCTCCCAAAGCAATATGATACCTTTAAGGTATCCTATAATACACAAAAGGCAAAGTGGACAGTAAATGAGTTACTGAACATGTGTGTGCAAGAAGAGGGGAGACTTAAGGCAAACAATATGGAAAGTGCACATCTAGCCATCAGTTTATAGTTACAAAGGGAAAAATAAGTCCTTCAAGAAAAAGAATAAGGGAAATGTACCAATAAAGAATGATGGTACCAAAGCTCTTCCCAAGTGCTTTTTTTTTTTTTTTTTTTTTGGGGGGGGGGGGGGGGGGTTGGCCAAAGTTGCATCCCTGTCGGTTCGATATTCGTCAGAGAGTGGTTGGGTCTCTAACTCAGTGATTGTGGATAACCCGAAAAGGAAGAAAGGACATATGAAGAAAGATTGCCCTAAGTACCACGAAGCGGGCCGGAGCCACCGGTCGCTCGGAGGATATTTGTAACCGTGTTGGTTTCCGACCACGGACCTGGTATTTATGATATAATATTTGGTTTGTGACTTACGTTTGGAAAAGAAAGGTAATTCCAAAATATTATACTCTTTTGTATGTCATGAGTCCAATTTTATTGATTCTCATTCAAATAATTGGTGGATTGATTCCGGATCAACAATCCATGTGGCTAATACCCTTGCGGGGTTTTCCGGAGACAAGACTTCGAAGGAAAATGAGAGACACATCCATTCGGAAATCGGATGCAATCTCAAGTGGAAGTGTGGAGTCTCGATTAGTCTGTCCGCAATCCGGTTTTGTGTTGGATTTAGGAGATACTTTTTATGTTCCATCTTTTTCAAAGAACCTGGTTTCTGTTTCCAGATTGACACCTTTGGATTATGTGTTTAATTTTTCTGGTACAGTTTTAAAGATTTTGAAAAACAATGTAATAATTGGTACAGTTTCTTTAATAGATGGTTTATTTCTCCTAAATCTAGATCCAACATATGAAAGTAGTCTATTCTCTGTAAACAATATTGGTCAAAAGAGAATGAATGTGAATGAGAAATCCTCTCAGTTGTGGCATCTTAGATTATGTCACATATCTAGTGACAGAATTAAAAGATTAGTGAATGATGGAATCCTTGAGACTCTTGATTTCACTGATCTAGGATTATGTGTGGACTGCATCAAGGGAAAGCAGACTAACAAAAACAAGAAATGTGCCAGAAGGTCAACTGAACTACTAGAAATCATACATACAGATATCTGTGGCCCATTTTCCACTCCTTGTCTGAATGGTCAGAGATACTTTATCTCATTCATTGATGACCATTCTAGATTCATGTATCTCTATCTTTTAGTTTATAAAGATGAGGCATTAGAAGCTTTTAAGAACTTCAAGACAGAAGTAGAGAAACAGACTAGAAAAGTGATCAAGATCGTGAGAGCAGATAGAGGAGGGGAATACTACGGTAGAACCACAGAATATGGTCAAAGACCTAGCCCTTTTGCACGGTATCTTCAAGAGCAAGGTATTGTACCACAATATACCATGCCTGGATCTTCGGATCAAAATGGAGTTGCTGAAAGAAGAAATCGTACACTTATGGATATGGTCAGGAGTATGATTAGTTACTCTAATCTACCTCTGAAATTGTGGAGTGAAGCTCTTAAAACAACAATATATATCTTGAATAAGATACCATCCAAGTCGGTTTCCAAAACTCCTTTTGAGTTATGGAATGGACGGAAACCTAGTTTGAAGCATACTCGCATATGGGGCTGTCAAGCCGAAATAAGAGTCTACAATCCACATCTTCAAAAGTTGGACCCTAGAACAGTCAGTGGATATTTCATTGGCTATTCTGAAAGATCAAAGGGTTATAAGTTTTATTGTCCCTCATATAGTCTTACCATTGTAAAGTCTAAAGTTGCTAAGTTCTTAGAGGATGGCGACAACAGTGGGAGTGTACATGGTCAAAACATTGAGTTCAATGAACAAGATGGATCGATAATTTCTTCTACATATAATGGTCAGGGTTTTATCCCTTTACCAGTGGTACCTGTGGTTTATGAGACACCACAAGCTCATGATGAAGTACCACATCAAGATACGCCACATTAGGAACCAGTTGTCGCTGAACCTGTGGTTCAGAATCAAGAAACCAATAATGAGCCACAAGTTTTAAGGAGATCCTCAAGAGAAAGAAAATCGGCAATCCCTTCAGATTATGAAATGTATCTCCAAGATCGTGAAACTGACGTTGGAATAATGATCCGAAATCATTTTCACAAGCTATGGGTTGTGTAGAATCCATTTTATGGCAAGATGCCATGAAGGATGAAATGGAATCTATGTCAAAGAATCAAGTATGGAAACTTGTAGAATTGCCTAAGGGCACCTCCACTGTGGGGTGTAAATGGGTTTTCAAAACTAAAAGAGATCCACACGGAAATATCGAAAGATACAAGGCCCGACTCGTGGCAAAAGGTTATAATCAGAAGGCTAATATTGATTATAAAGAAACTTTTTCGCCCGTATCTAGAAAAGATTCTTTGAGGATCATCATGGCATTGGTGGCTCACTTTGATCTTGAGCTACACCAGATGGATGTCAAAACAGCATTTTTGAATGGTGATATGATTGAAGAGGTATACATGGATCAACCTGAAGGTTTTAATTCGGATAAAGGTGATCATCTAGTATGTAAGCTTAAGAGATCCATATATGGATTGAAACAAGCTTCCCGACAGTGGTATTTGAAATTTGATAGCACGATTACTTCTAACGGTTTTGTGGAGAATCGAGCAGATCAATGCATTTACATAAAGATCAAAGGGACTAGTTTCACCATACTAGTATTATATGTGGATGGCATCCTTATAGCTAGCAATGATCTAGGGATGCTACATGAGACTAAATATTTCTTGACCCAAAATTTTGACATGAAGGATATGGGTGAAGCCTCCTATGTTTTAGGCATAGAGATTCACAGGGATAGGTCTCTTAAGACCTTAGGACTATCCCAAAAGGGTTACATTGACAAAATTTTGGAAAGGTTCAAGATGAAGCAATGTTCATCAAGTGTAGCACTTGTAATTAAAGGCGACAGACTCAGTCTGGAGCAATGTCCGAAGACAAATCTGGAAAAGCAGGCAATGCAGAATATCCCTTATGCATCAGCAGTAGGCAGTTTGATGTATGCTCAGTCCGTACCGGGCGACACTCTTGGGGGGAGTATTAGGTAGGTTCCAAGTGAACCCTGGTTTACCACATTGGAAAGCAGCAAAGAAAGTACTGAGGTAAGTTTGTCATAGATTTGAAAGTCATAAGTTCTATTGAAAGACCTATAAAGATCTACTGTGACAACACTTCAGCAGTAAGCTTCTCTAACAACATATGCTCAGTGAGTCGCTGCCGGCACATTGAGATAAAGTACTTTGTTGTTAAAGAAGACGTTCGAGATCATCATGTTCAAATAGAGTATGTCAGCACTAATGATATGGTAGCAGATCCCTTCACCAAAGGCCTTTCGGCCAATGTGTTTGTGGCACACGTGGGACATATAGGGCTATGTAAATCATTTAGTGATTAAAATGTTTTATTTATAATTATGACATTGCAATGTAAAGTTGATGATTTCGAAATAAAGTTATTTTTTTTCCTGTCATTTATTTGGTTGTATACATAAAGTTTTGGAATGACAGATGCCTATAAAGTTTTCTAGGCAATAAAGTTTGACCATTGAATCGATTATAGAATTGATTCTATAAAGTAGGGTAGTCACAATTGAGGTTCATCGTAAAATAAACAATCTATTGTAATACATGGAAGGAAGTGTTTCCATTGTACTTCAATACTGGGACATGCTCCGCCATGATTCATGGGTTGAGAGTTTTACTATGAACATAAAGAACAAGTCCATGAGGAAAGATCCGAAAGTTAATGTATGGTCATACATCAGGTTATAACTCTAAAATGGCTTGCCAAGTGACAATATGGGTCAAGTGGGAGAATGTGAGTAAGTGGCCCACATGCCACTATCCATTTTAGGTATCTGCTTTAAGAGAGTTATGAGCGTCGGATCTGAGGGACATGTGGCACCCAGATCACCGTCCATCCTTGATGGAATGAGACGGTTGGTCTATAAATACTAATGGATAGGGTTCTATGCACACTGATAGAAATTGAGAACTCCATCACGTTCTCTGTCTGGGAATACAGTCAGTGCAGAAAAATCCTTCCCCTCTCTTTTCTCTTTGTGTTGTGGAGCAGGACATATCAGAGCACGTCATCAGAGGACATCGTTTGGACGAACAATGATTGGAACATGTTACACTGGAGGTATTTATCTTCCGCATTAATCTTCAGTGTAGTAATGATAAAGAATAACAATAATTACATAATCCTTGTTTGGATTCCTACTAGTTAAAAATAATTAAGTATAATAATATTGTCCATAATAAATCTAATAAAAATTTTACATCTATTTCTTTTCTTCTAAGACGCTTAAATATAACTCGTCGTTTTCAACTACTAAAAAAAATTTCTTTTTGTTTAGTTCTTAACGAAGGTAGTTGGTATGTAATGAGTGATGATTGACTTTACAACAAAGATATTCTGTGTCCAAAGCTTAAATCTTTCTTTTCCTCTTTTGCTGTGCTCAGAATGGGGAGTGGACTCACTGAAGTATTATCCCTCAGCTTTTGGAAATGTTGGAATCAAGCTTCCTAGAAAAACAGCATTGTCTTGCTGGGTCAACTGGGGAGGTAAGATTTGCTCTGATGTTTTCACCCTTAAACATATCAATCTGCCATTCTGTCCATTGTAGCCTTGTAAGCTTTTGCTGATTATAGCTTATGATTATGGTTTAAGGTACTGATGTATTAACATCTAAAATTTTCGATGCAATATAATGTTTACATTTCAACTTGATAATTGATATTTATTACTAAAGCTGACTGGCCATGTTTGTACTTTGTTGAGATAGCAAAGTCAATATCCACTGTAGGGTGTCGATAGTGTCCCAATGTGTTTAGTCTTATCTTAAGGTGTTCTGTTATCATTAGAGTTATTAGAGTTTGATTATAATTGTTTTCTAGAGTTTTACTAGGTTGTAAGAACTTGCTTTCATTATTAATAAATAGGTGGCAGTGGGGGGAGAAGAACAAACACACGAATTCTTCTCTCCCTCTCTTGGTTCTTTCCATCCTTTTCCTCTCCTCTCTTTCTTTCTATTTTGTTACATGGTATCATAGCGATTGCCTGTTTGAGAGTCGGTTAAGGTCCTCCCCTCTTCCTTCCTTCCTTTTTCATATCCTCCATTGAATTAGGTAAGTGATCTGGTTTATTTCATTGGTTTATTGCTCATGGTTAAAAGGAATCCAATTCTATTTTTCTGTACCTGAACCTGTTGCTCTCGATCATTGTTTTATATCATTTTATTGATCTTTAAATCCTGATTTAATCTGGACTTCTGTTACACATTAAATCTGGTCCTGCTAGCATTAATTCTTGTCATCAGTTACAAATATGTTATCCTTCTTCCTCCTCTCTTTAATTTCCGTTAAATCATCAAGAAAGTGTTCTATCATTACTATTGTGAATATTCTCCTCAAGTTGCGGATCTGTCATAATATTCAATTTCTGGTTTGAAATTCTTATCTTCTACCACTTTCGGATTTGGGTGTCTTGCTGATTTACTGCTATTAAATCCCTGAATGTCAATTACAAACCTGAGTCCCTGTTACTCAGGATTTATTGCACAGCAGTTATCTCCAGTCCGTCCAGTCGTGGACGGATGGATTGGATTCAAAGGACACCCCCCATGTATTGGTATACGTGTCCTTTGAATTCAGTCCATCCGTTCAGACAAACTGGGCAGACTGAAGATGATCTCAATCCGTTACATTAAGCCTAGGTTTGAGCTCTGACCTCCACCTTGCACCCGACTGGTATTCTGATCTGAGAGTACTGCATTATTGCTCACTCATTATTAGGACTAATACTCATCTAATACTTGGCTGCTGTGAATTTCTATTTCTGATACAAACTTAATTAATTATCCCACCTTTGGATGGAAATCAAATTATGAAATCCTCTTATCCAATCAGTTTGTGCCACTGTTTCACTTAATGATCTGTCATTGATACATTAGATCATTAGCTTTTCAATTAGTGTAAAAATTATACTTGTTTGTGTTCATAATCCTAGCAGTGTAAAAAATATAATGCTTAGAGGCAAGTTTTCTAACCAAACAATTTACCCAACTTGGGCCCATTAATTAGATAACTTTCCGCAATAAAGTTTATGCTCTCACTATGGATGGGTAATTTAAGAATTTTGGATTATCAAGGGCGAAAGAGAGGTGGCAGTTTACTTTTATGAGGAATCAGAAAATAAGTTGCGCCTATAGTTCGGGATATTATCCATTTGGCATCTTGTTGTCGAACTTGTTCCTTTTCTTATGTTCCAAGGGGAGTGAATGTTTGTGCTCATACTCTTGCCTGGAAAGTCACTACCATTTCGGGGTTGGTTCAATGGCCATGTTCCATTCCTTGATTTCATGATTTAGTTAATCATGATGCCTCGGTTGTTTCCCATTTTGATCATGATTTTCTATTTATAAAAAAAAATTGCGAGGGGAGTCTGAGTAAATATAGGCCAAGAATAGGAGAGTGATAGAAATTTCCATTATTGAATATTACATAACAGTTCCCCACATGGTTAAATAAATACCCAAAATCCTAAACATTTGGTTGGTGTATCAGAAATGTATCAGGCTAACAATGGTGTAAATTGAACGCCAATATTGAAAGAGTATTTGTTGGAAATGTTGGTTGAGGTTGTCAATCTGGCTATGGGAAGTTTTGAGAGCATGCATAACACTTTAATTTAGTGTGGGTAATTAAGTTTGGTTGCTGGGAGACAATAGCGCATCTAAAATAAATTCTAGAGACTAGAGTTAAGAGAAGGGAATGGAAGGATTAAACAAAACATGTCAAAGAAGTGAACTGACAGGGTGAAAAAGAAGGCAATTGTGTAGAAGAGCTACCTACTGTTACCACTCGATGAATAACATCAAGGAAACCCATCAATAGCAACTGAAGTGCTGCATATAAATGAAGTTTATCTTTCAAAACAGTAGAGGATGGGAGAGGAAGAAAACGAGTGAGGTGCTAACGTAACCCCTACTCCAATAAGAAACTAATTACTCTTTTTCCTACTCTTTTTTTTTTTTTTTTTTTTTGGAGGGGGGGGGGGGGATCAGCCAACGACCAAAAAAAGTGAACCTTGTCAACTAGACAACCAAGACCCGGTCTCCAAAATTACCTTAGCTGCATATGGACCAAAAATTGCGTACAAGTTAAGAAACCCAGTTGACCAGTCTCTGTTTGTTGTGACCTACCTATTTGCTTAGGTTGTCTTAATAATAATTTATTTGAAGTCTCATGCATGGATCACGCGTTTGACCCAAAAATGGTTCAACTGATCAACCCATGAACTGAACCTCCAAACTGGCTTGATGACAGACCTTATTTGATAACCATAGTTTTGATTTAGGTCTGTTTGGTTAGAAGTTTAAAGTGAGCAAATGAAGTAAAAATAGATTAACTTTTAATTTTCATTCAACTTCTAACACCAAACACTCTGATATTGAAAAGTTTATTCTCTCTTTTTTCTTTTCATTTCATTTCTACAAGATTTTCTACCAACATTCATGGTAAAATGAAAATTGTTTCATTATCAATAGAGAATAAGATTATAGTTGTTCATCCTCACCTTCATGCATCTTTTTTTACAAAAAAAAAATTCCATCACTATTAATTTATAATAAAATCTATAGAAGTACATTTACTGAATTCCATCATCCTGAAGCCCTCAGCTCTACAGACTTTTAACGGTCTTTCAGATATCAAATCGAAACAATGCAATACGGGAAATCTTATTCCCAACAATTTCATATCACTTTACCAACAATGAAGATCTTATGCACTCTACTCCACTTTCCTTCCCTTTATTTCCAGCCAAGCATGGTCTTAATAAATTTTGAAAATGGGGTTTTCTTAGTAGGTGTTTGAATTTGGAGACAGGTACAGAGTGAAGTATGACAGCAGCATTCCAGAGGCAAAGAGCTACCATGCATAAGTAAGTGGTTATAAAGATGAGTCGTTATGGGGAGCTTTGTGGCTTTTTAAGGCTACAGGCAATGTGTTACGTCATCAAAAATGCTGATAGCTTCGCAGGTTGGGCAATTACTGAGTTCAGCTGGGACATGAAGTGTGCGGATGTTCAAATCATTGCTTTAATGGTTAATAAGTCTCTTCAATCTCTCAATAAATTTCCTTTAATTCTAATTTTGAAGTTTTTATTTTAGAAATTTGAATTAATTAAATAGGTTGAAGGTCTTCAAGTATATACAATAGGTTGTAAACTACTTGATAATCCATATAAGATTAAACTCTCAAAACACTCCTACACGTATGGTAGTATGTACTCCAACTATTTGGTAGTTGGTGTGAAACTAATTAAACTACCAACACTATCCTGCACGTGTAGCAATACCTACTGTTGACACGGGACTCCAACTATTTGGTAGCTAGCATGAGATTAAATTCCCAGCATTCCCCCATGTATTATATGACAATACATACTACAGACACAAGGGACTCCAACTATTGGTAGCTGGTGTGGGACTAAATTCCCAGCACTCCTCCACAAGTATTGTGGTATGTACTACAGACACGAGGGACTCCAACTATTTGGTAGTGTGGCAGTACATACTACAAGTACGAAGAACTCCTAGGTGTATAGAATGAGTTGTAGACTATTTTGTACCCCCCTCCCCAGTGTGGCACCCTCCCCAGTGTGGCAGTACCTACTACAAACACAATGGACTTCCTTATGCATACGAGTTGTAGACTATTTGGTAGTCAATATGGCACTAAGTTTCCAACACTTCCCGCACATGTGGCAATGCATGCAGAGATTTGAGATGGAGAGAATCCGCTGACGTCATGTAAAATTTTCATCTCTAAATTTCGAACTAATAAGTAGAAAGACTCCCAAATATATAAAGTTCGAGACTAAACTGATCCCAACACTTAATAAATTGAATTTGTATTCCTAAAGCAATGTCATTCTTCTTGTTTACAGTTGTTCGATGGAAGCAAAACCAAAGAGGAAACAGTGATAATCAAACAGTATCGACCAAAAGCTGAACATTAGTTATGCGCTTGCCTCAACAAAAACCATAAAAACAATGTTGATTGCACAAAAGGAGGTCTGTTATACGTTCGTCAATGGAACAACATGCAGTACATATCAACAGCAGCATTCCTTCTCACAGTTTATGCAAACTATTTACAGAACTCAAACCAGAAACTTTTGTGAAAAAGGGTTAGTGGGACCCCAAGAGATGATCACATTTGCTAAATCTCAGGTGGATTACATATTGGGATCTAACCCAATTGGAATGAGCTATCTTGTAGGGTATGGATCAAAGTATCCAATGAAAGTACGCCATAGAGGATCATCAGTTGTATCAATAGAGAGAACAATAAGTTCATAAGTTGTACACAAGGGTATCATAATTGGTATGGAAGGGAAGAACCAAACCCTAATGTTCTAATGGGGGCCCTTGTTGGTGGGCGTGATAATCATGATCAATTCAGGGATAAACGGTATGATTACATGCAATCTGAGGCCTGCCTCTACAATGCTGCTCCATTGGTTGGAATTTTTGCAAAACTGCATCACTTGAATAACTTGTCTGCAGTAGTCAGTCAATGATTTCTTCTTTATAGATTTTTTTTATTCATTCAGATAAAAATAAAATGAAATGTAAAAGAGATTTTTTTTCCCATTTTCTCTGTATTGATTTTTGGATTCGATCATATTACAAAAAAATTAAAAAAATAAAAAAATCAGAGTGATTAATTTTTTTTTTTAATACAAAGTGAGATTCATTCATCTTGGAAGAGGAAATGATGTAGAGAGCATTTTCATTGATTTCTTAGATCGTTTGGATCGCTAGAAATCTATTCGATCGATGTGCAAACATTGGTTCGCTATAACTTTTGCTACGGTAAATTAGTAAAATTGTATCAATGATCCATCCTTAGTTCCAATGATGCATTATAAATCCTCATTCTAACATAAGCCGTTAAATGTTTAGGGATTCGGTATTGGATTAATCAAATCCGTAGATTAGTCTCGGTTTTGGCCATGGTCGATCTCGATCCGATGAATATGCAATATGTAATCAGATACATTTACTGTATGAATAAATGCTATTTATAGCGCTTGGACAGTGGAGAGTCTTTTTTAGTATACGGCAATAGCATAGGTCATAAGGCCATCATTATGGGGATCCACAACCTGATTGGACCGTATTAACACTGATCTAATTCCTTAACATGTCGTATTCGCACGTCATCCACTCATAATTAGTAAGTTCAAGAAACAGCAAAATTTTGGGTACGAATACATATTAGTATTAGACGGGTCTAGACTTCAATGTAGGGGGAACCAATAAGTTGGCGTAAGAAAAAATGTATGACATTAATATGGTGCTTGTGTAATACATGTTTAATACAAGAATAAAGTACATAAATCTCCCATGCATTTTGGCTAAAAGACATGGACCTCCCATGTCATGTTTAATTAGACACAAACGTTCCCTCAAATTTGAAGCTCATGACATGTAACTACTGTTAATTGGAACATGGTAATGGTTGATGTCAGATAGACAAATTAATTATAATGATCATGATACCCATGATACCCTCGTAGATAATAAAATGAGAAGATCTGAAACAAAGCCGATTTGATTTTTTTTTCAAAACCTTGACCCCGATTGCAAAACAGAAGAGGAGAATTATCTTCAAATCAAAAAGGTAGAAGAAACTGGATCGGACTCCTCTTCAGGCACTCAGATATCCAATTGAAAGAGGGAAAAAATTAGAAGCTCGATTGTTCGCAGGAGACGGAGGAAGACGAACATCCGCAAAAGAAAGAGAAAATCTTCGGCCGGAGTTACATTTCTTGACCTGAAATTTATCGAATGTTCACGTCTTGGATGGCTGCAGAGAGTACATGTCGTCTCCTCCGCCACCCACGCCGACCCTACTTCTCTAAAATGCCAACTTCCACCGCCATGAACCTGAAGAAGCCACCTTCTCCTTCGACTTCCATCTCCACCCTCCACCGCATGCTGCCACCGCTCTCTCGTGGGCGGAGCCCTAATTCACAGGTTCAGGTCAAAATTTACCTAGGAGCAGGACAAGAAGTTTGCGAGGAACTTCCTGGAATATTGTAGTTTCAGAGCTCTAGCTATCTCTAATCGGATGATAGGTAACCTCGTTGATGGTGAGAGTACTGTTGAGTAAGAGGGTTTTTCTCAAATTGCACCTGCGATTCCTGCAATATGTGGTTACTGTGATAATCTTTTTGAAGTGCTTATGCATCACCCACTGGAGGTCGGCTCCAATTCTGTGTCTATGAGAAGTATCTTAATGGATTGGAAAGGTAATTTGGTAATACATTTGTTTCTTAAACATTTATTCGTTAGTAGGTTACTTCTGTATCAAATTTCTAGCTTTTGCAGGATGAAGAATCCGGCCGGCCAGCGGTTGCAGTTGCAGAGGAGTCCGGCGGACGAATTTTTCTCGTGATGTTCGTCTTCCTCGTTCTCTTGTTGAAGGATATGAATTTAAAAAAAAAAAAAATTGCAAAGAGGTTTATGAAAAGTTGGTTTCGAGTTTTTATATGGATTTAAAAAGGGTAATTCAGACATTTTACCCAAGTTCTTCGAGAGGAGTTTTTATGTATTTTACCTTTAATACAGTAGCATTAAATAGAAATAATAACACATATATGAAATATATATAAAATCATGTCTAATTAAGGATTTGTAGGTAAGAACTTAGAATCAAGGTGTGCGTGGAAGATGGATTGTAGGAGGAATGAGCTGGTGTGGTTGTGATCGAGTTGATGAGAAGGTTGAGGAGCTCTCAAAAAAAAGAGGAGAAATTTTAGCAGAAATTGAGAAAATGGTGATGATTGCATGGAAGTTTATGATATTGTGGAGGAAATAGCAGGTGGCGTGAGTTGGTGAGAGGGAGAAAAGAAGCACCAGCTGGTGGTGTTGGTGATAAGGAGGAAAAGAGGGAGGAGCACCAAAAATAGAAAGACGTGATGGTGATGAAAAAGGAAAACATGTAGGAGTTTTCAAATTTGGGGAGAGAACGGGGGAGAGTTTTAAGGAAACAATTTTAGAGTTGGATTTTCTCTTTTTAACACCTCAAATATAGTGTGGGTGAGATGTCCAACAGCTAAGCCTCAAACTAAAATCTCTTGATGTCCAACAGCTAAGCCTTAAACTAAAAGAGCTTTTTGCATTCACATGTATAAATATGGGCATACGTCTATAAGGAAATGCAAGGAAATCAAATTGTGTAAGCCATGGCTTCAATGGCATTGAAGTACTTGATTGTTATTTTCTTTTCAAGTATGTATAGCAGTCAATTGTTTGCGAGGGAAATTCCTTCATCTGCAACTTTGAATTCAGAAGGGTCATTTGGTCCTGGCGTGGGTCACAAGCTTCCACCATTCACTGCTCCTAAATCAAAACGACCATCTTGTCCTAGTGTGGGTCATAAGGTTCCTTCGCCCGCAGCTCCTAATTCAGAAGGGCCATCTGGTCCCGGCGTCGGTCACAAGGTTCCTCCATCCACTGCTCCTAAATCAGAAGGGCCATCTAGTCCTGGTGTGGGTCACAAGATTCCACCATCCGCTGCTCCTAAATCAGAAGGGCCATCTGGGCCTGGCATAGGTCACAAGGTTCCTCCGTCCGCTGCTCCTAAATCAGAAGGGCCATCTGGTCCCGGCATTGGTCACAAGGTTCCACCATCCGCTGCTCCTAAATCAGAAGGGCCATCTAGTCCTGGAGTGGGTCACAAGATTCCTACGTACACTGCTCCTAAATCAGAAGGGCCATCTGGTCCTGGCGTGGGTCACAAGGTTCCACCATCCGCTGCTCCTAAATCAGAAGGGCCATCTGGTCCTGGCGAGGGTCACAAGGTTCCTCCTTCTGCTGTTCCTAAATCAGAAGGGCCATCTGGTCCTGGCGTAGGTCACAAGGTTCCACCATCCGCTGCTCCTAAATCAGAAGGACCATCTTGTCCTGGCGTGGGTCATAAGGTTCCTTCACTCGCAACTCCTAATTCAGATGGGCCATCTGGTCCTCGCGTCGATCACAAGGTTCCTCCATCCACTGCTGCTAAATCAGAAGAGCCATTTGGTCCTGGTGTGGGTCATAAGGTTCCACCATCCGCTGCTCCTAAATCAGAAGGGCCATCTGGTCCCGGCGTGGGTCACAAGGTTCCACCATCCGCTGCTCCTAAATCAGAAGGGCCATCTGGGCCTGGCATAGGTCACAAGGTTCCTCCGTCCGCTGCTCCTAAATCAGAAGGGCCATCTGGTCTCGGCATGGGTCACAAGGTTCCACCATCCACTACTCCTAAATCAGAAGGGCCATCTAGTCCTGGAGTGGGTCACAAGATTCCTACGTACACTGCTCCTAAATCAGAAGGGCCATTTGGTCCTGGCGTGGGTCACAAGGTTCCACCATCCGCTGCTCCTAAATCAGAAGGGCCATCTGGTCCTGGCGTGGGTCACAAGGTTCCACCATCCGCTGCTCCTAAATCAAAAGGGCCATCTGGTCCTGGCGAGGGTCACAAGGTTCCTCCTTCTGCTGTTCCTAAATCAGAAGGGCCATCTGGTCCTGGCGTAGGTCACAAGATTCCACCATCCGCTGCTCCTAACTCAGAAGGACCATCTTGTCCTGGTGTGGGTCATAAGGTTCCTTCGCCCGCAGCCCCTAATTCAGAAGGGCCATCTGGTCCTGGCATCGGTCACAAGGTTCCACCATCTGCTGCTCCTAAATTAGAAGGGCCATCTGGTCCTGGTGTGGGTCACAAGATTCCACCATCCGCTGCTCCTAAATCGGAAGGGCCATCTCGGGCTGGCATAGGTCACAAGGTTCCTCCGTCCGTGCTGCTCCTAAATCGGAAGGGCCATCCGGTCCCGGCATTGGTCAAAGGTTCCACCATCCGCTGCTCCTAAATCGGAAGGGCCATCCGGTCCGGAGTGGGTCACAAGATTCCTACGTACACTACTCCTAAATCGGAAGGGCCATCTCCGGTCCCCGGGCGTGGGTCACAAGGTTCCACCATCCGCCGCTCCTAAATCGGAAGGGCCATCCGGTCCCGGCGAGGGTCACAAGGTTCCTCCTTCTGCTGTTCCTAAATCAGAAGGGCCATCTGGTCCTGGCGTAGGTCACAAGATTCCACCATCCGCTGCTCCTAACTCAGAAGGACCATCTTGTCCTGGTGTGGGTCATAAGGTTCCTTCGCCCGCAGCCCCTAATTCAGAAGGGCCATCTGGTCCTGGCATCGGTCACAAGGTTCCACCATCTGCTGCTCCTAAATTAGAAGGGCCATCTGGTCCTGGTGTGGGTCACAAGGTTCCACCATCCGCTGCTCCTAAATCAGAAGGGCCATCTGGGCCTGGCATAGGTCACAAGGTTCCTCCGTCCGCTGCTCCTAAATCAGAAGGGCCATCTGGTCCCGGCATTGGTCACAAGGTTCCACCATCCGCTGCTCCTAAATCAGAAGGGCCATCTGGTCCTGGAGTGGGTCACAAGATTCCTACGTACACTACTCCTAAATCAGAAGGGCCATCTGGTCCTGGCGTGGGTCACAAGGTTCCACCATCCGCTGCTCCTAAATCAGAAGGGCCATCTGGTCCTGGCGAGGGTCACAAGGTTCCTCCTTCTGCTGTTCCTAAATCAGAAGGGACATCTGGTCTTGGAGTGGGTCATAAGATTCCTACGTACACTGCTCCTAAATCAGAAGGGCCATCTGGTCCTGGCGTGGGTCACAAGGTTCCACCATCCGCTGCTCCTAAATCAGAAGGGCCATCTAGTCCTGGCATGGGTCACAAGGTTGCTCCTTCTGCTGTTCCTAAATCAGAAGGGCCATCTGGTCCTGGCGTGGGTCACAAGGTTCCACCATCCACTGCTCCTAAATCAGAAGGACTATCTTGTCCTGGCGTGGGTCATAAGGTTCCTTCGCCCGCAGCTCCTAATTCAGAAGGACCATCTGGTCCTGGCGTCGGTCACAAGGTTCCTCCATCCACTGCTCCAAAATCAGAAGGGCCATCTGGTCCTGGTGTGGGTCACAAGATTCCACCATCCGCTGCTCCTTAATCAGAAGGGCCATCTGGGCCTGGCATGTCACACCCCAATTCTGAACCAACCAGAATGGTGTGATGAACCATTTTTGATCCAACGGTTCAACCAGGATCTCGATTAGGCGTGTCCATTTGATTAAACCAGATACATCCACAACCATAATCAAAGTAAATAAACAATAGCGGAAGTCTTTAATATTAATGAACTGAGTATTTAACAGTGATAACATAAATAAATTATCCAATTATCTCCAAATGACTAAAGACATAAAATAAAATAAATTAATCAATTACATCTTCTGAATAATCTAACAACTAAATCTAATCGAAAACACATGAGTTGCACTCGCACGAAGAATCATGCGACTCTACCATAGCTTCTATGTCCATCGCAGCAACATGTCCGTACATCGATGCATTCATATAATCTTCCACTGTAGGACCTGCATCAACTAAAAATATTCGATGTTGAAAGGGTGAGCACACATCATGGCTTAGTGAGCAAACAAAATAATGCAACAAACATATGCATGCATTCAATTCATATCTTTGGTCTGGTTCATAAGTTTGCAATGTGCAATAAAAAGGATTGGTGGCCGTCGCACCTCTATACACGAGTGTGTGAAGTCGCCCAATGGATCAAACATCATTGTCGTCCCACATGCACCCATCATGGAATAGAGATAGAGCTAAAGTGTTCGGATCAAACGCCACATAACACTTCCCCTGATGCCCTACCCATATCAACACGTAAGCCCCTATTGGTGAGGGCTTGCAAATTGGGCTCGTAATTAACCAATCCTAATGTCAAACAGTGTATCCAAGGCCTCACCCCAGCATCCCTTAATATATCCATAGAGATAGAGCTAAGACCCCCGACAGAGTCAGAGACTATACAGTCCAAGACCACCTCCCCTGATGCCTTACGATGTAATAGTTCTGCTAAGGTAATGATGATACGACGATGTTAGTGGACAAGACTTGAGTAGAGATAGAGCTAGAGTCTGGTGACCAGGATGAACCACAATGTCACGTCATCCCCCTGATGCTCTACTGGCATCAAGTACACTAACCACACACATACATTCACATGCCTATTCCTAGCATCATTATCATGTTAAAAATATACATAATTAAATATGCATGAGCAGTAATAACAGGAATATTGGATGACATGTGAAATGTACATTACAAGCATAAAATCATTCATGACATTAGACTCAATAAGTAAAAATAGTTTATTATTAACCAATTAATTTATGTCTTGTTCCCTCACCTTTGGTCGATAGTAGTTCCTCATTCAAGCTTTGTAAATCACTTTTAAACCACTTAGAAACCTAACAAATTTATAGATTTTAAATTAAAATTTATTTTCAGCAATTCAGACTAACAGAAACTGAGTGGTCGCAGGTGTGGCAGCACCTGTGATCTCAGTTTCTGCGACCACACCCTCCCTGGAACTTCCCGAGGGCATGTGGTCACAAGGTGTGGTCGCATATCATGCGACCACACCCTTCCTGGACTTTCTGAGGGTGTGTGGTCGAATATGTGTGTCTCGTATGGTCGCATATCATGCGACCACACATGTGATGGTCGACTTTTCACTCTCAACTCCATTCCTTCATGTTTGGATCCCTTGGCTTATCTTCATGATCCTTCCTATGATTGTTCTATGACTTAAAATTAATATTTTTACACAATCCATCACCCACATAGATTCCTTCCATGGATCTCTTGGAATTTGTCCATGGATTGATGATTGGGGTCTCACTTAAATCCCTATCTCCTTCATGATCTATTCTAGACATTCAATTGACATGGAAAATATTTTCATACCTTAAACTTGTTGAAGATTCAGAGTTCTCTCTGAATTTCCTCCTCTTAGTCTTCCTCTTTAATTCTCCTTCTCTTCCTCTTCTTCTCTTTCTCTCTCTTTCAGTTTGAGTTCTAAAAGAATGAAAGAGGTTAAGGGACGTCCAATATATAGAGAAAAACCCTCCATATAAACCCTACTTAGATTAAGAAAGAACCCCCCTTCATATTAGGAAGGTTTCCTACTCACGGAGTCTAATTGGGTTCGTGTGGTCGCATGTGTGGTCGCAAAAATCGTCGACCACACAATCCAAAACTTGCGACCATACGACCCAGATTTCTATAGTCGCTTTGGTCTGTGGTGTGGTCGACCACACCTGTTTAGGTATGTGACCACACACTCTTAATTGACTATTTTTGGGTTTAATTTCATACCTGGTCTTCTGGTTTCTTCACGCACTTGGTCCACTTGGCCCGACCATGATAAGAAAACCTGATACAAGGTGGTAAGACCAGTTAGTTTGATACGGGTCTTACAACTCCCCCCTCTTATTATAAATTTCGTCATCAAAATTTGCACATACCTTCCGAGTAAAAAATGTGAGGATATTGCTATCGCATGGCATTCTCTTCTTCCCATGTGATTTCTTCTACATCTTGGCTTCTCCAAGTAACCTTAACATAATGAATGTCACGGTTGCGTAGACGTTAAACCTTTCGACTGATAATTTCAGTTGGGGCTACTTCGAATGTCAAATCATCAGTTAGACCCAGTGGATCCGCTGTTATAACATGTGTTGGATCTCTGACGTACTTCTTCAGTAATGAGATATGAAATACATCATGCACACTTGACATAGATGGAGGTAGTGCTAACTGATACGTCACTTTTCCACGTCTAGCTAGAATCTCATATGGCCCGACATATCTCAGACTTAGCTTTCCTTTCTGCCTGAATCCTTTTAAGCCTCGCATAGGTGATACTTTCAAGAATACCTTATCACCTATGACGAATTCAAGGTCTCGACGTCGAGTATTTGCATACTGTTTCTGTCGATTATGAGCTGTTCTAACTCTTTCCTTGATAATGTCAACTACTCGACATGTCTCTTCAACAAACTCTGGTCCAACAATACTTCGTTCTCCAACTTCATTCCAAAACAAAGGAGTTCAACACTTCCTACCATACAGTGCTTCATAGGGTGACATCTGTATAGTAGCCTGATAGCTGTTGTTATAGACAAACTCGATCAACGGTAGTTTCTCATCCCAAGATCCTTTGAAATCAATAACACAGGCTCGAAGCATGTCTTCTAAAATTTGAATGGTACGCTCCGACTATCCGTCTGTCTGAGGAAGGAATGCAGTATTGAACTTCAACGTTGTACCCATAGCTTTCTGTAATCCTTCCTAAAACTTGGAGGTAAAGCGTGGGTCTCTGTCGGACACAATGCTTTTAGGTACACCATGCAATCTAACAATATTATCCACATATAGCTTGGCTAACCTCTCTAGGGTATACTGAGGTTGTATAGCTATGAAATGAGCTGTCTTAGTCAAACGATCCACAATCACCCAGACCGCGTCAACTACTCGGGGAGTCAATGGTAACCCGATGACGAAGTCCATAGTGATGCAGTCCCATTTCCATGTTGGTTCTGGCAGTGGCTGCAACAATCCTGCAGGTCTTTATCTTTTAGCCTTTATCCTCTGACAATTTAGGCATTGAGACACAAATTTAGCTATATCCACTTTCATTCCTCTCCACCAATATAGTTTCTTCAGATCATGATACATCTTCGTACTTCCAGGATGTACGGTGGTGTGAGCTTCCTTCATTAGTCTGTGTCTAATATCCAAGTCTTCATTTTTGGAAACACATACTCTTCTTTTATATTTTAGTACCTTTTCAACATCCAAGGTGAACTCAGGAGTAGTCCTACCTTTTTCGATGTCTTCTTGCACCATTCTCAGATAAGGGTCTGATTTAATAACGGCTTTCACTTCGTCTAATATATCAGGTATAATCTTCAATGCGACAAACATATTTGAAAACCAATGAATAAACCCTTGGTTGGTTGATCCATCTGGTGTATCTATCACGAACTGCTCATTACCATGATTGAATACTTTTCCTGTAACACACATTGCCGCAGTCGTGTTAACTTTTCCCTGGGATTTTATCATTGGTTTTCTGCTTAGCGCATCAGCAACTACATTAGCCTTTTATGGATGATACTGGATATCGCAATCATAATCCTTCAATAATTCCAGTCATCTTCTTTGTCTCATGTTCAACTCCTTCTAATTAAAAAGATAAGTGAGACTCTTATGATCTGATTTAATCTGAAATTTCTCTCCATACAAATAATGTCTCCATATCTTGACAGCATGTACTACTGCTGCTAATTCCAAGTCATGAATGGGATAGTTCTTCTCATGTGTCTTTAGTTGTCTTGAGGCATACGCAACTACTTGTTCTCCTTGCATAAGTACACATCCTAAATCCAATCCAGACGCATCAGTGTACAAGGTAAATGATTATCCCGGGATAAGAATAGTCAAGATGGGAGCGGATATCAATCTTGTAAGACCCGTACTTCGTAAACCCGGTCTAAACCTTGGTTTTGTGTCGTAGCAGGTCTTCCGATCATCACCGGGTCAGACGGGACGAGCGGATGACAAACAGGTATGAAATCGGACCAAAGACGATCGAATCAACATGATTTTATGTTGACCGGTTGATGGTACCGGTCTTGGTACCGGTCGATCGGTCAGGTCTGCGCAGCTAAGTGTGGAAATCCAGAAATTGACTTCTGAGGGTCCCACTTTCCTGATTTCAAATCTAAGACTTTCCTAATCCTAATAGGGTTACTAAACCCTAATTTTAGCCTATAAATACACCCTTAAACCTCCTCAAATCCTTTCCATTGTCTCTAGCAAATCCTAGAGAAGAGAAAGAGGTTGGAAAGGAGAAGGAGCTAGGAAGAAGAAGAAGTGCCGCCATTACCGTTCGACGAAGCTTACTCTACCCCAGTCAACGGTAAGTGTTTGAATCAATCTTCTTACCCTATGTTAGTTGTGTGGGTGGATCAATACCATGCAAAGTAGGTATTGATCTAAAACCCTAAAGTGGCCAATAAATCCTAAGTTGCCGTCAAACCCTAGATTCGAGTTTCGAGATGATATTCATCGAAATGAGACTTGAATGAGTTGGGGATAACTCTAACTCCAAGTTTAGACTTTGAATGAATAGGAGAAACCTTGAAAATCCATGGAGGATGATCGACGGCAGTCGAAAAACCCATGTATGGTCTTCCGGAGACATACTGGTCGACTATACCGGTTGCACACAATGCGACCGGTATGTTGCCACCGGTATCCCTCGGGAGGCTGGTCTATGGGGACCGGCTGACCATACCGGTCGCCAGTCTTCCCCACAGAGCTGCGACCGGTACATGCCACCGGTCAGCTCTGTGAGGGTATTTTGTAACCATGTTGGTCTCCGACCAACATGAAACCCTAAGCAATATATTCTAATGAAACCCTAATAACATTGTAGGACTTTGTGACTTTCCGTTTGGATCTTGCGACGTGGAGCAAGCTAACAAACGAGCGTCAGGTAAGGGAATCTGACCTAAACTTAATAATTAATGGACAGTAAATCTTTGTTAATCACCTGAATATATATGATGTGATGTTTATGCATATTCACATGCCATCCTTTACTTTCAGTTATTATTATTGTTCATGCATTGATAGGATGTGATTGTTAAGCATGTGATTGTTTTCGTTAGTGTGTGGAGTGGGGCATGGGCCTGGGATCGTTCCTCACACTAGCACCTTTTGTAGTATTCTATCTTAACATGCTTGGTACGGGTGGGGCATCAGGGGAAGGTCATGGTACGATGGTCGCCGATATTGATGTTGGCCTGACCATGATTATGTGGCACTATGGTCTCCGAGTCGACGCTGGCTTGTCCACGATGCTTTAGCTCTATCTCTATGCCGTAGGAGTTATGTTGGGATAGGGTCTACCTGCGTATTGTTTCTATTCTAGTGGGTTAGTTGCGGATAGGGCATCAGGGGAGGTATGGGAATGCCTTAGCTCTATCTCTATGCCGTAGACGGCTGTGCTGGGATAGAGCATACATTGATGACGTATAGGATTGGTTAGTTGCGAGCCCAGTTTATGAGCCCTGGCCAGTAGGGGCTTAGGTACTGGTATGGGTAGAGCATCAGGGGAGGTACGGGGGTATCTTAGCTCTATCTCTATTCCATGATGGGTGCATGTGGGCCAATGGGGGTGTGATCCATGAGGTGCCACACACTCGTGTATAGAGGTGCGGGGGCCACCAAACCTTTCTATAGCACATTGCAAACTTAAAACCAGACCACAGCATAAAATGATTGTTACTCATGCATAATATTGTGAAACTGTCTGATTGTCTTACTGAGCTAAGTTGTAAGCTCACCCTTTGTATATATACATGTTTTAGATGTTGATGCAGGTTACTCTGTGGATGACTACATGAATGCTCCGGCTTATGGTGGTGTTGCTGCGTTGGATGTACAGGCAGGAGAAGACGAGCATGACGCTTCATGCGAGTGCCCTTTCTGCGTGTACCTTTGATTGGTTTTATTTATTTATTTTCATTATTTTCGATTGGATTAAAGAGATGTAATGATATTATATTATTTGTTTGGATTTGAATAATTAGATATTTTATTTAAAGTTATCAATAGATTCTCAGTTCATTATATTTAAAAAGACTTCCGCTGTATTATTTATATTCTGATTGTGGTTATGTGTAATGGTTTGTATGAGTGGACACGGCCTATTCGAGATCCTGGTGTGAACCGTTAGTTCGATGACGGTTCACTCACACCATTCTGGTTGGATCAGAATTGGGGTGTGACAATTATTACGTCATAGGGCATCAGGGGAGGTGGTTTCGAACCGTGTAGTTCTGACTCTGTCGGGGGGCCTTAGCTCTATCTCTATGGACGTATTGAGGGATGCTGGGGTGAGACCTTGGATACACTGTTTGACATTAGGATTGGTTAGTTGCAAGCCCAGTTTGCAAGCCCTCGCCAACAGGGGCTTACATGTTGGTATGGGTAGAGCATCAGGGGAAGTGTGATGCGGTGCGGTCCTAAGCACTTTAGCTCTATCTCTATTCCATGGTGGGGTAGATGTGGACGAAAATGGTGTTTAATCCATTGGGTGTGCTTACACACCCTGTGTATAGAGGTACGACGGCCACCAATCCTTTCTATTGCACATTGCAAACTTATGAACCAGACCAAAAATATGAATTGAATGCATGCATATGTTTGTTGCATTGTTTTGTTTGCTCACTGAGCCGTGATGTGTGCTCACCCTTTCGACGTCGAATATTTTTAGTTGATGATGTAGGTACCACCATAGAAGATTATATGAATGCTCCAACGTATGGGCATGTGGCGACGATGGATGCAGAAGTTATGATGGAGTCGCATGATTCATCATGCGAGTGCAACTCATGCATTTTCGATTAGATTTTGTTTAAGTTATACAAACAATGTATTTGATTAAATTATTTTAATTTATGTCTTAGTTCTTTTGAAGATAATTGGATAATTTATTTATGATATCATCTTTAGACTTTCAGTTCATTTAATATTAAAAACTTCTGCTATCGTGTATTTATTCTAATTTTTGTTGTGGATGTATATGGTTTAAGCAAACGGACACAGCCTAAGCTGTGTCCTGATTGAACCGTTGGTTTATTGGCGGTTCATCACACCATTCTGAAATAGTGCAGAATTAGGATGTGACAACTTGGCATCAGAGCTCTCAGGTCCTGTCTATTAAACCAGTATACTTTCACAAAAGTTCGTGAACTGAGTTAGGATAAAAATTAAAAGCTGTAATAATAATACACCATAAGCACCTGTGTTGTTTGGGATAAAATTAAGAATGAGAATAATGCATATATAAAAGGAGAAACAAGTTTAATATACACTCGACTAAAAGCAACGTATATATACATATCCAAATCAGAGTACGGTCCACAATCTGGATAGTTACTCTGTAATACAAGGAAAAACAAAAGAAAATACACATCATGGAGATGGAGGTGCTAGAGGAGGAGGTGCCTCGTGATCTCTATCGTAATCCTCAGCATACACTCTAGTCAACCAGGCTACCTGAGTCTGGGTCGTCTGGAGACTAGCTGTCAACTCGGCCATCGCTGATCAGACGCGCGCTAAGCATTTAGAAGCTCTCCTACTCTCAAATCAGTCACACACTAAGCCTCTCTAATCTCACGTAGTAGCCCCATCATATCATCAAATGGTGGGTGTGAAGGACCAGCAGAGTGTGAATAAACCTGAGATGGGTCAGCTCCAGTAGAATGTAGTGGTGATGGATGAGGTATGGCGCCTACATCCATATACATACAATCATCATCCTCAGCATCACCCCTAAGGACCCTTGCTGTTGCTGCTGCTGCTACTGCCGCCTCAGCGTCTGCTATCTCTACCCGGGTACGAGGACGCACCAGAGCGTTCCTCTCATCATCACTGACCTGAGCATCTCACATACCCATCCTGCAGATGGCCTCCCAGTCAAGGTCAAAAGAGAAAGGATCCTCATGAATCCTCTCATTTAATAAGTCGACGTGTAGGTGTGTGAGCAGAGTAGTGATCAGGCGTCTGTAGGGCAGGTTGCCTATCTGACCAGGCAGTGTAGCACGGATCATCGTCCAGATAATAATATAAAGAAGGCAGACAAGCTGCCTAGTGCAGATGCAGTACAGGACATACTGGGTCAGTTGAGAAATCATATCATAGTGGCCACTTTGGGGGATCAGGTTGTGCTGGATGATCTTGCAGTACACCCGAGGCTCTGACCGTAGGTTAATCGCTTTCATCTCCCAGTGATCACCTCTAAGGAGCTGACTATCAATCTCAGCACGCATCGCCAAGGATAGGAACTGGGGCTCCTTAGGAGCACAGTACACCAAAGGGCCGTCATTTGATATGCCCAGGAGATCAGTCAACTGTTGGCAGTTAAATGAAACTTCCACCCCTTTTACATAGCTGGTGATCTTGAGCTCCCTAACCCTCTCTGTATCATTGCGATCCCCCATTACCTGGAGGTTGCAATAGAACTGCTTCACCAAAGCAAGACAGGTACAAGCCTCATAGATGATCACAGGAAGCCAGCCCATGTCACCGAAGGCACCCTCTACGTTAAACAAGGCTAGACTAGCCAAGTTTACACAGCGATCGCCTTCTACTTTCTTACGCTCATAGCGAGCATACCGAGCCTCTGCCTTGTTGGAGCATAAATGAATGGGATCATGAGCCCTAGGAACCTTCGTATGAGCCATACTATCTGCAAAGACACAGAAAAATAAACAAGATATTAGATATGGTGAAAAACTTAAATTTTTAGCATTATAACAGCATGATTTGGCCGAAAGCCTCACTTTTCACCCAAACAACTAGGCAGAAGGACTTACATAGGTTCCAAACTATCCTGCAAAGCTCATACAGTTGAAAATTTAATCTAGAAAGATCGAATTTGAAGAAATTTCAATAATTTGGAAAAATCTCAAAAATTAGGTCAAAAATGAAAATTTTCAAGTTTCTCGATAACCAACCGATGAAACTCAAATATTTTTTAGGGCTTTCGTCCATTGGGTGACCAATAGAAAAAGTCCCCAATAAAAATTAAATTTTTACAGTTGGAAAAATTTTAATTTGAAGAAAACAATGTAAATGGATGAAAACCTAGTTTTGAAAGCTTAAAAATGAGAAACAGTAGAGAGCATACCTGAAAGGAAGGAACGAAAGTCGCGAACGGAAGAAATGATCACCAAACACTAGGGGTTGATATTGTAGCAACTCAGGGGAAGCGAGTTGAGTTGGAAGAAAAGAGAAAGAATAGGAAATGAAACCAAAATCAGGTTTAAAAACCTAATTTTAGATCGTGGGGTCGCAAAATTCGACAAAATGTGCGACCCTACAATCGACCCTACCATCGTCCATAGGCTCTCGGTGATCTGACAAACATCGTGTGGTCGGACCTAGGGTCGGACATATACCGACCCTAGGACCGACCTTAGGCTCTCGGTGAGCTGACAGTGTTCTTAGGGTCGCATACCCTAGGGTTGAATACAGTGCGACCCTACTGTCGACCCTATGATGGAAAATTCAGTATTTTCACTAAATGATTGGAAAATTTAGAAATTTACATTGATTAGTTGGATTTTGACTTGGGAACAACTTACATTGATTGCCTCACATGTTCTATGATTATTTTTCAGACAATACTGCCACCAGAGCAGGAAATGGCTGAGCGAAGAGGGACCAGACGAGGCCGTAACCTAATTCCACCACCACCACCTGTGGGGGAGGACAGCCATGAAATTTCGAAAGTACAAGAGAATCGGAATGTGACACCGCCAGTAGCTAATGGTCAGACAAACTCTACAAACTTGCCAGCCCCACCTACAGACTTGACTACAGCCGTAATGAACCTGACACAACAGTTGCAGCAAATACAGCAGGTGCAAGCCAATATGCAAGCTGCTATGGGAATGATTTTTTCAGCTGCACATACGACACCTATGCCAACCGAACAAGCTAGCACAGTACCAGGGGGAAGCAACACGGTACCCCACGCACCTCAAACGCCAGTTATGCAGGCTCCAGTGTAGAATCCTGAGGTAGCTCAAGGCAGTTACCAGTACCAACCACCGATGTATGGGGCCTATGCTCAGTATCAGCTGGACCACTCACGACTGATCGAGCATTTTTTGAAAATGAAGCCTAAAGAATATAATGGTAAGCCAGCGGATCCTTTGTGGTCATCTCATTGGATCGATGAAATGGAAAGGAATTTCATGATGATGACGGTAAATGAGGAGGAGAAAGTATTGTGTGCCACATTTATACTAAAAGGCGATGCACACCACTGGTGGAAGTCCACTCGGACTTATCTGTTAACCAAGTACGCCCAATTGACCTGGGCTATCTATAAAGAGGCATTCTTTGAAAAGTACTTCCTCAGAAGTTTCAGAGATGCTAGGGAGAGAGAGATCCTGAGTTTATATCAGGGGCAAATGACTGTGGATGCATACCAATAGCGTTATGAAGAGCTGTTTTTCTTTGCACCCGCTAGCATGCAAGAGGAAAACACTAAGACCTGAAGGTTTGTCATGGGACTTAGGGGAAGCATCCGGGAGCATGTTCTGGGATTGAAAAATAAAGTTTACAACGAAGCCGTACAGATTGCTCGAGTAATAGAGTCGAGCCAGAATGAGAGCTACTTTGCTCAAAATAGGGGTATAAAAAGGCCAAACGGAAATTCATACAACGGAGGGAATACAAGGACATTCAAACCCTTCCATACTCAAGGCTTTAATGCTGCAGCCAAGACTACTCCAGCAGCTCAACCGCAACAAAAGCAAAATAATAAAGGAGTAAAATGCTATAACTGCAATCAAGGACATTTTTTTAGGGAATGTCCTAAGCCCAGGAAGCAGATACAGCAAGGAAAGGTTTATGATGTTACATCTGAGGATGCTGCCGCATCACCTGATGTGGTCACAGGTATGACCTGAACCTTTCATTTTGTGTTACATTGTGTGAGCATGTAGACTAAATTAAAACAAATCACAGGTATCGTACCTATTAATGGCATACCTGCTAGAGTACTCTTTGATTTTGAAGCTACTCATTCTTTTATATCTGTATCATTTGGAAAGAAGCTAAATCTACGCCTCAAATTTTTAGACTACAAACTGCTTGTACGATCACCTATGGGATTAGAAGTGGAATTAAAAAAAGGTTATGGACCATGTCCAGTTCTTATCGACGAGAAGACTTTGGATGCAACCTTGATTCAACTCGAGATGGCAGACTTTGACGTTATCTTGGACTAGTTAGCTTGGCATTCTGCAAACCTATTATGTGCAGAAAAGAAGCTAACATTTAAAGACAAGGAAGGAGCAGAGTTTAGTTTTGCGGGAACCAAACTTCCCCGTAAACGAAAACTCATCCTCTCTGCATTAAAGGCTAGAAAATGCCTCGAGAAAGGAGGAGTTGGGTATCTAGTATCCGTGGTCGACCTCACCAAGGAAGCACCACGAATGGAGGATATTGATGTTGTGCATGACTTTCCAGATGTATTTTCTGAGGAACTACCAGGACTACCACCCGATCGAGCTACAGAGTTTGTTATAGATCTGATACCCGGAGCCGCGCCCGTATCTAAAGCACCATATTGAATGGCTCCTACTGAAATGAAGGAACTAAAGGTACAGTTATAGGAATTACTGGACAAGGGTTATATCAGACCTAGCATATCACCATGGGGAGCGCCAGTATTGTTTGTAAAGAAGAAGGACGGTAGCGTTCGACTGTGTATAGACTACTGGGAATTGAATAAGCTTACAATCAAGAATTGGTACCCGTTGCCTCGGATCGATGACTTGTTCGATCAGTTGCAAGGTGCCAAGGTGTTCTTCAAGATCGATCTTCGGTCAGGATATCATTAGTTGAAAATTAAGGAAGGTGATATTCCAAAGACAGCATTCAGAACAAGATACGAACATTATGAATTTTTAGTCATGTCTTTTGGATTGACTAACGCACCCGCAACTTTTATGGAACTCATGAATCGAGTATTCCATGATATGTTGGATACGTTGGTCATTGTGTTTATTGATGATATGTTGGTCTACTCCAAGGACAAGAAAACTCATGTCATGAATCTAAGAGCCGCTCTGCAGCGACTAAGGAAAGAGAAGCTTTACGCCAAATTTAAAAAGTGTGAGTTTTGGCTAAATAAGGTCGCTTTCTTAGGCCATGTTGTATCCGCTGAAGGAATTAAAGTGGATCCTAACAAGATTGAAGCCATTGTAAAGTGGGAAGCACCTAAGAGTGTTACAGAAATTAAAAGTTTTCTCGGTCTAGCTGGGTATCATCGACGATTCATGGAAGACTATTCCAGAATTGCTGTACCTCTCACCAGTTTGACTAAGAAAGGAAAAAAATTTGTTTGGACCGACAAATGTGAGAAAAGTTTCCAAACATTGAAGGCTAGATTGATATCTGATCCCATCTTGACTATTCCTATTCCAGGACAACCATTTACCTTGTACACTGATGCGTCTAGATTGGGTTTAGGATGTGTTCTTATGCAAGGAGAACAAGTAGTTGCGTATGCTTCAAGACAACTGAAAACAATGAGAAGAATTATCTTACTCATGACTTGGAATTAGCGGCAGTAGTACATGTTATCAAGATATGGAGACATTATTTGTATGGAGAGAAATTTCAGATTAAATCAGATCATAAGAGTCTCACTTATATTTTTAATCAGAAGGAGTTGAACATGAGACAAAGAAGATGGCTGAAATTATTGAAGGATTATGATTGTGATATCCAGTATCATCCAGAAAAGGCTAATGTAGTTGCTGATGCGCTAAACAGAAAAGCAATGATAAAATCTCAAGGAGAGGTTAACACGACTGCAGCAATGTGTGTTACAGGAAAAGTATTCAATTATGGTAATGAGCAGTTCGTGATAGATGCACCGAGTGGATCAACCAACCAAGGGTTTATTCATTGATTTTCAAATATGTTCGCAACATTGAAGATTGTACCTGATATAATTGATGAAGTGAAAATCGCTCTTAAATTAGACCCTTATCTGAGAACGGTACAAGAAGACATCGAAAAAGGTAGGACTATTCCTGAGTTCACCTTGGACGATGAAAAGGTACTAAAGTACAAAGGAAGAGTATGTGTTCCTGAAACAGAAAACTTGGACATTAGACACAGACTAATGGAGGAAGCTCACACCACCGCTTATTCGGTACATCTTGGAAGTACAAAGATGTATCATGATTTGAAGAAATTATATTGGTGGAGAGGAATGAAAGAAGATGTAGCTAAATTTGTGTCTCAATGCCTAAATTATCAGAGGGTAAAGGCTGAATGACAAAGACCTGCAGGACTGTTGCAACCGCTGCCAGAACCAGCATAGAAATGGGACTGCATCACTATGGACTTCGTCACCGGGTTACCATTGACTCCTCGAGTAGTTGATGCGGTCTGGGTGATTATAAATCGTCTCACTAAGACAGCTCACTTTATAGCTATACGACTACAGTATACCCTAAAGAGGTTAGCCAAGCTATATGTGGATAATATTGTCAGATTACATGGTGTACCTGAAGGCATTGTGTCCGATAGAGACCCACACTTTACTTCAAAGTTTTGGGATGGATTACAGAAGGCTATGGGTACAACATTGAAGTTTAGTACTGCATTCCATCCTCAGACAGACGGACAGTCGGAGCGTACCATTCAGATCTTAGAAGACATGCTTCAAGCTTGTGTTATTGATTTCAAAGGCTCATGGGATGAGAAACTATCATTGATCGAGTTCGCCTATAACAACAGCTATCAGGCTACTATACAGATGTCACCTTATGAAGCACTGTATGGTAGGAAGTGTCAAACTCCTTTGTTTTGGAATGAAGTTGGTGAATGGAGTATCGTTGGACCAGAATTTATTGAAGAGACTTGTCGAGTAGTCGACATTATCAAGGAAAGAGTTAGAACAACTCAGAATCGTCAAAAATAGTATGCAGATACTCGACGTTGAGACCTTGAATTTGTCGTAGGTGATAAGGTATTCTTGAAAGTATCACCTATGCGAGGTTTAAAACGATTCGGACAGAAAGGGAAGCTAAGTCCGAGATATGTCGGGCCATATGAGATTCTAGCTAAATGTAGAAAAGTGGCTTACCAGTTAGCGCTACCACCATCTATGTCAAGTGTGCATGACGTATTTTATATCTCATTATTAAAGAAGTACGGCAGAGATCCAACACATGTTTTGATAGTGGATCCACCAGATCTAACTGATGAGTTGACATTCGAAGTAGCGCCAACGGAAATCACAAGCCGAAAGGTTCAACGACTACGCAACCATGACATCTACTATGTTAAGGTCACCTAGAGGAGCCGAGATATAGAAGAGATCACATGAAAAGAAGAGAATGCTATACGGAAGCAATATCCTTACCTTTTCGACTCGGAAGGTATGTGCAAATTTTGAAGATGAAATTTCTAATAAGAGGGGGGGGAGTTGTAAGACCCGTATCGAACTAACCGATCTTACCACCTTGTACCAGGTCTACTTATCATGGTCGAGCCAGGTGGACCAAGTGCGTGAAGAAACCACAAGACCAGGTATGAAATTTAACTCAAAACAGTCAAAAATGAGTGTGTGGTCGCATGCCTAAACAGGTATGTCCGACCCCACCTCAAAAGAGTCCAACCCATGACTTTTTGGTCGTGGGGTTGCACGTCTTAAAAAACGTAGGGCGACGAATTCTGCAACCCTACATCCGACCCTACAAGAACAGACAGAAACCGAAAATTAAGAAACCTTCCTAATTCGAAGGGGGTCTTTCCTAAACTCATTAGGGCATATTATGGAGGGTTTTCCTCTATAAATAGGATGTCCCTTAGCCTATTTCACTCCTTTTGAACCCTAATTGAAAGTGAGAGAAAGAGAAGAGAAGGAAGAGAAGGAAACTTGAAGAAGAAGACTAAGGAAGAAGAAGTTCAAAGAAACCTCTGAATCTCAACAAACCCAAGGTATGAACCTAAATCCCTACACGATTTGGGAGCCTAGAATAGTTTATGAAGAACATAGGATTAGGAGAAACCCAAATCATCCATCCATGGATAAATTCCAAGAGATTCCATGGAAGAGATCGTTATGGACAATGAATGGTGTATAAATTATAGTTATGAGCCATAAAACAATCATAGGATGGACCATGATAGTAAGCCAAAGGATTCAAATATGAAGGAATGGACTTTAGAATGAAAGGTCGACACAGAACACGTGTGGTCGCACATAGGATTGAATAATATCTGACCCTACGAGACCACATGATCGACCACATGCCCTTGGGAAGTCCAAGGGAGGGTGTGGTCGCACGTAGGGTCGAATGATATCTGACCCCATACACCCTGGGGTCGCAGAGACTGCTATCCTAGGTGCTACCCTACCCTACAACCCTACCCCGGTGGTTGCAGAAAATGCTACCCCATGTCACACCTCAATTCTGCACTGACCAGAATGGTGTGATGAGCCGCTAATAAATCAACGGTTCAACCAGGATCTCGAATAGGCTGTATCTGTTTGCTTAAACAATACACATCCACAACGATAATCATACACAATAGCGGAAGTCTTTATACTAATGAACTGAGAGTCTAACAATTATAAAATAATAAATTATCCAATTATTCATACTAAGACATAAAATAAAATATTTAATCAATTACATCGTCTGTATAAATTGAATAAAATTCTAATCGAAAACACAAGAGTTGCACTCGCATGACGAATCATGCGACTCTACCATAACTTCAGCGTCCATCGCCGCCGCATGTCCATACATAGGAGCATTCATATAGTCTTCAACCGTGGTACTTGCATCATCAACTAAAATTATTTGACGTCGAAAAGGGTGAGCACACATCATGGCTCAGTAAGCAAACAAAACAATGCAACAAACATATGCATGCATTCAACTCATATCTTTGGTCTGGTTCATAAGTTTGCAATATGCTATAGAAAGGTTCGGTGGCCACCTCGCCTCTATACACAGGGTGTGTAAGCCCACCCAATGGATCAAATACCATTGTCGTCCACATCCACCCCACCATGGAATAGAGATAGAGCTAAAGTGCTTAGGACCGCATCGCATCACACTTCCCCTGATGCTCTACCCATACCAACACGTAAGCCCCTATTGGCGAGGGCTTACAAACTGGGCTCGCAACTAACCAATCCTAATGTCAAACAGTGTATCCAAGGCCTCACCCCAGCATCCCTCAATACGTCCATAGAGATAGAGCTAAGGCCCCCCGGTAAAGTCAGATACACGGTCCGAGACCACCTCCCCTGATGCCCTATGACGTAATAGTTCTGCTAAAGTAATGGCAATACGACGATGTCAGTGGACAAGACTTGAGTAGAGATAGAGCTAGAGTCTAGTGACCAGAATGAACCACAGTGTCATGTCCTCCCCCTGATGCTCCACTCGCATCAAGTACACTAACCACACACATACATTCACATGCTTATTCCTAGCATCATCATCATCATCATCATCATCATGTTATAATAAACAAAATTAAATATGCATGAACAGTAATAACAGGAATAGTGGATGACATGTGATATGCACATTACAACCATACAATCATAGAATCATACATGGTATTGGACTCAATAAACGAAAATAGTTTGTTATTAATCAATTAGTTTAGGTCTTGTTCCCTCACCTTTGATTGAGTGTAGATCCTTGTTCAAGCTTTATGAATCACCTTTAAATCACTAGAAAGGCCTAACAAGTCGATAGATTTTAATTAGAATTAATTCTAACAAATTTAGACTAGCTGAAATCGTAGGGTCGCAGGTAGGGCAGCACCTAGGGTCTGTTACCAATCGACCCTAGGGTGTAGGGTCGGACGTGGGGTCGGTTACCAATCGACCCTACGTGTGACCACACCCTCCCTGGGACTTCCCGAGGGCATGTGATCGATCCTGTGGTCTCGTAGGTCCATTTTCTAAGATTATTCTATGGCTCATAACTATGATTTTTACACACTTTTCATTACCTATAATGATTACTTCCATGGATTCCTTTGGAACTCATCAATGGATGGATGATTTGGGTTTCTTAATCCTAACTTCTTCATAATCCATTCTAGGCTCTTAATTTATGAAGGGACTTAGATTCATACCTGAAGTTGGCTGAGATTCAGAGGTTTCTCTAAACTTCCTCCTCTTCCTTAGTCTTTTCTTCAATTTTCCTTCTCTTCTTCTTTTCCTTCTCTTTCTCTTTTCTCACTTTCAATTAGGGTTCTAAAAGGAATGAAAGAGGCTAAGGGACGTCCTATTTATAGAGGAAAACCCTCCAAAATAAGTCTCATTGAGTTTAGGAAAGAACCCCTTGGAATTAGGAAAGTTTCCTAATTTATGGTTTCTGTCTATCATCGTAGGGTCGGACGTAGGGTCGCAGGATCCATCGACCCTATGTTTTTCTAGTCGTAGGTATTTTTCTAGTCATGCGACCCTATGACTAGAAAATCATAGGTTGGACTTCTGTTGAGGTGGGGTCGATCCTACCTGTTTAGGCATGCGATCCTACCCTCACATTTACTGTTTTTGGATCAGACTCATACCTGGTCTTGTGATTTTCTTCACGCACATGGTCCACTTGGCTCGACCATGATAGGTAGACCTGGTACAAGGTGGTAAGATCGGTTAGTTTGATATGGGTCTTACACCCCAGGTGCTACCCCACATGCTACCCTACAGTTTCTATTAGTTTAAACATATTAGAATTATTTCTAATTAAAATTTATCGACTTGTTAGGTCTTTTCAGTGGTTTAAAAGTGAATTATAAAGCTTGAACGAGGATCTACTAGCAATCAAAGGTGAGGGAACAAGACCTAAATTAATTGGCTAATAATAAACTATTTCGTTTATTGAGTCCAATACCATGAATGATTCTATGCTTGTATGATTGTAATGTGCATATCACATGTCATCCAATATTCCTGTTATTACTGTTCATGCATATTTAATTTTTGTTTATTTATAATATGATGCTGATGATGATGCTAGGAATAGGCATGTGAATGTATGTGTGTGATTAGTGTACTTGATGCGAGTGGAGCATCAGGGGGAGGACGTGACACTGTGGTTCATCCTGGTCACCAGACTCTAGCTCTATCTTTACTCAAATCTTTTCCACTAACATCATCATATCGTCATTATCTTAGTAGAACTATTACGTCATAGGGCATCAGGGGAGGTAGTCTCGGACCGTGTAGTCTCTGATTCTACCGGGGGGCCTTAGCTCTATCGCTGGACGTATTGAGGGATGCTGGGGTAAGGCCTTGGCTACACTGTTTGACAATAGGATTGGTTAGTTGCGAGCCCAGTTTGCAAGCCCTCGCCAACAGGGACTTACGTGTTGGTATGGGTAGAGCATCAAGGGAAGTGTGATGCGGTGCGGTCCTAAGCACTTTAGCTCTATCTCTATTCCATGGTGGGGTGGATGTGGACAACAATGATGTTTGATCCGTTGGGTGGGCTTACACACCCTGTGTATAGAGGTGCGGCGGCCACCAATCCTTTCTATTGCACATTGCAAACTTATGAACCAGACCAAAGATATGAATTGAATGCATGCATATGTTTGTTGCATTGTTTTGTTTGCTCACTGAGCCGTGATGTGTTCTCACCCTTTCGACGTCGAATATTTTTAGTTGATGATGTAGGTACCACCGTAGAAGATTATATGAATGCTCCAACCTACGAGCATGCGGCGATGATGGATGCAGAAGTTATGATGGAGTCGCATGATTCATCATGCGAGTGCAACTTATACATTTTCAATTAGATTTTGTTTAAGTTATACAGACGATGTAATTGATTAAATTATTTTAATTTATGTCTTAGTTCTTTTGAAGATAATTGGATAATTTATTTATGATATTGTGAGGACAAAGATGGAAATATTTAGAAGTCGCCACCTAGATTTAGGTCTAGGGCCTTAGAAATGTGAAATCTCACCCCAAGGTAAGACTTCGATTGACTCATGACCTTTAGATTGGATTTCTGGTCCATCAGAGATTGGGTAAGCGTCAGGTTACGGTTATGGGAAGGGGTTAGGTACCCAAACCACCCGATCGAAATCGGTCTCCTATACCTTTCCTATGCTAGACTCTATTTGTTAAACCAAACAAACCAAGTGGTTTGATATCATTGAACCGAATCTGTATCCATCAGATTGCCTACGTATTACGGAATTATTCAGAAAATCAGGTTCACCATCGTAGTTCAGGTGTGATTAAAGTCTATGGCTGTGATTTATGCTGGTGCATGATTAAGTTTATTATTCAAGTTGAAATTTATACTTGAAAGGCTGAGAAAACCCTATGGGTTAGGATCTGGATAGTCCATGTGGACTGATAGATAGTCCTAGTGGATCTAAGAATAACCCTATTTGGGTTGAAATATGGATAACCCATTCTGGGTTGGAATATGGATAACCATATGTGGGTCAAAATATGGATAAATATCCTAGTGGATCTATGGATAGTCCAAATGGACTAAGGTTTGGATCCAAATTTAGGTTTCTCCCAAATAGCCTACGTATCCTAGGGTTTGCCGTAAGAATTATAATCCACGTAGTTCGGACTGGATAACCCTATTTGGGTCAAAATGTGGGTAAGTATCCTAGTGGATCTATGGATAGTCCGAGTGGACTAAGGTGTGGATAAATATCCTAGTGGATCTATGGATAGTCCGAGTGGACTAAGGTGTGGATAACCCTATTTGGGTTAAAATATGAGAGATATCCTAGTGGATCTATGGATAGTCCGAATGGACTAAATTGTGGATCCGAATTTGGATTTCTCCCAAATAGCCTACGTATCCTAGGATTTGACCTAGGAATCAGAATCCGCGTAGTTCAGGATTGGGTGAAATGATTGGATATCCTAGTGGATCTATGGATAGTCCGAGTGGACTAAGGTGTGGATCCGAATTTGGGATTCTCCCAAATAGCCTACGTATCCTAGGATTTGACCTAGGAATCAGAATCCGCGTAGTTCGGGATTGGGTGAAATGATTGGATATCCTAGTGGATCTATGGATAGTCCGAGTGGACTAAGGTGTGGATCCGAATTTGGGATTCTCCCAAATAGCCTACATATCCTAGGGTTTGACCTAGGAATCAGAATCCACGTAGTTCGAAACTCTAGGTTGAAATGGTTGAGTATCCTAGTGGATCTATGGATAGTCCGAGTGGACTAAGGTATGGATCCGAATTTGGGTTTCTCCCAAATAGCCTACGTATCCTAGGGTTTGCCCTAGGAATCAGAATCCACGTAGTTCGAAATATAACCTGTTCTAGGTTAGAAAGTGAGAACCTGTTCTAGGTTTGGGATTGAGAAACTATTCTAGGTTAGGGTTTAGAACCTATTCTAGGTTTAGGGTTTACCGAGGGGCAAAATCGTCCTAAATTATCCTTTTCATCCTGAATTCTAATTTTGAAAGGTTTGGCAAAGCATTTTTTCTTTCTTTATTAAGGTTTTTTATTATTCTCATTATGTCCTTCCCAAAAATGTGGGTGCCTAAATGCACGTCCCCACACCTAGATTGTTTTCTAGAAGTGTGCAGATATGGCAGTTTGACTAGGGTGTTGCATAAATTAAATTATTGCCCAAAATAGAATATTCTATCTAAATATGGCATATAAAATATTTATGGCAAGAAATTCACATGTAGTAAGATTGTTTAAAATCTCTCAAATATGGCATGTATTGCAAATAAGACAAGAGCCTAATATGGTAAGATCTAATATGGTAAGATCTAATATGGCAAGATCTAAGCATGGCAAGATATAATATGGCAAGATCTAATATGCATCTATATATCAATATGGTAAGTATCAATCATAGAATGCATATATGACATGAATTTTTCAAAAAAAGGAAAGATCTTATATGCTATTTTCTAAGCATAGTAAGACTTAAAAAAAATTAAGATTTTACTAAAATATGGTAAAAATTTATCTATTCTACCAAAAATAGCAATACATGGAATGTGGCAAACATGGTATGCACAATCCAAACAAAGCATATGAATGCTCCAAATATAGCCATTTATCCAAATGTAGCAGAATTCATTTAAACAATCATTGATGTTATAATGAATGAGACATCAATGAAACTTTTTTTTTTTTTGAAATGTGCAAAATTATCAAAACAAACATATGTTCAATGTTCATTGAAAAATTTTTAATTCTTATGAAGAAATTTGGGAAAATTAATGATTCAAAACTGTGAAAATTGTGACACAAGGTTCCAGATAATGGACAAAACTATGAACCGTATTCAGATTTGTCACATTATACAAGAATGACCATAAGTAGGTCTTTCAAAACTCAAATCAAGCTCAACTTTTTTTCATAGAAAGATGACTTAATATATTATATTTCATATGAAGGATTTGAATCCCAGCAGAAAGCCAAAACAGGTCAAAGATATGCCCTAAGACCGAACATGGGCACTGGTCAAATCTGTTCCAAATTTTTAACCAGTTGCACCATAAATTCCAAATAAAATTCTATTCTTAATGAAAAATTAAATACAGACATATGTCTATGTAGATAACTGTCTGATCTAAAATTTCATTAAGAAAAACAAGTTAAAATAGTATATTTTCTTTGTAAAAAAATGACTCTTTTCAATCATGCAAATTAGTACATCATGACAAATTTAAAATCAGAGCACTATGCACTTAAAAATTGATATCAATTCAAAAAAAATGAAAAAAATATGAAATCAGTGCCATTTTTTAGGAGACTTTCATGTCTAAGAAACTCATGTTAAATGAATTTTCTGATTATGGCCATAAGGACTTTGTCTAGAGATTTTCTGATGGAGGATTGCATTACATCCGAGAAAAATAGCAATGTCAAAGACAAATTTTTTGATATATTTCTCCAATTCCAAATGGAACTAAATTTTTAGGGTAGTCTTCTAACATATCAGAGAGACTCCCATAAAATATTGGGCTTCAAAATCATAGAAAAAATACATATGATGTACGTCCTAAGTTTGAACCCTAAATCTAGAATTTTTAGATTAGAAAACCACTTTATGAAATTTGCAAAAAACATCAAACATCATTGTATATCATTCGAAAATTCATCATTGAATAGCTTAGACAAATTATAATTCATGAAAAATGTTAGACATAGGCATCCTAACATTAACAAGCATGTAATAGAGCATTCATGATTGAGATTTCATGAAAATTAGCCTTTTTCAAGCAAAATTGGCATTCGAGCATTATAACGACCTTTAAATTTGTTTAGAGTACTAACCTTGGGCTCAAATCGAGTGAAACCATTGATGAAGGGTGATTGGAGGTTGTATCAACCCCCTTTGAATGTGAATCCTCCTTCTCCTCTCTTCTGTTTCTTTCTCTCTTCTCTTTCTCTCTTTTCTTCTTCTCTTTTCTTTCTTTTCTCTTTTCTCTCTCTTTCTTTCTCCCTCTCTCACGTTTTCTCTCCCTCACTCATGTTTTTCTCTCCCTCACCCACCTTCTCCTCTCTCTATGGTCTGAAAAAAGAGACCCTCCTCTCTCTTCTCTTGCCTATTTATAATTTTTCTCTCCTTTTCTAGAAGATCCTTCTTTCCTTTCTTCTTTTTTCTAGAAATTTTTTTTTTCTTCCTTTCTTCTTTTCCTTCCTTTTTCTCTTCTCTTCTCCATTCCACACGTTCTCTATCTCTCCCTCTTCTAGAAAATCCTCTCCTCCTCTTTCCTTCTTCTCTCTTCCTTCCTTTTCTTCTTTTTTCTAGAAATTTTTTTTCCATTTTTTCTTCTTTCCTTTCTTTTCTTCCTTCCCACGTTTTTTCTTCTTCCTTTCTTTCCTTTTTCTCCTTCTTCTAGAAAACCCCTTCTGTCTTTCCTTTCTCTCCTTCCTTCTCTTTCCTTTTTCTTTTGGAAATCATCTAGAAACCCTAAATCCTCCTCCTTTTCACGTCTCCTCTCCCTTTTCTTTCCTTTTTTCAAAAAAATCTTTTGGATTCTTCCCTTTTCTCTCTAAATCATGTCCTATCTTCTTCTCCTTTCCTTTTTTCTTTTTCTTTTTATTGCATTCTATCCAAAAACCTAAATCCCTCTCCTTTTCACGTCCTCTCTCCCTTTTCTTTCCTTTTTCTTTTCTTTTTTTGGATTTTATCATTTATATATAATAATATATATTATATACATATATACACATATATTTAATAACATACATATATATATAGTATACAATATATATAATATATATAAATATTATGCAGCTGGATAAATTGATTCAAAAATGGATTGAAACTGGCTTGGTTGACTGAGTTAAACTGATATGGGTTGAGCTAGGTTGGACCAGAACTGGCTTGAATTGAGTTCACTGGATTGATTAGAATTAATTGGATTTTCTCTCTCTATTACTTCATGGGCCATTTCCGCTGTCATCCCACACAGAATTTTTTGATAACTTTTATTCTAAATTTTCTATGTTCACTTTGTAGAACATTAAAAATGAGGAATATTAGAACTTGAATCACCTCATTTAGAAATAAAATGACCAACTTATGACTTTCTGAAATTTAAGCAGGCCAATTATCGATAATTTGGCTGACCATTCTGCATGAGATCCTTCGGAGGCTTCTATCGATAATATTTTACGTCCACTTTGTAGGATATCACAAATGAAGAATAACGGCTTTGGAATCATCTGAATCCGACGTAGAACGAAAAAGATATGAAGCTTTGAAGTTCTAACGATAACTTTGCATGCAAGCTTGCATGGGACCCACTGGTGATTTCTACCGAAAATCCTTTACGTCCACTTTGAAGAGGACTAAAAATAAGGAATAATGGTACGTAAACCATATGATTCAGGTGTCGGATGATCAAGATATGATGATTTGAAATTCGAACAATCCAACTTACGATAATTTGCATGAAAGCCCCTGGGATTATTTATGATAATTTCAGAAATGTCCCTTGTACGTATCATCTGACTAAAATGACCATATCTTCTTCATTTGATATCAAAATTGGGCAATTCTGGTATCATTTCGAAGATAATTCCATGACCTATGCAACCATGCAGATTACAGCCTGTGACCTCATTGTGGGGCCCACCAAAAACTACCTCGAGGTCGTAGCCCAAAACCCAAATTTTCACTTATCTTTCTTCCTTTGTTGTCCACGCACTAGTAAGGCATTGTTCAGTTGGAAATGGCAAAAATGGGGTGCTTACAGATATCATCTTAAGACTCTCAGTTCATTTAATATTAAAGACTTCCGCTATCGTGTATTTATTCTGATTTTTGTTGTGGATGTATATGGTTTAAGCAAATGGACACAGCCTATTTGAGATCCTGGTTGAACCGTTGGTTTATTGGTGGTTCATCACACCATTCTGAATAGTACGGAGTTGGGGTGTGATAGATTATGTCTCTCAGGGGGTAGAGTGTGTCTCTTAGGGAGTAGGGTGTGTCTCTCAGGGAGTAGGGTGTATCTCTCGGGGAGTAGGGTGTATCTCTTGGGGAGTAGGGTGTATCTCTCAGGGAGTAGAGTGTGTCTCTCAGGGAGTAGGGTGTGTCTCTCAAGGAGTAGAGTGTGTCTCTCAGGGAGTAGGGTGTGTCTTTCAAGGAGTAGAGTGTGTCTTTCAGGGAGTAGGGTGTGTCTCTCAGGGAGTAGGGTGTGTCTCTCAGGGAGTAGGTGTGCCTCTTAGGGAGTAGAGTGTATGTCGCTTAGGGAGTAGAGTGTGCCTCTTAGGGAGTAGAGTGTATATCTCTCAGGGAGTAGAGTGTATATCTCTCAGGGAGTAGAGTGTGTCTCTCAGGGAGTAGAGTGTGTCTCTTAGGGAGTATGGTGTGTCTCTTAGGGCGTAGGGTATATTGATGTGCCTCTCAGAGAGTTGAGTGTATATTTCTCAGGGAGTAGAGTGTGTCTCTCAGGGAGTAGAGTGTGTCTCTCAAAGAGTAGGATATATTGATTGAGGTGTGAAACCGTATCTGGGAGTCTTCCCATACTACCTACGTATCTTAGGATTTGCCCTAAGAATCAAGATCCGCGTAGTTCGAAAGGATGTCCATTGTCGACCCGCTTGGATCGAAATATGGGTGGTCCAGTCGGACCAAATGATGATCCTAGATGATCTATGATTGGATTCACATCACACCTATCTAGGTTTCTGCATCTTAGGGGAATGAGCTGAAGGGTAAGGATCGTCCTAAAGCTACCCTTGTAACCTGAACCCTAATTTTGAAGTTGTTGGGCTAGGCTTCATGCTTCTTGATTAAGACTTTTATCTTTTCAGTTTTTATCCTTCCCTGAATGTAGGTGCCTACATGCACGTCCCCACACCTAGGAATGTCTTCTATTAGTGAACATGCATGACAGTTCGACTAAGGTGTAGCAGAAAATAAGTTATTTGTCGACAACAGATATCATTCAAGCATGGCATTAACAAGCATGTCAAACATTGTAGTGTTCTCAAAGCTAATGGTGTAAGCATTCTAAACATGGCATGTGCACAATATGACAGTGTCATCAAGTGAATGTGATAGACGCATGGATATAACAATGTAGATAAAATCAGATTCTCAATCTAACGGTTATATCTCTTAAAAAAAATGATGATCATGATCAACACTTAGATTTCATAAAAACAGTCAAGACCAACGGCTCAGATCTCACATCAAGTTATAATCATGATCAATGACTCATATCTCATCAAAATAGCTAAGATCTATGGCTTAGATCTCACAAAAAGATAATTTAGCCGTTCATATCACTTATCATGCTAATCCAACCGCTCGGATTCATCAAAAACACTCATGATCAAGATCCCATGGTTTAAATCACTCAAAATCACTCACAATGAAAATCTAACGGTTCAAATCACTCAAGATCATAATCCAACCATTCAGATCCATTTAAATCATTCCCAAAGATAATCTAGAGGTTTAGATCACTCATCATGATAATCCAACAGCTTAGATTCATCAAAAACACTCATAATCAAGATCCAATGGTTCAAATCACTCAAAATCACTCACAATGAAAATCCAACGGTTCAAATCACTCAAGATCATAATCCAATCATTTAGATTCATTTAAATCATTCTCAAAGATAATTTAGCGATTTAGATCTCTAATCATGATAATCTAAGCGCTCAGATTCGATAAAGTCACTTATCAAGACAATCCAATGGTTCAAATTACTTAAGATCACAATCCAACCATTCAGTTTGATTAAAATCATTTTCAAAGATAATCCAATGGTTTAGATCGTTCATCATGATAATCCAACCATTCATATTCGATAAAGTCACTTATCAAGACAATCCAATGGTTCGAATTATTTAAAATCACATCAAAATTCCAAATCAAATACCATGATCAACTCATGAAAATTCCAATTATATGGTCATGATCAATTCTCATAAAATTCAGATCATGTGGTTGAATCATCCACATTAAAATTCAAATCATATGGTCGGACCAATCACATTGAAATTCCCATCACATGGTCGGACCAAGTACAATTCCCATCATATGGTCGGACCTATTACAATTCCCATTACATGGTTGGACCAATAAAAAAATTCAATCCTATGGTTGGATCAATTTTTCATTACATTAAATTTCTAAGCACATCAGATCAATTTTATCACCCAAAATACAAGATCAATGGCCATATTTCATCTCATCAAATTCATAATAAGAAAGGCTGAGCCAAACCCAACATGCACATGTGGAAGCCAAAGCATATGATCAAAGAATCATCATGTATGCGAAGATACAATAACAAAATGAAAAAAATAACCGCAATACGATATACAAGTATGGTAAACTGGAAAAGAAAACCAATCTGATGTGCGTTGGCGAGATTGAACAGCAAGTTGCGGGGATCATCGGGTTGACGACAAAGGTCTTCGCAGGATGTCGCGAGGATCGTCGGGTTTCCAATGAAGGTCTTTGCAGGGTGTCGCGAGGATCGTCGGGTTAACGACGAAAGTCGTCGCAGGGTGTGGGGATGGTGCGTGCTCGGCTGGGTGTGAGTTGCGGACAAGTGTGGGGATGGTCATGCTCGGCTGGGTGTGTGTTGTGGACAGGTGTGGGGATGGTCGTGCTCGGCTGGGTGTGTGTTGCAGACAAGTGTAGAGATGGTCGTGCTCGGCTGGGTGTGTGTTGTGGATAGGTGTGGGGATGGTGCTTGCTCGGCTGAGTGTGTGTTGCAGACAGGTGTGGGGATGGTGCGTGCTCGACTGGGTGTGTGTTGAGGACAGGTGTGGGGATGGTGCGTACTCGGCTGGATGTGTGTTGCGGACAGGTGTGGGGATGGTGCATGCTCGACTGGGTGTGTATTGCTGACAGGTGTGGGGGTGGTGCGTGCTCGGCTGGGTGTGGAAGTTAGGTTACACTCGGTTGGGGTGCATGCGGACAGGCGTGAGGGTGGTGCGTGCTTGGCTGGGTGTGGAAGTTAGGTTACACTAGCTTGGGGTGCATGCGGACAGGTGTGGGGATGGTGCGAAGGTAATGGCTGGCGAGGTAAAACCAAATGAAAGAACAACAAGGTGGGACGGTGGTCTTACCTGAGTACGCAGCAAGGTGGCAATGGCCGTAGGGTGGTCGCTTCCCCTCTCTCCCTGTCGATCTCTTTCTCCTCTCTGCTGCTTCCGTTTTCTTCTTCTTTTCTTTTCTCTCAAACTCCCTCTCTCTCTCTCCGAAACTCTCTCCCTTTCTGTCTCTTTTTTCTACTCTCTCCCCAGTCTCCCTTTTTTTTCACTACTATTCCCCCTCTCTTCGTTTCAAAATCCCCCCCGACCTTTTCTGCATCAAGTTTCCCCCCCTCCTTTTATGGTTGCAGGTGGATGGCTTAAAGAGAGGAGTGAGGTAGGATAGAGGTGCAAGGCTGGAATTGGGTTCAATGCAGCATGGGCTTCGGGTATGTGTCGATCAAGGGAAATGGAGTTGAGCTGTTGGGTATGGCAGGGGTGTAGGGATTGATGGAGCTACAGCTGGGCAATGGTGAGGGGCTAGGTGGTTTGTGAGTGATGTGAGTGGTGAGAAGGAGGAGCAGGGGTAGGTAGGTAGGTGAGTTGGCAGCAGTTTGCAGCATGGGCGTTGGTGTTGTCGAATGGAGGTAATTTGCAGCGTGGGAGATGGATGGCAGGACTGAACAGGCTTAATGAGGGATGGCTGGGTAGATTCATGTGGACTGTTGATGGCGGTGTGAGTTTAGTGAAGCATGGGAGGTGGTTGGTTTTTAGGGAGAAGAGGTGGAGGTAACAGCACCTCCACCGATCTTCTCTCTCCTTCTCTCCTCGTCTGATCCTCTCTCTCTCTCTTCCCATGCTTCTCTCTCTCTCCTCTCTGATCCTCTCTCTCTCTTTCCATGTTTTTCTCTCTCTTCCCATCTGATCCTTTCTCTTTCTTCCCGTCTGATCCTCTCTCTCTCTCTCTCTTCCCGTGCTTCTCTCTCTCCTCTCTCTTTGGATATCCTACTTCTCACTTCTCTTTCTCTTATTTGAATCAAATTCCACCCAATATAATATATATAAGATATATTATATGATATATAAACATATATAGTATATATATCATATAAGTATATAACCCACGTGGGATGAAACGGTTTGGTCTGGACTGAGTTGGATTGAATTGGGTTTGAGCTGGGTTGAGTTGAGTTGGACTTGACCGGCTCCTCTCTCTCTATTATGGGTCCCCCCTCAGCTTGTAACTCCACATGGAATATTTTGACGGCTTCTGTCTCAGATTTTCCACGTCCACTTTGCAGAGTATCCAAAATGAAGAACAGTGACGCTTGAATCACTTGATTCGGACGTCGGATGATAAAATTATGAAGAAACAAAGCTTAAATGGGCTTATCGACTTGCAGCTCCGCATGGGATCCTTCGGAGATCTCTGCTCTGAATTTCCCACATCAATTTTGAAGAGGACGGACAATGGAGCACATTGGCTCTTGAATCACCGAATTCGGATGTCGGGTGATCAAGATATGAAGATGTGAAATTTAAATAATTAAACTCGTGATAATTTGCATGCAAGCCCTTGGACAATTTATTATTATTTTTCAGATAAAAACCCCTTGTACTTATTTCCAAACTAAAATTGCCATATCTTGTTCCTTTGACATCAGAATTGAGCAATTCTGGTCTCATTTCGAAGGTATTTTCAAGACTTACGCATCCATGCAGATTACAGCCCATGACCTTGATGTAGGGCCCGTCGAAATCAGCCTCGAAGTTGTCACTTATCGTTCAAACCTTGAATTTAGCCGCAACCTTTTTCGAATATGATCACCACGGCTCCCGAACACTGGGGCATTTTGGTCAGCTCAAAACGCCACAGAAGGCACACATAGATTGATTAAAATGTCTGTTTGAGAGAGTTTCACTTGCCTCTCCTGAACTTTTCATATTTCCATTCACCTCCACTCTCTTACTATATATACACTAGTAAAGCTCCGTCTAGCTGGGGATGGCAAAAATGGGGTGTTTACACTTATGCGTCACTTAGAGAAAAAATAATAGTAAATAAAAAGTTTGGATTTCTAGAAAGAAAGATAGAGATAAAAGTACTTGGCTGCTCTTTTTTTTTTTTTTTTTTAATGCTTAGATAAAAATATATTGAGATTTTTTAAATTTTGTTCCTTATAATCTATGTAACTGATCCCATTTAATTGGGATAAGGCTTTATTATTGTTGTTGTTATTGTATCGATACTAATTGTTTTTTTTTTTTGTCCACTTTATTTGACATATGAGAATTGACGAAGCCAGCACCAAAACTGCCATGCAGTCAATTTTAAAACAATACCTTTTTGTTGGATTCTTCCAACACCACACACTATGTCCGGATCACCATTGATGTGGGATGGGTCCATTGAATATGGACAGTGATAGGATCCTAATGAAAATACATGTACATGCATGTGAACTATTCTCAAGAGGAACTACCAATCCCATAACCTTCTTTAAGCAACACGTGTTCAATAACAAAACTAATTGTAACAGAGTATTTGATTTTTCAAATTTTTTTTTTTCATTTTTCCCCGCAGAGGGCCTAGTTATTTAATTCTCCGAATTATTCGTGAATTATTCTTTCGAATCAAATAATACGAATAATTCTCCCAAATTCGAATTATATTTAATGATTTTTTTAAAATTCTCGCATTTTTTGTCTAAAAATAAATATCACGAATAATTCTTTCAAATCCGAATTATACCGAATAATTCTTATACTTAAAAAAACTATTAATGTCACACCCCAATTCCGCACATTTCAGAATGGTGTGATGAACCGCTAAATAACCAACGGTTCAATCAGGATCTCTAATAGGCTATCCCCGCGTTATCCAAACTTTACACGCATTCACAATCATAATCAGAGTAAATACACATTAGCGGAAATCTTATAAATAAATGAACTGAGAACTAAAATGATATTAATAATTTAATAGAAAATTATTCTGTATCAAACCGAGACATAAATAATTAAGTATCAAATACATGTTTATAATCCAATAAAGGAACCTATAAAAATATCTAATCAAATACACACGAGTTGCACTCGCAAGAGGAGTCGTGTGTATCGTCTTCAGCTCCAACTTCCATAGCTGCTACAGTTCCGTACGCCGATGCGTTCATATAATCTTCAACTGTATAACCTGCATCATCAACTAAAAAATATTCGACGTCGAGGGGTGAGCACACAATACGGCTCAGTGAGTAGCCAAAACAATGCAACATTACATATGCATGCAAAAAGTCAATTCATATCTTTGGTCTTGGTTTATAGTTTGCAATGTGCAATAGAAAGGTTGGGTGGTCAAAGGTTAACGTTTATTGACACCGCCTCTATACACAGGGTGTGGAATTCCACCCGAAGGTTAACGTTTATCGTCGTTCCCATCCACCCTACCATAACATTATACAACAAAGGTTAACGTTTATTGCTATATAATGCTATACCAACACGTAAGCCCCTGTTAGCGAGGGCTTGCAAACTGGGCTCATCGCTAACCAATGCTAATGCCAAACAAGTGTATCCAAGGCCTCACCCCAAAGATCCCTCGGAAAATCCATAGAGATAGAGCTAAGGCCCCCCGATAGAGTCAGAGACTACAAGGACCGAGACCACCTCCCCTGATACTCTACGACATAATAGTTCCGCTAAGGTAATGGCGATACGACGATGTCAATGCACAAGACTTGAGTTAGAGATAGAGCTAAAGTGCTGAGACCCGCCAAAGGTTAACGTTTATTGACGTTCTCATCACACCTCCCATGATACTCGCTCGCATCAAGCACATCAACCACACACATACAAGCACATGCCTATTCCTATCATCATCATCATCATCATGTTATAAACAATAAAGTAAATATGCATGAACAAGTAATAGAAATATTGGATGGCATGCTGTATGCACATTACAAACATATTCGCATAGAATCAAACATGGCATAGGACTCAAGAAATAGAAAACAGTTTATTATTAACCAATTTAGTTTGGGGTTAAGGTTCCTCACCTTAGCTTGCTAAAAGATACTTTCTCAAGCTTTAGAATCACCTTTATAATGTTATTATATTGCTAGCAAACCTAACAAAGTCGATAGAATTTAATTAGAATTAATTCAGAATTTAAAAACCATTCTGTCAACTGAGGGTCGATGGGTCTATCGACCCTCCCTCCATTCTAAACTTCCCGAATGCTGAGGGTCAATGGTCAGAAACACCTAGGGTCGGATGGTCTATCGACCCTCGGTGCGACCCTTAGTGCACTCTGGTCCAATTTCCACTTTTAACCCATTCTTCGTGTTTGGGGTCCTATGGCTTGCTTCCTACATTCATTCAACAGTCATTCCATGGTCTAGAACCATGTATAATCCATCTAGATAGCTTTCGTGCATCCTCCTATGGTTTTCCATGAAAACTTAACCATGGATGGATGGTTTGGGTTTCTCTGAAATCCTACACTCAACCATATCTAACCTAAGGTCTGTAGGAACTCATGAAATTAGTATCCATACCTGAGAAGATTACTTTTCTCTGTAATTTCTTCTCCTTTTTGCTAAGCCTTCTCCCTAGCCTCATTTCTTCCTCTTTTCCTTCTTCTCTCTTTCTCTCAATTCAATTAGGGTTGTGAAAGGAGTGAAAGTGGCTTAGGGACGTCCTTTAAATAGACTAGGAATGTCCTATAATAATCCCATTGAGATTTGGAAGGAATCCCAACCGAAAATTAGGAAATTTCCTAATTTCAGTTTCGTCAGAAACCGAGGGTCGATGATCCCGTCGACCCTAGGGTCGATGATCCCGTCGACCCTAGGGTCTTAAGCTGTCCGACCCTCCCTTCAAATCTGAGGGTCTGACATTTTGTTTTGGGAGGTCCGACCCTGCTTAGCTGGGTGTGCGACCCTCCCCTAAAATTAAGTGTTTTTGGGTCGATTTTATACCTGGGATCTCGATCTCCTTCATGCCCTTGGTCCATTTGACTCGACCATGATGGGTAAACCTGGTTCAAGGTGGTAAGACCGGGTTAGTTTGACACGGGTCTTACAATTAATATCGTAATGGAGGATTTAATGCCTTAACTACTATTCTCAAACAAAGTTTTTTGAAAAAAAAAATGAAATTTGAGTCTAAAAATAAATATTTGCATCTTTTCCATTATAAGACTAATTATAAGTCCAAAAATCACGTCATAATATAAAACATATCATTAATTTCATTTTTTTTCCAGATTAAATATTATGAAAATCATATCATAATACAAAGCAAATCATTAATTTTGTTCGACAACATGAAATTAAATATGAATATAAAAATCATACCATAATACAAAGCAAATCATTACTTTCGTGTGTTTTTCCAATTGAGATTAAATATGAGTCTAAAAATAAATATTATAATAACCATGAGGAAGTAATTAACGAACTTGAAAAAGAAATGGATTTCATGAGGATGATTGCATGAATTTAAGAAAATGTTTGATTTTATGAACATCAACTCCACTAGATTGGTATTGCAATCATAATAAAATCTAATGCTTCACATTATATATTTTAATAAAATATAATAAATCCACCATTATACACACATACCCATCTATTATGTATTATATTGTTATTTATAAATTAAATATTATTCTAATGTTACTTATATATTATGCAGGTGTAATAATTGATTAATAGGAGAGCACCAAATATTAAAAATTATCATCCGAATTTTTTTGTCCGAATTTTTTTTAGGCAAAAGAATAATTCCCAAATCGAACCGAATTCGAATTTTATTTTAAGTCCGTTTTTTACCATATCTTTGACTTAATTATTAAATTGTCGAAATGACTCATTCCGAATTATTCTCCTTCCGAATAATTTCCAAATCCAAGTAAAATAACTATGGTAGAGAGGAAACATCCACTTTTCCATCGTGAGTTTCTTCCACTTCCTGATAACATTGGGTTTCTCTTCAATATATGGTTGGAGATCCCTTTGAAATGGGACCCGATCTATCGGGGGCCAATTTTATAGCTGTCTTTGTAATGTTTTTAACATGTATGACCGTAGTTAGTAAATTCGAGTTTAATATGCAAATTATACACGTTTTGTATTTTTGGGCTATTAAATGTCTTTTTACAAACCATTGCATATAGTCGGAAAAAAAATATGTAGATTCTAATACAGGAATAATATGTAGATGGCGTTTTATTCACAACAAAAATTGTTTGGAAATAAAAAAAGTTAAATAAAAATAAAGGAAAATTTCACCACCCTTCTGAATTTTGTTTTTAAATCACACAACCCTAACTTTATGATTAATTTCACGTACACCTTCATTCGTTAAAGGGAAAAATTTTTCTATTTCCATTTCAGGAATCCTAAAAGGCAATCACCCCCCAACTTAACTCTAAATGTCTCTCACCTCCCTTGTTTTTGAAAATATCCTCTCCATTTAATTTGGTGATGACATTCATCATCACTAATATTTTTTGGACAATAATACCCTTAGATTTAATAAAAAGATTTTATCAAAACTCTATAATTTAATTTAATTTAAAAAAAAAAAAAAAAAAAAAAAAAACGTGAGTAACCCGAAGACCGCCCTTGCTCCCTCTTCTCCAACTCGCTGGAGTATGCCGCCCGCTGTTGGAGGAAAGACTGGTGAACTCAGGTGGGCAGGTGACTATGGTTGTTGGGAAAGAGAAGAGGTAATTCTTAGTAAACCCTTTTGTGTTGGAGGAAAGACCCTTTCCGGTTTCTTGGCTGTTGGGAAGTTGGGAACTAATGTTGGGTGGTGGGGCCAGGCACAAACCTCACTTTCAGGGATCCAAATCGTTTCATCCCTGAGATTCGGGAGGTGTGGCGGCAATCCCACTGGATGGTCACCACGTGGGGGTCGGATGAATCCGATCCCTCCGTTCGAGCCGATACTCTCTTGTCGGCTCGGCTTGTCGGCTCGAACGGAGGGGTCGGATTCATCCGACCTCCACATGGCGACCATCCAGTGGGGTCGCCGTCACGCCTCTCGAATCTCAGGGATGAGACGATTTGAATCCCCAAAAGCCACCTTCCAAACACTGACTGACTTCCCCCTCATGAGAAATCGACCACAACTCAGACCTGATTGCAAATCTACTGCAAAGTCTGATTGCGGGTGCTTTGTTTGATTTTAAAACCTATTGTTCTATCCTGTTATCGATCGAAATTAAGAGGATTGGGTGTCTATGTATTTAAACATACGGATTAA